>CM070035.1:101031649-101047912 GCA_036250615.1 Ptychadena robeensis | reverse complement strand
AAGAAGGGTATTAATAAATTGCAATATATTGCACTGACTGAAAATCATGCATACCTCCATGCTCTTGAACTCATTGTCATATCCATGGTTCCCGCCTCCACAAAAAGTATAGCTGTGGTCCCTGTTGGACAATAAAGATGAAAGTTAGCATATTCATTATACATGTGAACCAAAGAACTGGTAAACAAATCAATAATTCAGGTACACAAGTCAATCGATCATCAAGTGGCCTCTGGATCACTCAAATGGGGAGGGGGGGTATTGATGCTAGGGGTAGTGACAAGCAGCCTCTGGATGGGGTTGGGTGGTAGTGGGTCCCAAAAAATTACCTAGAATAGGGCCCAAAATTTTTTGATGGTGGCCCTGCATAAAAGGTTTACCAAGTACGGAAGCACATTCTGTTGACCCAAAAACTCCCCTTTGAGCTGGGGTGGTGTAAAGCACAATATCACTGAACTCTGGGGTAGCAGAAAAATATGTGGCATGACATATCACGCTGCTCTGTTTGGTTGTTCGATAAATGAGTCTGGGTTTTAAAAGTTGTGAGGAAAATATTCCCTGCCTGACTGTACGGTGCCAGCTGTAAGGTTTGTAAGAAGAGGGAAAATAGTATAGGGTTGTATTTAAAGGAAACATCAAGGGCCATTAGTTTGAGTGAAGGAACATCTTAACGCTTCAGGATGCAAGGACATTTTGGACAATTTTATGCTTACAGCCTTGAGGGAACAATTTGTAGAAGGTACTTCTGTTTCAGCAAGACTGTGTTTCAACTTGTTGTTTAATGTGTTAGTTTTGATATGTATATTGTATTTTTTTCTTAATTAAATAAAATTGGAAAGTTAGAAAAACTATGTTCCATTGCACAAACAATAGACATAAAGAAATATTTGTGAGTTTGGTGTGATCAAACTCAACTTCACTCACAGCCCTGACCTCAATCCCATTGTCTATTGGGATAAACTAGAGTGAAGACTGCAGGCTTGGCCTTCTTGTCCAAGATCAGTGCCTGACACTCTTCTGGATAATTAAGCAAACATTTCCACGGGAAAACAATTAAGGTTTGTGTGAAAGCTTTCATGAACAGCAAACATTTTTACGGCTTCAGATGGAGAAGAGCAATTCTATACCTATAGATAAGATGAGAAGTCATCAACATTCCTGTAAGTTGAAGGCTTTTGTTTAAATAAAGTTTAATTTAATGAATTCCCTTCATAAACTATCCAAAATGTTAAAAAATAAATTCAGTTGTATACGCACCAAACAAATAAATGCTTTCCTTTACCCTTACTGATAAAGCAATTTGCATTTATTATAAACTATGTGCATATACCTGACAACAAGCCATTGTCTGTCTACATAGAGGTTAACTTTGTCAATCCGTATATTGTTGGCATAGTGGAATCTTTTAGGTAAGTCTTGCTTCATATAAGGCCTAAAATGCTGGTCCGTTTTTCTACACTGTAAGACAAAAAAGAAGAAGATATGAAGTATGTTTGCCAAAATAATTTGTCATTGTTTTTTCATCTGGCATTAAATTGCATGAGTAGAGGGTCCAGATAGCCAGCCCATGATTACTCTTTTATACACTAATACATGAGATGCCAATGTTTATCAATAGCCGCTTATAAGCAAAATGTCTTTCAACATCACTAGGCTCCAGCTACATTTATGTAATTTTAAAAGTTAGATTTCACTTTTTCAGACTTCATTAAAATAATACTTAGAGCTAATTTTAAGATCCAAACCATTGTTTCCTTTCACCCAATTGCTTTCCTTTCTTTTTCCTTTCTTCATCATATGGTCCTTTGATAATGTACAAGGGGTCATGCTGGAACAGGCATGGTCAACAACTGTCACTAAACAGAAAGCCTATCCAGATAAACTTGTTTGAATTAACAGATATAAATAGGAATTTACTTCAACAGTTGATGAAGCTTAGCAGAAAAGCAGAAAATAACTACATTACTAGGGGGGAGCTGATTACTAGCAGTTGTGAGTGTCACCATACTAGGAGTTAATAAGGAAGGAAATATCACTCATGACTAAAACCTTTGTTGTTTGCTTCATCAGAATTATATTGTACATTCCTTGGACATAACAACCTCAATCTTTTGCAATAACAGCTGCTAATGCTTAAATTCTTTCCCTAGCTGTCTCCTATGTCACAAGGAGATGGTGTCCACAGGGCAGCCATCAGAAATCATGGGGCCCCGTACAGATAAAATGTCCGGGCCCCATGACAGGACTTGTTGAGCAGGGGTGGTGATAGCAGAAAAATACCCCCCCCCCCCGAAGTGGGTTGTTCCCAGACTGCCAGCAGCACATCGTACACAGTGGCAGTCTGGGAAGACAGTGAGCAGAGGCTGCTGTACCGATCAGGCAGCACGCCGGGGCCCCTACTTGCTAAACGTCAGGCCCCCCTAGCTGCCCAGGCCCGGGACGGAAGTCCCCTCTGTGCCCCCCTGATGGCCCTGGGTGTCCAATATAAAGTATAAACATCTCACTGGAATATTTGGGAAAAAAGATTGCCTTACAAACAAGTTATTTGTGTTCACATGTTAATATCATATGGTCCATAATTTAGACACATATAGTGCTTTTCTAACAAATAAATTTAATTATTTTGGCACATGTACCTCTTAGCCATATTTCCCACCGGCACCAGAAGCAAATACAAAGCATGTTGCTTCTTTCGGCCTTGATATAAAACATTTTATCTTTGAACAGCAAAAGAGTATAATAAAAGAATAACAAAAGCTGAATTTACAGAGCTGTCAATAATTCATCTTGACGGATTAAGCATTATTGCTGGCAAGACTATAGAAGATTCTATGAAAAGGACAATGTTTGTAGATAAGGCTTGGCTTAATTTACTATAAATTGTGTTTCTATGGCATTGAACTACAGACTAAACAAAAATAATAAAAATAATAATTCTACAGGTTTTTTATCATTTTTTTTTTATTTAATAAAGGGTTTAATTTAAATTTTAATGACAGATATTAGATCCCCAAATATAGACTATTTACAATAGTCTGTTTTTTTTATCAATTTGTAATAAAAATGTCAGTTGTCGTCATATATTATTCACGCCCACCCATACAGCTGCACCTTAATGATAAACAGATGATATATCCTGGCTATGGACACAATCACATGTGAAGGGGATTGTCTGCTTTAATGCAATTTATAAAATAACAAATTAACAATAGTAGATTGTTGTACCATGTTAGCCATCGATAAATACAGCAAGTTTGGAGCTCAAGTGATACCGTTTATTGGCTAACTGAAGTCATTAAAGAAGCAAGCTTTCGGAATGTCACAGATCCCTTCTTCAGGCATAAAATAACAAATTAATATTTACTCTTATTGTTTTAAAAAAAATTAAATAAATAAATAAATAATTCAGATCAGGTTGTTCGTACTGGTTTGACCAGGGCCAATTGTTTTGTAATTTGATTGTGATTGAACCAAAATACAAAAAAAATTTTTTACAGCACATATATGAATAAAGACACATACATTATATACAAGCCTGGTTTAGATAATTTTGTCAGTGGTATCATTAGCATATCAGTTAGGCTATGTTACCACATAGGCGGCTGCAGACAGGGGGCGGTGACTCGCGTTTCATAGCCCTGAATGGGTTAAAAATCGCATGTCATTTCAATCGCACCCATGGACCCTATGGACGCAATCAGGCGGGATGGGGCAAGATGTCCTGGGTCCTAGCGATCTCCCGAAGCTTCCGGCCAATTAGAACCGCTAATGTGGTAGCATAGCCTTAATTGTTTGCAAGCACTAAATAAACAGAACATTTAAATATGGATAAAATCTGCCTTTTAATCATTATCAGAAGTAGTTACGTATATATTATATGTATAAGTTATTTAAAGAAGGGACTATGACGATCCTTGAAACAACATGTATATTCAGTGTTTACTTACTACTTCATTTTGCAACATTGGTTATCCTGGTGATTCAAGTGTATTTAAGACAGTGGTAATCATTATGATGTATAGATTGTCCATGTATACATAATGAGTTCAGCCCTGATTATATGATAACAGGCTTAGAGTAGAGTAACTATCATTATTCTTTTTTTTTTTTTAGAAGCAAATTGACCTAAGCAATTTATCGCTTAGATCAATTTATCCCTTAGGAAAAATCAGCCGCGGCTCGCTACGTATATGGGGGCCTTAACTTGCATTCACACAACCCATCTTTCTAATCAATTTTGGGGATGATACCATGTTCAGGGGCTTTGTAATTAACTGGAAAAAGTCAGATTAAATTTTCAAAAATTTAAAGATGGTTTCAAACTATCTCAAGTAAAAATTAGTCAAATGTCCACAAGATGGCATGGCCTCTTTACCTTTCACCAGACCAAGTCTAGCTCGGTCTTCCATGTGAGATGATGGAGGTTCATCTCCCATGACAGAGAGCAGGGGGAGCTCGGAGCTGGGCTTGCAGATTCTTGTTAGAAGGGGAAATAGTGCCACCCTCTGCCTTTGATGATGTGCTTCCCCTGCGGTCTCTTACACTCCCCCATGGGTGCATGGACCACAGGATGGGAATCCCTGCTTTTGGTGATTTTTTTACAGGCAGCACTGAACCTGAGTTTAATTGTAATAATACATATTGTGTACAGAGATATACTATATATGTGTCACTAATGTTTAAGGATAAAATACATAAAAAATAAACAAACACTGACTATTAATGTTCCTGTCTGTCTTTTACAGTGCAGGCTACACCCCTCTTCTATGTCGGGAGCTGCACACCCCAAACCAACTTCATTACCCACCCCTCACACTGACCCATTTTACCCTGTGAGTTTCTCCCAGTTCCATACACCACCTAATGGTCTTTCTGGCCACTGACATCACTCTTACTATGTGATCACTGCTGACGTTTTGTATGCAACTATTGATTTATTTATTTATTTTTACATTGTTGCTAGGCTTAATTCATAATAGTTATACAGTCCCTGGTGAGGTCTCCAAGATGCACAGAAAAAACAATTATCTTCTTTTAACGTGTGTTAGCTGCATTATTAATGCTCCATTGTTAAAGGGGAAATACTATAGCATACCTAGTGTCATATGAACAGTTATATTCCCAAGATTGCATTAGGTAGGTATGAGCATTACATTTTACAATTATTTTTCAACCTTATTATGAAGTTTTATTTAGAAACAAAAAAAAACTGAAGTGTTCCTTACAGAGATGTGTAATAATTAGAATGACATGACCTCTTGTGGTAATTGCTGCAACTACAGTGACATGTTAGATTTTCTTCTGGTTTCAAAAAGGAAGGTAGCCTGGATTTGTACTGGTATATTTACACACATCTTAACACTTTTAATATTTAAGGCTCATTGATTTAATTTCATGGGACATTGGTGGTACACTAAAGTTATAAAATGCACTTCTTTAGAATGGATAACAGTAGTGGACCATTGTACAATGCCAGCCATTCCATAATGCAGATACAAGTTAAACACTTGATACACTGTATTGGTTTACTTAAACAGGCTTTATGAATGCCTTTCAACTCTTCTTCAGGCTTAAAGCCGCGGGGAAGCATTTGGGAAATTACTTATATTGGTACTATATCACTGATAATAAATGTTTTACAATAATTGTTTCTTTTTTTGTTGTTTTGCTATGAATACACCAACATAGTGCAGTGTATATAAATTTTTTTAAAAACTTACGGTAAGGTGTTTCACAACTCCTTCAGAATCAACTGTAAAATAAGATAATAGATAAATATAAAAATGGGAAATTATGAATAGAATTATTAACACAACAGGTCAGGTTAAAGGTGCATTCAGGCAGCATCATAACCAAGGTAAAGGTCAGGATAACCTCCATTTAACAAGTCAGAACCATCAATAATATAAAAACACTCCAGAAGACCAGATGAGACATGTTATTTTGGATGCTACTAAAGTACAATATAGTATATTACTATAGTACACAGAATTCATACGTGGGGTTCATATGCAACAATATACATTTACACCACTAGGTGAGGCAACTGTATTACCAAGTTCAGTATGCTCAGCTTGAACAACAATCTACAAAAGGCTATAGACTCTTCCAGTCAGAGAAAGGACACCAGAGGGCCAGATTCTTGTTCTTATGAAAGGAGACTCTCCTTCCAAACAATGCCTACGTTCAATTTCATCCTCTCCTCCTAAAAGCCAAATATGTCAGCTTGAATACTTTTGGCGAGACCACTAGCAAAATGTTGCTGGTAAATTATACATATTACACAATATTTCTTTATTATGAAAATATAATGTAAGGAGTGCTTTGAGCTGCTCAGAACCCATTATAGGTATTTTCATTATTTTTATGGAAAAAACAGTGTTGCCTTACAAACAACTTTACTTACAACCAATCCTTAGGAAAGAATTACCAAACAAACAGCAGTAGTTTCCACTATGTTAAAGAAACACTATAAAAGTATACATTATGTTGAAGTTTGGATAGAGGGAAGTACGATATTCTCCATTGGGCTTCTATCTGTGTGGGGGTGTACCCCTGGTATATTCATTCTCTCTTTTTGTCCTGCTTACCATTTTGATTTTTTGGCTTTAAATAATAGGAAATTACAGCTGTCATTAAGATAGTTGATTAGACAAAATGTTCCACTTTGTCACATCTGTTTGGCCTTTTCATTTTGGCAATATTTGCAGTTATTTCCAGTTAGTTATTTATGAAGTTTAGGAGGTGCAGGAAATTAGCCCAGATGGCCCAGAAAATCTGCCCAATGGCCCAATGACAACTTAGGAAACTGACAGGGTATCAATACTGGATACAAATGTTATGTTTGAAACATTAAAGCATATCCATCTTGAGGAAAACACTAAAATGTAGGAGCCTTCTCCAATTAAACAGAGTTGGCAGTAAAAACACATTTAATACATTACATTTTTCTTTAATAGAAAATTCTTTCAAACTTGGTCAGTCTGTTCTTTTACACACTGGTCTAATCTGTGCCTGTTACTTCACTACTACTGTTACTTTACTAATGCTAATTGTTAACAAGTATTCCTTACAGCCAACCCCCTCCCCCTTAATTTACATCAATGTATGAGCAGTATGCCTTTGTTCTCTTTATGGTAAATTACCAGATTAACTATAAAAGGATAATTAAACCAATTTAGAAAGTCCTCCCTTTTATCTCTCTAGATAAATTAAACAAACATTATTATAACAGAACCGGTTAAAAACTTACATGTAAGGTAGTCCTGTGGGACCCTATATGGCCTAATACGAGCTGCTGGTCCATCATAAAGCCACATGAAAGATATTGAATCAAAGTAATTTGTCATGTACTCCAGCTGTTCACAATAGGTCTTTTCCATTCCTGCATAAGCAAAAGACAACATTAACCATTAGATTTTACAAACGTCTAACAAACAAAATATTTACATCCTTAGATTTCACAATAGATCCTCCTATATATTTAAGAAGATTAATTTTAAAAAATAGTAGACACGGGATCTAAACATTGGTGGCAGCTAAGTAAGGAAAGGTGGTGGCATTTTGACAGTGGTGAGACCACCATTATCTGAAAGTATATACTTACTGCAGTAGTGTGCAGGAATTATGGGACAATATATAACCATATATGACCAAATTTCATGGTGTGTATTGCTGACATGAATGAGTTTGTTTATTTTCAAATCGATTCATAATGTATGAATGGAGTTTAAGGTATACAGATCCATTTGATATGAATTACCACTTTATTCAATACAATGATTGATGTAATTTACTTCACTAAGAGTACTATTAATGGGTTTCATGGATAGATTGAATGATCCAGTTTAACAACAGAAAAGTGATCAATAAAAGAATCCTTCTTGCTAATAACAAAAAATAGTAAAACTATTTGGAATATGGAACAAGTAAAATAGCATTTTAATCCCTCTTACATATTCAATTAAATGATCATGATTATTGTATTGTACTCCTTTTCTACATCTATGCCAGCTTCTCATTCATTGGAATCCACTATGCTAAGATTACAGAGGTAGAATAAAAAAACAAGGGATATAAAGACGCTAATACAAATTGCCATCTAGTACTTTATACAATACTTTTGTAATACTAATGGCCTTCCATTTGTATTCATTAAGGCTGGCAGTTAATGCTACATATGTATTTGAGGAGTTAATTGTACACTCAGATGTGTATTCTCAGCTGTAGTGTATGGCACTACTCTCTGCTCCATGAAAGTCTGTGCTGAAAATTACTGTATAATAACATTATGGTATAATTAAAAAACAGTGTGATGGATTAACTGATGGAGCATGTTTACTTTTTAAAGAAAATGTTTACTCAACTCAGTAGATAGAGAGGTAGAAGAAAATTAAAAGAGAAATAATATTAGTTGCAAGTCCTTGGATGAGTGAAGTCAGCACAATTCTGGAAGTAATTGTTTTTAGTTTGCCCAGCACATTTTCACCATTTTGCAGCTGCTAGCAGACAGGAGCGCCCCATCATTTCCCGGGCTGCTGCGGACTGACAGCAGCCTGGGAAACAACAGAGTAAATTTAGTCTTAAATACAGCAGTTTGTCTTATTCTAGTTGCAAGAAAAAGTATGTGAACCCTTTGGGATTACATGGCGTTTTGCATGAATTGGACATAAATTTACACTGCATCTAATTGGTCATAAAATATAAGTCACACCAATAGAAAAACACAGTCTGCTTAAAATAATACTACACAAACATGTTATGTTTTTATTGAACATAGCATGTAAACATTTACAGTGCAGGGTGGAAAAAGTATGTGAACCCTAACCTAATGACTTCTCCAAAAGCTAATCAGAGCCAGGAGTGAGCCAACCTTGTGTCCAATCAGTGTGATGATATTAACTGTGTTGCTGAAAGCTGTCCTGCAACACACACAAGTTTTGGGTTTACTGGTTTCAAGAAGCACTGTCTGATGTGAACCATGCCTCTCAGAAAAGAGCTCTCAGAAGACCTACCATCAAGAATTGTTGACTTGCATGAAGCTGGAAAGGGTTATAAAAGTATCTCCAAAAGCCTTGATGTTCATGTGTCCACGGTAAGACAAACTGTCTACAAATGGAGAAAGTTTAGCACTTTTACTACTCTCCCTAGGTGTGGTCGTCCTGTAAAGATGACTGCACAGTGCAGAATACTTGAGGTATAAAGTAAAGAAGAATCCTAGAGTGCCAGCTAAAGACTTACAGAAATCTCTGGCACATGCTAATATTTTTGTTGACACATCTACAGTTAGGAAAACATTAAACAAGAACGGAGTACATGGGAGCACACCAAGGAGGAAGGCATTGCTGTCCCAAAAAAATATTGCAAATAGTACATTTAAAGTTTGCAGAAGAGCATCTGGATGTTTCTGTGGACAGATGAATATAACCTTGAGTGGTTTGGAAAAAACACACACAACACTATGTGTGGAGAAAAAAAAGGCACAGTACACAACCATCAAAGCCTCATCCCCATTGTAAAACATAGTGGAGGGAGCATCATTGTTTGGGGCTGCCTCAGGGCCTGGACAGATTGTGGTCATTGATGGAAAAATTAATTCCAGAGTTTATCAAGACATTTTGCAGGAAAACGTAAGACCATCTGTCTGCAAACTGAAGCTCCACAGAGGATGGGTGATGCAACAGGACAATGACCCAAAGCATACAGATCATTCAACAGAACAAAATACCCCTTCTAGAGTGTCCCAGTCAGAATCCTGACCTCAAACTGATTGAAATGCTGTGGGATGACCATAAGAGAGCGATTCACACATCCAAAGAATATTGCTACACTGAAACAGTTTTGTGAAAAAGAGTGGTCCAAAATTACTCCAGATCGTTGTGCAGGTCTGATCTGCAACTACAGGAAACATTTGGTTGGGGTTATTGCTGCCAAAAAGTATTATTTTAAGCATACTGTGGTTTTCTATTGGTGTGAATTAGATGAAGATCAGAGCACATTTTATGACCAATTCATGCAAAACTCCATGTAATCCCAAAGGGTTCATATACTTTTTCTTGCAACTGTACCCTTGATGTCCTGTAGGTTTTGTAAATTAATATCTTTCCAAAGTAGATAGCCAATTTTGGGATTTACCCTGTCTCTCATTCCTGGAGATATTAATGATTAGAACAGTAACAGCTAACATTGCAAAAAGAAAATGTGTTTTTCTCCAATCTGTTAGTATATATATATTATATAATATATAAAAAAGATTGGAGGCTGTGGCAGGAGCAGATGTGTGAAAATAATTATTGTGACAGACTGCATACCGTGGTCAGCAACCAAAACCATGTTTACACAGTTATGTAGATTTCTCTGCTTAAGTCCATCCATTAACATCCCTATTATCTTGTCAGCACGTAACAAAGCAAGCATCACCTAATGAAGATAAAACAAAGATATAAAGATCATAGTAGATCATAAATGATAAATGAAAGATATTATGATAATTCAGTTAACTTGTCTGACCAATAACATTACATGATTACCTCTAAAGGCCAACTGTCCATTAAAGATGGTTGATTTTTTTCAGCTAGCTGACTATGTAAGTGAAATTCAAAACCACTGAACAAGGTATCATGACCAAAAGTCCTGGTGATGTTTGGAGAATTGTTGTGGAAACATTGCATTAAAAATGTAATGTAGTATTGCTCTAGCACATGTAGTAGTATAAATTAAATTGAGAAGGCAGGCTTGCAATTTCCTCAGTAATTCATTCCAAATGTGTTCTGTTCTGTTCTGTTAAGTTGAGGTCAAGGCTATTTGCTTATCTATCTCTTTATGGACCTTGTGTTGTGGAAAGGCTTGCAGTTACTTTGGAGCAGGAAGGAACCCTCCCTAAACTGTTAATACAGCGTTAAAGCAGGACATTTTAAAAAATGTCTTGGTATCTTTTTGAACTCTGAATGCCCTCACACTCTTCATGTGACTCACTCCTTTGTGGCTGAATTAATGTAGTTCCCAATTGCTCCCACTTAATTTTTTAGTAGCGAGGAATTTTTAGCAACAAGAACATTTCACATGGACTTGCTCTGCTGTTTGTCACCTATGTGCCTGCTCTTTATCACTTCTATGTGTATTATTGTGTTACTGTATATTGTATTGTATTTGGAAAATGCATAAATAAAGTTTGAAAAAAAATTATGGAAAAAAAAGAACATTTCACAAATTTACTTATTACACAGCTAGTATCCTATTACTGTACCACAATTAAATTCTCTAACCTAGTACCCAAACTTTCCTTGCAGGGCCCCCCTTTTCTATTTTCCATTACCAAGCCCACCCCTCCCTATTCAAACACAGGTTAAGAATGAGGGCCTGCGTCCCCCTGGAATACCTTCTTGCCCCACTGCTGTAACGAATGACTCATTTTACCATATATTTGAAGAAGCAGCGTGCATGCCCATTGGGCATCGAGTTACCACAGCAGAGAGATCAAATAAGAATGTCTTAAGCAACAGTATACTCACATAAAAATGCTATGCCTAGATTCACATGGAGGGTGATTTTTCTTTTGTTTTGAAAGTCATTAATTATTTTTACATAATTTGACACTATTTGAAGGCCTTTTTGAATGGCTTATATAGCATTTATTAGGCGTTTGGTATTTCAAATGCATCTATTGATTTCAATGGGAATGTTTTTCAAATTCTAAGGAGACAGAATTCAGGACAATTTAACATGTATAAAATTAAGTGTGGCCTTCTCTATTTTACAACCAAACCTAATCAAGCAAGCCGATAAACAAGCATACCTCTACCCCTCCAGGACATACCGTACACCGTTGCAGGCCTGGTCAGTAATAATCTTTGAAACATTCTTTATAGATTTCTGCTTTACTGCATATATACTTTGACAATACTTTGACACTATAAATATCATTGTTTTCTGAATTGCATCTGCATTTGTTGATGCATCAATAGAAACAAGGATTAATCACAGAATTAAAAAAACTGAAAGCTAAGTATCACTTCAAGGACAGAGGGAAATTATTAAAGTGTTCCGCGCCACATAGAACTCTGTTAGACCTGTTAAAGACATTCATGCCAAAACACACATGCAGACAGTTCCTGTTAGGATTAAAACCTGTTAGTCAATTCTAGCTGACTGTATCATCTCTGTTATAAAATGTGTTGAAATGGTTGAAATATGTACCATACTTACATTACACAACATCTGACTCCTTTCAGTTGTTGAGCATGTTAAAGCACCAAGCATTGTTGTGGTGCAATAAATGACAATAAATGGCTTACTAAATGGTGAGTAAAATAAGCGTCATGAATCGTAAGAAAACTGTACTCATAGGTGTACTTTGCCAATAGCTCAAGCATATTAGCCAACAACTGCAATGCTATTGTGCTCTAGTACCCATCAACAATGGGTAATATGAAATTCCATCAGCTGTCAGTTCATTACTCTAAATGTATATTTGCTTCCCAGAATGTTACATAAACACTTTGACCTCCCACACCCAGCAAATAGCTTTTCAGACTACTATATATAACTCAAGTATTCGCTGACCCCAATGTAAACCAAGGTAACAAATTTTACAAAAAATTCTGGCAAAACTGAATGACTCAAGTATAAGCCTAGGGTAGGAGATGCAGCAGCTAGGGCACAGAAATGCACAGCAAATGTTTAATTGCTAAGCCACTGAACAAGCTATCATCACCAAAATTGCTGGAGATGCAGGGAAGGGTTATGGGAACATTATAAAGAAAAAGTTTTAGCTTAAGCTTATGAATTTGGTTAAATAAACTTCAAATTTAAGTCAACTGAAATTTTTTTTACTTTGCTTTAAACCTTAATTATGCAGAAACGTTGCAGAAAATGTTCTAGAGCAATCATTTGTTTGATTTTGTTTCAAATGTTTCTACATTTCTTTTCTACATCTCCAGAAAGTTTGTTCATGATGACATGTTGAGGGGATTTGCAATTCGCTCACAAAGGACAACCTTGAAGTGCTGCAATTAATCTCTTGACTCAAATATAAGATAAATTTAATTTTTTCAGCACATTTTAGGTGCTGAAAAATTAGGCTTAGACGTGTGTGTGTATATATACGGTATATATATATATATATATATATATATATATATATATATATACCATAATTTTCTTACTATTTTCGTACATCGGATCATAAGACACACCCAGTTTTTAGAAAACCACAAAAAAATTGTTCAAATCAATTGGGTAATCCAATGGATTAAATTAAAGTATCTAATTCAGCCAGTAGATGTCACTAGCAGCAGTCCTATCATAGCACATCATGTCATCCTCCTCACTGATCGGGAGGAGGGGGGCCACGAGGGGAACGGCTGCAGATCTCCCCTCATTCTTTGGTTGTGCCTGTGTCCGTGGAAGCTGCAGAGTAAGTGCAGTTTCCACAGACACAAAGAGAGATAGATAGCAGTTCATATATCTCTCTCTCCTTAAGCTAGCCACACATGGTTCAATTTTGGTTCAATCGATGCTCGATTAGATCGAGGAATTCAATCGTCTAATCGAAAATCGATCTTAATCGCATCAACATACACCCCACATTGAGTTTGCGATTGTGGTGAGATTTTGATTCCAAAATATTACTAAAATCGTCGATTTTGGTATTGAAACGTTTGAATTCCAGATTGAAGTGGTCTATGTTATGTATATCTAATCTAATCGATCCAGGAGAAACACCACAAACATCGACGATTATAAAACGATTTTGGCACAATCGATGATGATTTTCCAACATGTCCGATCAAAATTCGATTCGATTTTCTGCCTTCATCGAACAATTATCGTCGATCGTACCATGTGGGCATTTCTCGATTTTCGTTCAATCGATGAAAAAATTCATCTAATCGAGCATCGATTGAACCAAAATCGAACCGTGTGTGGCTAGCTTTATTGTTCATATCAGCAGGACTCTGGGCAACGATACAGTGCAGATGGGAGATGCGGCGGCAATTCGGACCATTAGACGCAGGCCCCACCCCCATTTTGGGGGTGAAAAATCTTATAGTCCGAAAAATATGGTATATATGACATATTAAATCATTCATACCCTTGGCAGCTTACCCTCATTCTGTTATTTTTAGCTGTGGTCTCAGGCAATGATGTAACAGTATACAATGCAAACACTGTGGCTCTGCAATATGATGCCAATAACTCACAAGACCTCCACAAGGCTCCATTTCAATGGAAAGTCAGAAAATATAAGAGGCAAATGTTTCTATAAATATGAGCAGATTATTACCCTGGGTACTTTCAATGAGCTTTCCTTCCTTTCCTATACCTGGCCTAGTCTACATCATGTTGAAACTAGTTTGGTAGACTGCTAAAAAACATAACATAACTGTTTACTTACCCCTCCACTCACTGGACCAAACGAATGCCCCGAACTGTCCGGTTCTTCAATGTATAAAGTATAGAAGTCTGGCCTGCCACCATAACAAAGATGTGATTATTAAGCTACAATACAAATGATGTAGATTTTCAGGAAAAATACAAAAAACACACCTTTGGTTTTTTGGAAGGTCTAGCCATTGCAGTATAGTGTTTATTCTTTCTTCATAAGTAACCGATCTGAAATACAGATGCACTGTTTAATTAAATAGCTTACGGTTTAAACAATAAAATACATATTTCCTAAATGCAATAAACATGTTTAAGAAGCAGTTATTAAAAGACTCACCCATTGTACAGTTTCCAATATGTGGGGTAAGAGCCATTAATAGGTACATCAGATCCAGGCCAAAAGAAAGTGGCAGCTTTTAATCCTTGGTACATAGCAGTCAACCAAATCTTAGTGATATTACCAAATAGAAATGAGAAGAATATCAATACTGTTTCAAATACTCATTCGGTAAATAAAAAACTCTAACGTAAGCTTAGCAATTGATTAAAAGTTAGTGCATATTATTTTTAATGTTTATATAATATATGTACAATATATTAGCTTAATGTGTATAAGAAGCCAAAATATTCCAATATCTTGAAGAGTTAACATTTACACTTAAAGGTTTTTTTTTTACGCAAAGAAAGCTGAATATAAGCTTTTTAGACAGACACACAATAGAAGCTTAATTGCTTTGTAAACAAAACATGAAGACTCCTTAATGATAGCCAACATCTTAAGGTAGGAAAACATGGCTCGATTTTTGCATAGATATTTGAGCGCCATGCATGTATAAAGCCAGCCACACATGGCTCGATGAAGTAACAGATTAGAGGAACATCAGGTGCCGTGCGCACTCACGGATCCCGATATTCCTTTATTCTGTTACTTCATCTGAGCCATCTACGGTTCCTTCTACGGTTCCTCTACCAAACAGGTTTTTAACCTGCTGTGCATGTTGTGGTGCACATTGATTACTGTACGATTGGCCCGTGATCAATCACAGCGTAGTAACATCACCACGTTGTAATTGATCACCGGTCGATTGCAAGGGAATCTACCTGTGTGTGGCCAGCTTAAGTAGCTTCATGCGGGATCAATCAATCCCACTCAAAGCTACAGATTACCAACATGTTGGTAAACAATATCCTATACTTTACGAAACTCTCGGCCGAAAAAACGGGTTCTCCCTGTGTATAACTAGATAATAATGAGAATGTCAATTCACCTTACTATACTTAGATACTATTTATACATAGTGAACACTCTTTACTCCTTTATTATTCCCAATTAGTGATGGCCCAAACTGTTCGCCGGCGAACTATTCGCGGCGAACATCGCATGTTCGCGTTCGCCACGTGTTCGCAAACATATGGCGAGTTCGACCCGCCCCCTATGTTTTTACATTGCACAAACTTTGACCCTGTGAGTCACAGTCAGCAGACATAATCCAGCCAATCAGCACCCCCCACCTCACGGACCATCCCACCCCCTATAGCAGGAGGATGCCATTTCACATGCTGCTGAGAGAGAGTTACAACAGAGAGCTGCTGCGCTGCATAGGCAACCATTAGCTAGGCAGTGTTCTCTTCTACAGTGTACTCTTCTTCATTGCTCTTAGTCTGCTGTCAGGACAGAGTCCTGAAAAGACCCCAAAAGCCCTTTTTAGGGCTATTTTTTTGCTACCCTGTTGCCTGCTGGCTGGCATGCCAGGCTGCTGCCAGTGAATCAGTGATCCTGCAAGCCACATATTGCACTTTGTTACTAGCCCAGGGGATTTTTTTTCACCCTATTTTAGGGTATTAGTACCTATTGCACGGCTTTCCGTCCCTTACAGC
>CM070035.1:101014479-101031549 GCA_036250615.1 Ptychadena robeensis | reverse complement strand
GCGGAAGTTCGCGTTCGCCGTTCGCGA
Organism: Ptychadena robeensis; assembly: GCA_036250615.1. NCBI lineage: Eukaryota > Metazoa > Chordata > Amphibia > Anura > Ptychadenidae > Ptychadena > Ptychadena robeensis. Next base: position 101,031,522 of record CM070035.1, on the reverse strand, counting down.
ACATCAAATTCCGGGTTCGAGCCATCACTATTCCCAATTGGTTAGAGAGATACAGAGCAATAAATGGACAATCAACAAGTCTAAATTACCAGTACTACGCCACGGAAGTGGAAGTTTCACAAGTGTGAAATGCCCTCCTAAAATGATAAGTGCTGCAATAATAGCTTAAAAATACTAATTTCTATGCAATTTAATTAATATATTTTTAAAAAGGCCAATCCTTCTAAAAATAGGATACAAAATCACAAATACATCTGTTTACCTGTTTATTACAATAAAGACATCTCAAAGCTTGGCTAGATAAGAATGTATGACTTTTAATATTGTAAAGTAAAAAATAACAGCATATTGTAGATTCTCAAATGAACATGAATTAGGTTAGGAGAATTAATAAAAACATACCGGCTGTCCTTCCCACCAGGAACTATTAAATTTCTCATTTCCAGAAAGAGAAAACATCTTATTCAAGTTGTAATCATACATGTTGTTATCAATAATGCCATTTGACTCTGGAAACAAACCCTAGGGAAAATGGAAAAAGAAGGTTTGTATTTAAATATTATAAGTGCTGTGTGTTAGGCTAATCTCCTTGCCGGGAGAGCTGGAGTGCTGTGTGTTAGTAGACAACAATGAACTAACACTTTAACAATTACTTTTCACAGCTATATAGTGTAAAATTGTGAAGGAACAAGGGTAACAGCCTTTGCATTCTTTGTTTTTAATGGTTGAACATCAAAATTGTGTAACAGCTAAAATGTACTCACAGTGACTATTGTGTAGTGGTTGGGGAATGTCTTTGTAGGGTATGCTGATCTCATATACTTGGAGTGTGTTCCACAATCTCCTGCAGTGATAAGGTAAAAAAATGAAGATTTAAAACACTATTTGCCAGAGACGGAAGTATTCATTTACAGGTTGTTTTCAATACCATGTGGAGTCAGCAAATGGGTCGATTATAACATGTATGAATGCTATCAAATGCATTTTCAAACACATATGAATAAGTAGAAGTATTTTCAATATCACATCTTGGTTGTAGCCTTACAATATACATTGTTTTAAAAGAAAGGGTTAAAGGAATAAAGAAAACAGAAATGCTGCCAAGTTAATTTACCAACAATCTTTATCAGCTGTCAAAAAAAAGCACAATAACATCAACAGTGTAATGGCTAATACTGGCCATAGATAGTTTTTCTGCCGATTTCTTGGCAGTAATGAGATTGACCTAAAAATTACGGACATGTCCGTAATTTGGCCAATACATTTCTGGGCTGATTTCTGGATCGATTAAAAGTGGGCATGTTAGATTTGCGGCCAATTTCCCAGCAGACCGATCGCCGCGAGCTCACATGGCGGTTGATCTGCAGCAAATTTGGCCGCAAATCTAACCATCTTTCCGTTTGCACTTGTGATGCGTTTTTTGGACGCTAACAGACACGCTAGGGCTAGCGCTGCCACATCCATTAACAGTGTATGTTACCAGTGAAAAGCTGTGCTACCCTGTCACCCTGCACTTTTGCCTCTCATTCCAATGTAATACTCTGCATCTGCAAACATGCAAATACCAGGATATCTACAGTAACATGTGGCATTGAGCATTACCACAAATGCGGGGCCAGTGTGAAAGGTATATAGGTTTCCTATAGAAACCTATATACCTTGCGTTAATGCTAGCCATGTTGCTTTACTGTGGCGCGCTGCCAGGAAGGTTAAGTTCAAAGTTAAGTTGAAATTTGGACTTTATTTTTCAACTTGACTTTGAACTTAATTTGTGCAAAAACTACATGTGCTAGAGCAATACTTTTTTTAAATGTTCCCATAAATGTTCTTAACATATTCACCAATTTTGGAGATACTGTGTTCAGTGGCTTTGCAATTAACACTCAAAGTCATCTAGCCAAATGTTTGCTATTTTCATGTCTAGACTAGTGTAATGTGGATATCATTTTTCTTATACTTGTAGATGTAATGGTTATGGTAATTGCAAATGAAAATTAAAATACTTTTAATTTATGGAATGAAAAATTGCAGTGCTTATATCTTGAATTCATGCCATGCATTTGGGATGGTTGTACAGTTAATTACAGTGTGCACCTGACCTACTGAAGTAGATATTCGATCAATGGATTACCATCATTCATTAAGTCAGAGCATGGAGCAATTATTCAGTTACAATTATAATTATCTTTCAGTTAACTGAGTCACTTAGATAAGAGAGCTCGATATATAGTGGACTGTCATATACTATCTCCTCTAATCTATCTACCATATATGCTGGAGTATATGCACTTTCAGCATCCAGAAGGTGCAAAATATATATGTACTGTGACATAGAATGTGGTTTAATTTTTTATGTGTTTGTTACCTAATTGCCATAAAAAAATAAACCAACATTGTCTAATACTGCTTTTTCATAATCTGATTATGACCATTTAATACGATTTTAAAAGGCTTGTAAAAAAGAGAGGAAAAATACTAACTTAGTTTTTTTATATTTGGCATCAAGTCTGCATATGTGTTTAAATATTCAGCTCGAAAGCCATCCAATGAGAAAAGAATGACTGGAGGTAGATCAAAGCTGTAATAAACAAAAAGAAAAGTATATTCGATTTTATAAATTGTTTATGTGATATATTGAAAATTTAAATTTTTTTTTCTAAATTGTCATACACATTTGTCTGGCATGATTTAAGGATGATCATATTATCGATATATTGTACATTGCCTTACCCTGCAGGACAATTTTGGTTTGCATCGCTGGCACATTTAGTATCTTCTGCCCACAATGTTTCTCCTATCAATAAAACAATGGCTTAATACATGTCAGAAACCAAAAATGTCTTTGTCTTCTCTGATATACTGGACACACATTATATCTAGAATCTAACGAGTTTGATTAGAATTGCACAGAAATGTGTAGGCTCAGATGTATTAATAAAGTATAAAGGTGACTGGATTTATCAAAACTGATTGGATAGGTTTAAGAGTTTTTCAGTAGGTCTAGTTAACTTCGATAACTAAGGTATCAGTAACATACTCTCTTGTAAACCCAAATCTACTTATACTCCCCTTCTACACAACCATTCACCTTCTGCTGTTGCAGCACTGATGCCCAGTCCTGACCCAGTGATGCAGCTTTTACAAGGTTAATGACCTACTCCCCTTCTTATAAGATCGTGTTTGGAACTGCCTATGATTGGCCATCAGGATCAAGCACTCCATCCAGCACAGTTGACATACATATTTTTATATTATAAATGCTTGTAGCAATTAAAGAGAATCAGCAATACCATGCTGCATACCAACAATCACATCTACAGCCTTGTTAGGCTGTTGTAGTTCAGGAATTGTGTTAAGAAAATTGCCTTGACATTAAATTTGTTTTATTTGCTATCAATAAGACATAATTGAAAGTCTTTTCCTATAACTTATGTTATGTACTCGTGTAGGAGTCTTCAATATTATTTATCAAATCAGCTCCAATAATTAATGCATAATGACTGTTACCTTTGCAAACTTGACGGTAATTTGTACAGCAATCACCCTTTGTCATACAGTCATCTGAGCATGAACAATGACTTCCTTCAATTGGAATCTCTCCACATCGCACATTACTGCATGTCCATTCTTCCTCTGAAAAATACAGCAGACATGACTCTTCATGACTTTATGCAACTAAGTCACAGGCAGACATAAAAAAAAATATTTAAAAGGTAAAACATAATTAAAAACTAAATTAGAAGTGACCCAAACTGTTAGGCCCTATTCAAACCTATCATTTGTATTGTATTTTAGGCAAAACATGTTAACTAAGCTCCAGCAAGAGTACATTATATCCAGTGTGTCTGTTCCCCTAAAAATGCATGAAATGGACATAAAAGAAATAGGCATTAATTCAGCCTAAGGGGCTGTCTTCATTTAAGAAAAAAATAAAATGAATAGAATCTCTAAAATACTTATTTGGTATGAAGGATTTCAGTATGTATGGAGGGGTCAGCTCTTCAGCAGCCTCTTCAGTAGATGGGAGCCACCGGAACCAAACAGATCGGTGAGTTTGCGGTGACGGGCTCTGATCTCTGCTGGGCGAACCCATCTCCTCCCAGTGCAATTCAAACAGGTCAGCACTGGAAGGCCTGGTATCAGCAGTGATCACACAGTAGGAGTGATCAGTGGCCAGAAAGACCATCAGGTGGTGGCCAGAAACAGGTGAAATTTAAAGGGTAAATAAATACGCATGAGGTGGGTGATGGGTGGGTAATAATGGTGGATGATGAAGTTGTGTAGAAGTATGCAGCTCCTGATATGTGGGGGGACATTTTGGCCCCCTAGTAAAAGACAGATAGAGGCAAGGACACATGTTCACTTATGGACGTGATGTCTTCTGTAAGCAGGAAGTCATGTCATCATGGTATGGTATGACACACATACACAGCTGCTCGTTTCCCTGTAGGAGATCACTACTTGTTGCTTTGTCTGCATTGTACCTCCATCATTGTGAGTGCTTTATTTTATCTCTTCCTTTAACATTAACATAAGTTAACTTGTTGCACTAGGTGGTAGGACTTTCTTTTCATTAAAAAACACTGACACTGCCAGGAGGCTCGATGTAAGTATAACAGATAAGTATACTTTTCAGGATTGTGGAATTTTAGTCGTTTATTGCTTTCTGAGAAAAATGCACTATTTCTGAAAAACTTGCATTGGAAGGTGCAGTGTCTGCCAGGTGTCTACTTTAAACTGGACTTACCACCTCCCCGTCTTCCTGGGGGGGCCCATAATAGGTCAAAAGTAAAAAAAAAAATACTTTCCTGGTAAAACTGTCAAAATGCATTGATGCTCCGCTACTTCTGACATCTACCCTCCCATGTCCCCTTGCTCCCAGCAGTCAGCCACATCTGAATCCATTGACGCTGGAGGGGGGGAGCGTCACAGGATTCAGATCCAGATTGGTGGAGGAAGAATCTCGCTCCGACATATTGTAGCAATGAAGATCGGACACTCCAGGCAGGAAAGGTGATTATATATTGTTTTCTTTAGGATGTGGTGTCCCAGGATGAATGCTGCACGTAGGCGACTTAGGTATACATGTTTATTTTTTCATGTTTTTATTTTTTGAGTTTACATCTGCTTTAACTAGTAGAACATATTTTTATTAATAGACTAAGGTTCACCTGCACTTTCTTGGACATATTCCCTTTGCAATGATATGGGACATAGGTATGGGCTTCTTCCTTTTGAATGTAGTTAGGCCACATCTTTTAGTAATGGCACATTTATTAACAATTTAGGGGATACTTTCATTATCACAGCAACCCCTTAAAATTATTCTGATAAAAATACTCTATAATAATTTGCACCTGCATTAAACATTTGGCATAAAGCAGGATTGTCTAACCATAGTCCCCTAGGGTAACATACAGGTCAGATTTTTTAATAAAAAGTCATCTTCTGACTCGTTATCAGCCACATGACATCCATTAGAGAAATAATAACAATTATTGGATCTGGCACTTATTGAATGTATTTGGACAACTATGGTATTAAGGAATTAGGTAGAAACTAAAAATCTTTAAATAAAGCCCATCCCCTATACCATCTTATTCTCTTATAAAGTAAAAATGATTAAAAGTTTGATTTTAGAATGATTTTGTGCCAACACTATGTTCCTTAATGCCAATAACCCTCACATAAAACATCTACACCCTTTAGGTGCTGCCATTATTATGATAAGAGGTAGGTATCAAAACTAATAAAGTCTTTAGAAAAATTAAATATTGCATTTCAAAACTATCAGCTATTATCAACAATGTTAAAGTCATAATACTCACTTGGTTTAATGCACAGATCTTGAAAGTCAAAACAGCAGTTTCCCTGTTGTGCACACTGGGAATCACAGCGGCAGTCACCTTCCCTTATATTTTGTGTATCATAGCATCTTTGTCTGCATGACACTAAAAAAACAAAGAAAAAAACAAATGTAGATAAGTGCATGTCCTGCTTAATTAAAGTGTTTGACAAGCATGCTCTGTAAATTTGCTCAATGATATTTGCATTTCTGTTATTGGTAGCAGCTAGTCAATAGCAGCAATAAATGATTTTTATGATTCTCATGCCCACTGTTCGAAATGGAATTGAACCCAAACACATAAAATAAGAAGCTTTGTATATATCTATATGAATGAAATGCAGACATCTAAGAAGGCCTTTATTGTATGAATATGGTGTTGTAATCCACCTTACTTCTTAAAACATATAAGCCATGTTAACTTCCAGAAATAATTAGCCTGGGGTTTGTAACCTTCACCCTGAAGGCCGTCCAAAGTCATTTTTGCCAGCAAGAGATCTTCTGTGAATTATTAGCTATACCCATGTGGACTCCCCAAGAATTATGTCATCAAGGACTAGAAATTATTTACAGTTCTTATTTACTGTTCTTGGCAAAGAATATATGATCATTTTAGGTTCTATGCCCCATATCCAAAATAGCATTGTAAAAAATTTCTACTGTTACGAGATGCGTTCCATATCTAAAAGCAAACTGTAGCAAAGCAAAAGTAATAGGTGTGACTGTTTCCTCACAAATCAGTTTTTCAGCTGTCAAATCGGACAAACAATAGGCACATAATGTAAAACCACTCTGGTATTTCAAGTTGTACTATCTATACAAGCGCCAAATTTCTGCCATGAATAAAAGAAGCTGGCACAATATAAGTCATATTTTTTTTTATATTAACACTTATTTGTTATGACTCTATTAAAATTAATTAAGAAACAATTTCAATTTGCACACATTATGCTTTGGTTTATCTATAGTAGAAATAAAAATGAAATGTTTTGGGCTGTAATTTGTATGTGCTATGTGTACATATACAGGGAGTGCAGAATTATTAGGCAAGTGGTATTTTTGAGGAATAATTTTATTATTGAACAACAACCATGTTCTCAATGAACCCAAAAAACTCATTAATATCAAAGCTGAATATTTTTGGAAGTAGTTTTTAGTTTGTTTTTAGTTTTAGCTATTTTAGGGGGATATCTGTGTGTGCAGGTGACTATTACTGTGCATAATTATTAGGCAACTTAACAAAAAAAATTTATACCCATTTCAATTATTTAGTTTTACCAGGGATATAACATCTCAACATTCACAAATATACATTTCTGACATTCAAAAACAAAAAACAAAAACAAAATAAGTGACCAATATATAGCCACATCTTTCTTTGCAAGGACACTCAAAAGCCTGCCATCCATGGATTTCTGTCAGTGTTTTGATCTGTTCACCATCAACATGTGCGTGCAGCAGCAGCAACCACACCTCCCAGACACATGTTCAGAGAGGTTTTACTGTTTTCCCGCCTTGCTTGTTAATCACACATTTGATGATGGACCACAGGTTCCCAATGGGGTTCAGATCAGTGTGAACAGAGGCGGCCATGTCATTAGTTTTTTTCTTTTATACCCTTCTTGCCAGCCACGCTGTGGAGATACTTGGGCAGGTGGTGATGGAGCATTGTCTGCATGACAAATCATGTTTTTTCTTGAAGATGCAGACTTCTTGCCTGTTACCACTGCTGAAGAAGGTGGTCTTCCAGAAACTGGCAGTAGGACTGGGAGTTGAACTTGAGATCCATCCTCAACCCGAAAAGGCCCCCACACGCTCATCTTTGATTGATACCAGAGCCCAACAAGTACTCCACCTCCCACCCCCCCCCCCTTGCTGGCCGTTTGTCTGAGTCGGGACTGTGAGCTCTCTGCCCTTACCAATGCCCGCCACTGTTACGTGTTTTTGTTTGTGCCAATCCATCTTGGCCCATCAAAGACTCACTCTCATTTTTCATCAGTCCATAAAACCTAGTAGAAAATCAGTCTTGGATATTTCTTGGCCCAATTCGTTGACGTTTGCAGCTTGTGTGTCTGTGTTCAGTGGTGGTTCGTCTTTCAGCCTTTCTGGTCTCTGAGATATTGCAACCTTGTGCTTTTGTGGCACCACTCCAGTTGAGTGTTGAGCTCTGAAATATGGCCAAAAGCTGGTGGGCAAGTGGGCCCATCTTGGCAGCTGCATGCTTTGATTTCTTTTCTCAGTTCATGGGCAGTTATTTTTGCGCCTTTATTGTTTTCCCACGCTTCTTGCGACCCTGGTGACTCTATTTTTGATGAAACGCTTGATTTTGTTCGATGGATTGCACGCTTCAGAAGCTTTGCAATTTTTTAACCTTATAGGTGCTGCATCCCTCTGCAAGATAATCTCACTATGTTTGACTTTTCTAAGCCTGTCAAGTGGGCTAGATTTTGTATTGTTTTCTCTTCTTTGATTTTTTTTTCTCTGCGGATTTTTAGTTTTGCGTCTTGAAATGTTTTTTTTGTAAAGGAAAGAAGGAAGTTGCCTAATATTATGACACACCTAATATAGGGTGTTGTATGTCAATTAGGACCACACCCCTTCTCATTACAGAGATGGCACATCACCTAATATGCTTAATGTGGTAGTTAGGCTTTCGAGCCTATAACAGATTGGAGTAAGACACATGCTCAGAGGATGAGGGGTCAAAATATTTGCCTAATAATTCTGCACTCCCTGTATGTGTACATGTTGGAGGTCCTTAGGGGCATCCTTGCCTAGGTCAACACCTTCAGTTTATTTTCCACATAACTCTTATCTTAGGTTTACTGGGGTTCTTTTACTTCTAACAAGCCCAGTAGAATTTAAGTACAGGAAATTAAGAACAGTTTTGCTCAATTTCTCTATTAATAACATTGTGGTCTGTATAAATAACTTTATATACCACAACTTTATGACAACAATATGCCATAAACACATACAATGCAGTATAGAAAAAGTAGGGATTTCTTTTACAACGTCCATTGTTTGTCCTATTATATAAATAATAATGCAATAATATATAGTATCATAATTAGAATATTACTATGCTATGAATATATTAGTATTAGAATATTCCAAAATCTTGCATTAAAAGAACAAAATTATATGAATATAGAATACCAACTAACAACTAACAAGACATGATGAAGTAAAATAGGTGGAGCTTGAAAAGAAACTCAGCACACACAAGGTCATTGGGTTTCATAATTAAAAAGAAACCCAGTAAACCTAAAGCTGGCCATACACCTGCAGGATTCTCTGTCAGATTTCCTTCAGATCAGATCAGATCTACCAACAACCATGTAATATGAGGACCTTTCTACACCTTCCAATCACTATGTATTCTATCAGGGAGGACACTATACTACATGGTTGTTGGTAGATCTGATCTGATCTGAAGGAAATCTGACAGAGAATCCTGCAGGTGTATGGCCAGCTTAAGATATGACTGTATATGTGGAAAATAAACTGAAGGGGTTGAACCAGGAGAGGATGCCCCTAAGGACCTATAACAATAAATATTCTGTGACTGTAAAGTTTTTAAAAGTAAAATGATTAGATTAGGTCAAAGGAAATTGTTCTAAATCATTTCCAGCCTTTTATATGAGAAATATAAGTGTTACACAGTCAAATGAGAAATTTACTCAACTGTTCTTCCGATCTATAGGGACTCAAGAGAAATGCCAAACTACTTCATACCCTATAATAACCATCACTAAACAATGTTGGAACTCAGCTGTACTTAAACTAAAAAATCTAGTGTCTGTAACTTTTATGTAGAAAATTGAGACTTTAAACAAAAGCCTGATAAAGATTATGTCAGTCATGATGTAAATCAAATTCAAGAGATCTTAACTCCAAAGATAAAACCATTCAAGGTATGCAACATTATAGAAAAGAACATTGGACATACATGATGCTCTGTCAGGTTGAATCTTCTCCTTCTTTAATCCTAGGCCAAGACCTAATCCAAGTGACATAACCACCAAAGCCACAAGAAGAACCTGCAAGTAAAACAATGTGTAAAATGTTATAGCATTACCTTAATGATGAAATCTAAATGATAGATCTAAACATCTAATCTAAACAATACAGAATATATCCTTAGGGCGATGCTAGAAATGAAGTGTCATTTTAACATTATGTTAAATTAACCTCCCTGGTGGTTGTCAGAATGCAGGTTGGGGTAAGTTTGTTTAAAAAAACAACTATAAAACACTGCATAGTATAATGTACTCTGCTTTGATTATTGAAAGCCCAAGTATGGGCGTACTGCCAGAGATGATTCCTAAAATTCAAATTCCTTTCCTGTTATGAAGACAAAATTGTGTATAAATACATCAAATCTGATACACAGTGAAAGGAAAGTATTCACTGCACATCGCTTTTTTCACATTTTGTTATGTAACAGCCTTATTCCAAAATGGATTAAATTGTTATTTTCCCTAAGAATTCTACACATATTCTACACCCCATAATGGAATGAGAAAAAAAGTTTACTTGAGTTTTGGCAAATGTATTAAATAAAAAAAAACTGAGAAATCACATGTACATAAGTATTCTTAATACTTTGTCGATGCCCCTTTGGCAGCAATTACAGCCTCATGACTTTTGAATATGATGCCACAAGCTTGGCACACCTATACTTGGCCAGGTTCGCCCATTGCTCATTGCAGTACTTCTCAAGCTCCATCAGATTGTAAGGGAAGCGTTGGTGCACAACCATTTTAAGATCTCTCCAGAGATGTTCAATTGGATTCAAGGAGGGCTCTTGCTGGGCCTCTCAATGACATTCACAGTTGTCCTATAGCAGCTCCTTTAATATCTTGGCTGTGTTCTTAGGATTGTTGTCCTTCTCCGATGAACTCTCATCCAAGAGCTCTCTGAAGCAGGTTTTCATCCAGGATGTCTCTGAACATTGCTGCAGTCATCTTTCCCTTTATCCTGATTAGTCTCTCAGTTCCTGCTGCTGAAACATGTGGTATTGGCCTGGTGATGAGTGGTGCGTAGTTTCCTCCAAACGTGATGTCTGGCATTCACAAGAGTTCAATCTTAGTCTCAGCAGATCTGAGAATTTTGTTTCTTATTATCTGAAAGTCCTTTAGGTTCCTTTTGGCAAACTTCAGTTGGGCTGTTGTATGCTTTTACTAAAAAGTGGTTTCCCTCTGGCCACTCTATCATAAAGGGCCAAATTGGGAGATTAATGCAGAGATGATTGTCCTTCTGGAAGGTTCTCCACTCTCCCTGACTAAGGCTGTATGGCCACCTTAAGGAACAAGGAAAGTGTAGTGCAGGCCTGCTCTGTAGATCCTTAATCAAGCAATATGAGGGGTGGGTGAGGGATTTTGCATTTTGACATATGTAATGGTCTTAAAATATACACAAAAGATTCATAGCCTGTACAGTACACAGAAATCATAGGACGCCACAACTAACTCCTGTAACAATAGATTTAAAAAATAGCAAACACATAAAACAGAAATAAGGGAGACTCCATTGTTGACTAAATATCAACCTGGAGCTTGTTGAAAACAAGCAGTACCTTCTCACTTTGTTCATCTTTTCTCTGGTAAATATATTCAATCTAAATGTAATATAACACATTCCATTGCCATACTCTGTCCACTACATCTGTTGGCTAGTTTTTGTTTAGATGATTATTTTTACTGTTAAAGTATTCCTATGCAGGCATAATTATCTAAACAGCACATTGATTTTTAATTGAAATATCTCAAATAAAACAATTTACAGCCTTCACTTCCTGAGGTACCACCACTGTAATTAAAAATTGTGGCTCTATTTGGTTTACCTCTTACATAATACTCATTCTTTGAGGGCAGCTGAGGGTAGATACTGTTTATCAGCCGTGGGTAAAGTTTTAGATGTTTAGTAATTCATAACTACCTTCAACCATCCATCTTTGACAAGAAGCCATTAAATTGCGCGTTTTCACAATGCTAGGGCTTAATTTATTTGTCAAAGTAGGGACCTGAATATGCAGCAGCAAAGAGGTTTAAAGGCCCCCATACACGTGTCGGATTCCCACCGGATTCCGGCACGATCGATTCCGGGCGCGTGCACGCGAAACGATCTTGCCGGAATCGCATGCAGCCCACCTTGTCCAATCGATCAGGTCCGATCGTTCAGGGGCCCAGAATCGGATCCGACAGAGAACCAACATGTTGGTTCCATCAGATTGATTCTGCCCAGATCAGGGCCATTTGTGAGGTGGACAATGGGACACGGAATCGTCCAGGAATCCGTTGGACAAGGTGGCATGCAGCGATGGATACTCTTAATTGGCCGATTGATCACACCTGCGATTCCCGGCAGAATCGATCGGGTGAGTGATCAATTGGCCATGGAATCCGACACGTGTATGGCTAGCTTTAACTATACAATCATCTCCTTGGCTACAAGCTGCATTTAAATTTTAAATCCCTCTTATTAACTCTAGTACTGACTGTGAGACATTTGCTAATATAATCATTGGTGGTCAGCTATGGAATAAGACTCTTGCTCAGCCTTGCATACCAATCATAAGTCTTTATGTTTTGGTTATCTTTATGACATTGTGAACTGCGCTAGAACAATACTTAGAAATACAATATATTTCAGACCTACAAAGCCAATGTGTGGCATGTGTGGTCATGTGCCAAATACCAATAGACAATTGTATGGAAATAAGTAAGCGAAACTAGAATTTGTATACAGAGTGTAGTTTGTATATTTGTGTCTGGATTGCATTCTAGCTGTTGTTTTGAAGTTCTTAAAATGTAGAAGAAATAGTACTTACACTAAAGTTCTTCTTCGTTGTTCTATCTCCTTATGAAGTGCCTGTGAAATGTTTACTGTGGATTATATTAAACAATCACCTGCTGTGATGTAACATGCAAAGCATTGTTTAAGGCGTTTTCTGTAGGAAGTATCTGAGAAAGCATTTAAGAAACCTGAGAGAATAAGTAAGAAGCCATTGATAATCAGTCCTTGCATTTTGATCCTCAGCCTTTTATAAATCACTTACCAAGAATAAATATAAAATGTAAATATTTAGATAATTACAGCACAACTTGTGTTTTGCATTACAATCCTTTACAATTACTTCAGAAATTGTAGTTTCAATAAACTCTCAGTTTAGCAGCGGCTTTAACCCTGCCCTATTCTATTCTAAATAATTCTGACACAGGATAAGAATGATCAACAGAATGCAAATGAAATTAGCATGCAAACTACATTTAACTGCAATGAAGTCATTCCAATTCCACAACTATGTAGTTTAATTGAGTCAACTGCATGCTAAGATGGGCTAAATCCTATTGGTTCTATACTTTAATTCTTTTGAGAAGATTGTTACTATAAAGCTTTGAAATATGACCCACAGGCTAGGAAAGACAGTTAGGGGGGCTTTTGTATTATCATAGTACCCATAAACCTGAAGCAGGAAAACCTCACTTTGCTTCATGGAGTTTTAATTGTATTATGCTTCTGCTAGCTGTGATAAAGTATGATGTCTTCTTCTATAGTAGTTTGCCTATTAGCCCTAAAGATGTTCAAAATGTACTAAAACTCTTAAGGTGCCGATACACACATAGATATGGGCTAGACGAATCCAGAAAACAGGCATATCAGACATGACTCTAAATGACGGTCGATGTCCATTGCTTTGCCCACAGTCCCCATGCAAAGCATTGTCGGAGCTAGATGTCACAGCAGTGCTGCACCTCCAGTTCCTTCGATGTCGGACAGCAGCGCGATGACATCATCGCGCTGCTGCCAGGAATCTCGAAAGGCTCAAACATTGAACCGTGTATTCCGGGCTTAAGTATGGGTTCCTTGAATTTAGAACACAGAAGCTGAACCCTTGGTGAATTGGATCTCAAAAGATTTGATCATCACAGCAACTTCACAAAGTAGAGATAAGGGCATTTAACATGCATAACAGGTCTACTTCAGAAAACTTCACAGAGATATTTAAAAAACTTTGCTGCTCCATCTATCTCTGAAGCTCTTCTCATTACTGATAATGTCAGCTATTAGATAATGGATTACATTGGAAGATTTTACCATACATTTCTGAACTTTGTTTTATTGCTTTGGATATATTGGTCAATGATCCATTTGGGATATATTTTACTGCTATTTGTGACTTTCATTTACTCAACGCTAACAGAAATGATTTTTAAAGCATTTTCTGTGTGTATAACATATTTCTCAACATTGTAGTTAACTTGTTATTGCTGGGACAATAGAGAGGAGATCACTTATGCCTGCCATACACACCCCGACGGGTGCAGACAGACCAGCTCCGATATGCACCGGAATGCAAACGTGATGACGTCATCACATTTGCACCCTGGTGCATTATGGGGCCCCTTCAGTCGGACAGGCCGGCATCGGCATGGGCACATGCCGATAAGCGGCCGATTTTTTCACTGACCGGCGGCGCGAGCACACACGCCCGTCGGTCAGGTGTAAAAACTGCCGCTTATCGGCATGTGTATGCCAGGCATTAGACGTAAAGCAATAAAAACTGTACCAAGATTGCTTAAATACTTGTATGGCTTAAAGTCTTGTCTAAGGTACAAAGATTTTTTTTTTTAACTATAAGGAGATATCATTTAAAGTTATTCCATGATTACATTAGGAGTGTTGGAGTCAACTTGGTCATCTCTGCTTTAAGTAACCCACTTTCTGTAGTTTTTCTAAAACTTCAACAAAACTTGAGCAAAGGCTAATAAGTATTTTTACATGATAAAGGACATTTTCATTTCATATAGAGCCTATCACATTCTGGTTTTAGTAAGCAGGTTAGGGCCTTATCCAATGCTTACTTTTGCTTTGCTACTGTTAATTTTTCTGGCTTTTTAACTCTCACTTTAACTTTTTATCTTTGAATCAATGTGAACGAATGCCACAATTTTCTTCTGTACTTGAATGCACCCCATAAGACACCAGATGAGTACAAGTCATCAAAATCTTTTGTAATATCATGCTATGGAGCGAGAGCAATTAGTCTGTGCAAGTGTAAGCTTCAAATTCCACTGCTGCCAAACCACTCTAATAGTATATGTTAACATTAACCAGACAGAAAAATAAAATTACTTACAGTTTAGAATGACAATCACTAACAATTTATGAATCCCTATGAGATTTCTTAAATTTTTGTAAATCAAAAGGTAGCCATACAAGGCCGGATTTTTACCCAATTTTCAGCTGTGCGCTCCCGCCAATCGCCCGGCGGTCGCTTGGCCGAAAATCGGGTGGGCCCACCTGGTGAAATCGACCAGGAAGCTCCTGCATGTCGTATCACACAGTGATCCCACATGCCGGTAAATTTCCGGCTGATCCCATTACTTTGAATGGGTGCCTGACGATCAGCTGAGGTCGATCCCTCTTCTATCGAGGGAGAATCTCCTGGATGGATCGTTCCCCCGCGTTTGCATGTGATTGTGCATGTGATAGGATGCCCATAGAAAGTAAATGGACGCAATCAAAAATCAGGTCAATATTCACTGGGGACACGTTCATTCATGTCAATGGACTTGATTGTGTGCGTTTTTCCGTGGCGAATAAAAACGTGTCCATCCGCGGCCAAACGCTCTAGTTGAAACAACCCCTATGTCTACTTAAAGGACCCAAAAAATTTTGCTTTGCTTTATAAGCTTTATAAATATCCTAAATTTATTGCAGCCCAACATGAAACATTTGTAACCCAGTTTAGGAAAGGCTGTTACAGAGTCGCGAGAGCAAAAATCTAAACGTTTACACAAGTATATTTGAGAAAGGATGTTGACTGAGTTGAAATGTGATGTTTTGTCTCCGTGCTAGGTAATCCTTCTCTAGGATTTCCTAGCTCTCTCCCATAGTTGCCATAGTCTCATAGTTGGGCATATGTACAGTTTGATTTTTTGGTTCTATGCAAAAGTTGTTTTTTTTAATTCCTTTTACGTGAATCAATCGACCAAAAGGGATCATACTCAAACATAAAATCAGTCAAGCAGTGATTGGACATATTGGTAAATTTCAGTTGGTATATTGATCGGTTTTGTATCTGATCACACTATGAAGCATGTGCACAAGGCTGTGGAAAGGGATTAATCACATTATGTAGTGGTAAGAAGGAATGGTTTTTCAAGTTATTGTTTTTTTACATCGAATGAACCGGGAAATCAAACCGTGTATGCCCACCTTTACTTTTTATACTATATTTTATACTATTATTCTATACCTAACAGTCTTAAAATGTACAATAATTATTACAATAAACATGAACATCATGTAACACCTGAATAAACAAAATACAATATAAGAGAGGACACACCTTACAGTTACTCTATATTATGTTTTACGGACGTGATTCAAAATCATGAGAAAAAGTGTTGAAGAGGCACGCCTGATCAAAAGGTAATAATTAAAATGTCACAATAGAAAGCACTTGGCACTTACCCCAGAGATGATTTTGTACTTATTCGCACTCTTCTTCTTGGTAGGTTCCAAGCTAAAATTTGATTCCATCTTGTAAATGTGTAATTATCACTGTTGCCCAACAGTGAAAGACTTCCTTGAACACTTGTATGTCCTACTTGTTCAGTAAACTGGATACTGAGGCTTTTAGATACGCCTCTGCATACAATTTTATTTGTTTCCTCCTACAGAGGAGACAGTCCCCATCTGTTCAAGGAACATCTGCATACAAATATATACAGGGTCAAAGACTAAGTACTTTTATCTGTATTCAGTCTATAGTTACCAATAGTAGAAAGATTACCATACTTTCTATGGACTCAAGGTAAAGTACAACCCTGGATAATAAAGATAAACCGTTTCACTATTCATTTGTGTTTTCCTTGGCAAGACACTGAAAAATGTGATAAATACGAACTTTAAATGTCATAGCATTGTGAAATATTGCCCTTTACTCAGGAGTACTAGACTGTTCAGGTTGTTAGTTATCTGGCATACACGAAGCTTCTGCACTTAAAGAGACCCTATCAGCTCTGCAAAGAAATTTATGTTGGTTGTAATGTTAACCATACACTGATAAATAATCAATATACTCTATAATGATATAAAAATGTACCTGGATTGCTCAAATGCAGTGCATTTAACCTCCCTGGCGGTTCACTGAGGTGCAGATTTCTGTACCAAAAGTGATACAG
>CM070035.1:100989805-101009973 GCA_036250615.1 Ptychadena robeensis | reverse complement strand
GCAGCAGTTGGAGCGCTGGACGAGGTGCTGCCGTCCATAACGCTAGGGTGGTTAATAACTTTACTTTTGCCAATATAAGGCAGAATCTGTGGTAACTGAAATATAGCATAATCTGGGTAAATGAATAGACATAGGAACAGATATAAATATACCCTCTACTCTATACATAGAGTTGTGTACAGGCGCAGGGAAAGATTGTTTGTGATCATTCCTGCTAGTTCTGTTGTATGGACAAATGTGGGGAAACTGCAGGCACCAGGCAGAAGTAAAGTGGTCATCTGTAGGAAGCTGAGCGACCTTCCCATACAGCTGTACAAATGCTAGATATCCCAAGACAAATATATGTACAACCAGATATACAGAAATAGTATGCTTGTGATTTATATAGCACTGCATAGGTTGTGTTTCTGCGATTTGACTATTGCAAGTAATTCACATTACATAAGTATTACATTGTGTCATCTGATCCTATTTGTTTTTCTTTTGTAGAAGACGGAGATAATTGAAGAGGCCTTTGCTGGGTATGTGTCCTGTCTGATTTGCAGTGTCTAAAATGCTTTTCTCTAGAGCTAACACATGCAGAGTGTCTTGTGTATGGTGGAGTGTACAATTTTATTGACAATGATTGTTTGTTACCAAAGGAAAACTATACATTACTATATATTACTAGTTAAATTACTGGTTAAATTATTTCCCCAATCAAAGTACTAATTACAATTCTGTTTTCTCAGGCTGTGTCTACACTATGGATTATTGTGCGGGTTACTAACCATGTTTGGGCAGGGCACAGGAGCAGATTCACAACGCCTGGGCAATGCTTGCAAACCGCACCCAAAAAAATATATGTGGTTTGGTTTGCTAATAGTATAGAACGAATGGGCATTATGGACACCCACATGCCGACGTGTCCATAATGCCCCCTGCGGTTTTTGGATCGTCATAGTGTAGACTCCGCCTCAAAATACTTTGTTTTGGACCCAGTGACCTCATCACTGTGTGCCTGTGCTTCTCTCTACAATGTTGGCAGATCATTGTTGGTTAGGGGCAAAATGTCTAAATATGTAGATTTTAGTCTTTAGTAGTGGCTGTTCCTAGGTAGGCCTCACTTGCATTCAGACTTCCCCACTTAGCCTCTACAGTTGAAAGCCCTACAATGAAAAGGGAAGGGTCAGGTACTATTCTCGAAGGTAGGAAAGGCTCAAAATTTGTGTTGCAGGCAGCTTAGGTCAACACGAGGTACACAGGTTTCCAAAGCAAGCGCAGTGCAAAATAGTGTATACAGGATGTGTATGTATAGTGGATGCGGTTAGCAGCCGCCGTAGTGTCCGTTATTGGGCCTGGACCAATGAAGAGTAGGAGAAATTACACATTTAGATGATTCTTAACCTGTGTCACAACAACAAGAGAGTATGGATAGAAAATTTTGAGTGCAATATACATCTTGTTTTACAAGGCTCACTGCACGTATATTCAGACAACAAATCTTCTTTGTGATTTTTTTTTGTGTGATATGTTTCCATCATATTGATGTAAAACAATTAAACCTTATCAAAGTTTTTTTCATTTGTGCGTGCAATACAGATTATAGAGATTCTTAGAGATATTCTAATATGTTACATGTATTCTTATTTTACTAGCATGTTCATGGACACACCTGATGATGAAAGGACAAAGTTACTAAGCTGCCTTGGTGCATTCAGACAGTTCTGGAGTGACCTTCCTCAGGTAAATATATCACACAGTTTTGGCATTAATCTTTGTCACTTTGCTTAGATGAATGTCTTGTTCAACTGCTTTCTAAACCTAGATATACATAAATGAAAATCATGAAACAGCATGTTAGGGCCCCCATACACCTTTAGATTTCTCTGTCAGATTTCCTTTAGATCTCCTTTTGTTTTATCCAAACCATATAATACGAGGGACTTTCTAAACAATCAAGTCTACCTGTGTTCAGTTGCAGAGGACCTTTATACTACATAGTTGTTGGTAGATCTAAAGGATATCTGAGAGATCTAAACGTCTGTGGATAGCCTTAGACACGATAAATATGTTCTTGCAGTGTTTCTGACCCCAGTACTAATTAGCAATAGATGTAACTGTTTATGTGTAGTGAGAGGATTTGTTCCTTTCGAACATAAAATACATTTAATCTTAAATGGGAGACACAGAAACACAAAGCAAATGTGTATCCTCAAACAAAAGTACATTTGCTGTGTGTTTCTGAGCCTTAGCGGCTGCATTGCTCCCCTAGGCTTATACTTGAGTCATTCCGTTTCTTAGATTTTTTATTTTTTTTTCTAAAATAGGTACCTCGGCTTATATTCTAGTATATACGGTATATGGTTTGAAACTGCTTATGAAAATAGGATAGGATGTTCATTTTGTAAGCTATATTTAATTTGTACATTTATGTTTTTCTGTGTTTAGGAATCTCATGAGCAATGCGTGCAGTGGATTGTAAGGTTTATACATGGGCAACACAGTCCAAAAAGAATATCCTTCCTCTATGACTGTCTGGCAATGGCAGTGGAAACTGCTGTACTTCCCCCAAAGTACGTACTTTCTTTAAAGCATTGTTCCAGCTTATAGAACAGACATGGGAAAACTAAGGCCCTGGGGGCCAAAACCGTCCCTTTAGTCTTTTAATTTGGCCCTCTCCACTTTTTCCCTGGATTAAATGGAGATAATGTTTAGAGGATGATTGTTCAGGTCTCCTAATGGCCATAGTTGGTCTGCAATAGAATGTTTATGTTTACTTTCAAAAGCTTCTATTTATTACTATTGTTTTATATATCTTAAGAGAAGGTGGAAACATAAATTGTAAGCAAATATTAACCACCCTAGCGGACGGGACGGCACCATCTCGTCCAGCACTGCTACTGCTACTATAGCACTGGACGAGATGGTGCCATGCAGTACACATCGGGGCTCTGGGAGCGCATACTTACAGCTTTCGCTGTCCCGTTGTCCCTGATGTGACATGCTCCCCCCCCCCCCCCCCCCCCCCCCCCCCCTCAGAGTGACGTGATGACACCGGGGAGGCGGCGGGAAATTTGAACAGTAAATTGCACGAAAGCAGTTTTCTATGAAGAATACTGCTTTCAATGTGCATCTATGTAATAAATCTCGCCCAAATAAAGTCTCTGGTGCCCCAGATGTGCCTATTTGCAGTAACCCTCTCTTCCCTGGTGTGATTTCATCACACCAGGTTAGAGAGGGTTAACTGCAAATGGGCACATCTGGGGCACCAGAGACTTTATTTGGGTGGGATTTAGTACATAGCAGCATAGCTTTGTGCCCTGATTTTTGTGTTTTCTCATAAATTTTATTTAAAAAAAATGTATTTGACATACTTGTTTGTTTCAAACATAATTATATTCAAGATATCTATTAGACCCTTGTACGGACATATTTTGGGAAGTTACAGGTCAACAACAACAATTTACCATTGAGGTCTATGGTGCACTTTTGGTACAGAAATCTGGACCTCAGCAGTGCGCTAGGAAGGTTAAGGGACTTCACTGTGTGCAATGTAAAAGTTTTAGCAAATCATTCTTCGCATTGCTTATTTTAGTTTTACAGGTTTAATTATTGTTTATCAGAGAGAATTTTGATAGAGGACCTCAGATTGGGTTGTTTCGAAAGTTCTGTAGGAGCAGAAAGTCAGCTGTTTAGAATTGTATATATCAACAATTGTTGTAAAAGTTTCTTGCGGTGTAAAGAAAGTTTG
Organism: Ptychadena robeensis; assembly: GCA_036250615.1. Taxonomy (NCBI): domain Eukaryota; kingdom Metazoa; phylum Chordata; class Amphibia; order Anura; family Ptychadenidae; genus Ptychadena; species Ptychadena robeensis. The sequence goes on along the minus strand of CM070035.1, from coordinate 101,006,240 downwards.
CTTTATTTAACCTGATGCAGGATGGTGTGTGAAGCATTGGTAAATTCCGACGCACTGGAGTGGGAAAAGACACAACTTTGGGTGTTGACATTTAAACTTGTACTTAAAATTATTGGTGGCGTTGATTATAAGGTACGTCTCCCGTTTCCTTTTCTTCCTTTTCACTGGTTTGTCTATTTTACGGTATATACAGATATAAAGTTATATTTTAGTCAGTAATGTACTTGCTAGTTCCTCATCCAGCAGCTGATGCCTTTTCCATAAAGTCACACTGCCTGGTCTGTTGTTGGTTACTATATTAGAAAAAAGAAAAGTGGCACCCTGCCGGGTCCAATGGATCAATCCCTGGTTCCAGTCACAATTGACTTTTAAGGTAGCGGTATTCAACAAGCAATAAAAAGAGTAGCAATTGTTGTATATAAAAGTAAAGGTTTTATATCGTTAGCAAAAAGGTACAAGTTGGTCTTTCGACTCCAAGTTGTTGTTTCAAATAAAGGCGATATCCAGTTCAAAAGTATTCATAACAAATAATAATTTTATAGTCGTTAGCACTCATTAGGCAATGTCTATGGTCAACTGACTGCACTCAGACCAAAGGGGGCTAAATAATTACGCACACCCCACTTTGCAGTTATTTTTTTTTATTTGGAATCATGTATGATTTTCATTCCACTTCTCACGTGTACACCACTTGTATTGGTCTTTCACGTGGAATTCCAATAAAATTGATTGCAAGCCACTGTAGGAAGCCCCTACTGGTTTTTTTTTTTTTTAGAGATGTTCTTTTTCAGTATGTGTTTTGCTAAACTGTATTTGTTTTCTGAATATTTTTCTACTGCGTACAGCTGATTGCATGTGTTATGTGCACATGTATGTTTACTATTATCTATTACTTTAGACTGAATTGTAGATGTATAATGGAAGATACGTTTGCTGTACTCTGTCCTTGCACATCACTAAAGGTACACTGCATGTTTATGTACGTGTACATGTACGTCAGTAGAAGGCCTTATAGCTTGATTTTTCTTTAAAATTATAAGTAATATAATTGGGTATCAGCTTGATGCTTTTATTACATTATGAACCAACAGTCAAGGAAACTTAATAATTGAGGATCGTTTCCTCTACAGTATCTACTATATCTGTACGTTCTTTAAGTCACCCATACCATATATACTTGTGTATTATCTATATAGTGTATTATATAAAAAGCACCCCTGGGCTTATACTCAAGTTAGAGTCCACTCAACTTTCCCGTGTCCCAGGTGGCTGAATTTCAGGCACCTTTAGCTGCAGCTTTTGTGAGCTCCATGTTCTCCAACAGCTGATCTAATGTAAACAAACTCCACACTGCCATCTGGTGGCCGTCTCATTCAGAAAACTCCACTATCGCATTTCCCTCCATCGGCTTATACCAGAGTCAATACATTTTTCTAGTTTTTGTAGATAAAATTAGGTATCTCTGCTTATACTTGGTTGGCTTATACTGGAGTATATACGGTAAGTATTAACTGATGTATTTAGCTGTAAATATATTGGAGGCTTATGTATCCCAGAAAAACTTGCCTGATAGACATACTATTGGTATGGTAATATTTTATTGTTTCAACCACAAATGGAAGGTCTTATACACAAGTAGGACTGAATCCTGTAATAGAGTCCCCAAATGGAGAGTAGAAAAAAAGGAGAGTTTAGGTCCCTTTTTAAGTAAAGGAAAATTCATTTTTTTAGTGTGTTTTATTTTCTGCGTTATTTTGTTCTGTACTTGTGTTTTTATCAGGTGTATTGTGTACCAGACCATCATTCTGTCTACAAATGTCTTGAGATTTACTGATTTTGGGAAAACTAGTGTGTTAATTCATTAACTAGCATACTTAGCCACTTTTGAGTTGCTTTTACCATCATGCAGCCTGGAGGACTGGGCACTCCAGGCATGGTGGCGCGGGAGGGAGTGTGCAGGAAAGGTGAGCTTTTATCTTTAGCAGTCTCTTGGATGAATACTGCATATAGATGAGTTATAGTGATGGGCGAACATTGAATGTTCGCTGCTCTTCTTGTCGGCGATCAGTAGGGGTGTTCAGCCCGCCCCTGTCGGCAGCAAGAAGAAGTCTATAATTCTTCCTACGGCCAGACCTTTCTTTGCTTGGTCCGGCCGGAGGAAGAGTTATTTTCACTAGAGACTGGGTAAAGACACCTGATCTCTCTACTACTATACCAGGCACGGGCTAGAAGTGACGTCGCTTTATGATTTCCGGTATAGTTTAGATTCATATTCCTTGCCAACAGGTGGGGAATTTTTTTTTATGTTCATCCTCGTTTAACCTCCCTAGCGCACAACCCATACCGCGCGGTTTTCAACCTCCCTTCACCCCTCTCCACACAGCCGGTGTCATCAATGACGCCGGCTGTGTGGGCGGGAAAGCCGGCGCTCCTCCATTAACATGGAAGTCTATGGCGCTGCCCCCTTCTGCCTCACCGTGATGCGATTGGGCAGTGCCGGAACCCCGCTGCAGCTTTCCGTGGGTGCATCGGATACACCTGATTCACGGTTTCCCTGCGGTGGAGGCGAGCCTAAATGGCGAACGAACTGGGTTCGTCTCAACCGCTAGGGAGGTTAAGCACATTTGTAGTACTTACGGACATCTGCTATCCTATCTCTATTTATTCAAATTCAAAGCAGCTCTACTGTTCAGTTCCCAGATATGTTTCTTTCTTCAGTTCTGGACTTTATACAGTCACTGTCTCCTGTGTACTACGTCTGTTTAGTAAGGTTTAGAATGGAAGTAATGGTTGAGTCTGAAGCAACAGATGGTGGCATTTGTACAGACAATATTCCGTCGAAGTGAGAAGTCAAATAAGTCGTTTTAAAGCTTCCCTTTTATGTAAATGTTAAATAAATGTATGCATTATTTCTAGCAGATATACAAAGCTATAATCTGATCATACATACACACTTTGATAAATTATTACTAACTGGATGTTTTGACAAACAAAAAAAACCCTTAATCTCATTGCATCTGTTGGGGAGAAAGAGTGGGTTAATAAATAACTTTTTATTATCACACTTGCTAGTAAATTAAGTCCTATGTGGGATATATACTATATACTGAAGATTAGTGGGGGAATAGGTCCTTGAATGGAATGGGTGGATATTCTGAAGGTTCTCAGTTCAAGTAATTCAGTAATACCTCCTCAATATCTCTAAATCTTATTTATCACCTTTAGGGTGTCCGAGACCTCTTGAAGGTAATACTGGAGAAAATTCACACAATTCCCAACACTGTGAGCTCTGCTGTTGTACAACAACTTTTAGCAGCAAGAGAGGTAACTATGCCCGTGCAGATTTTTTTCTTCTATTTTCTGTGGTATGTGCAATATTTTCAGTATCCCCAATAAGGGTCTTATCATTAAATTTTTTTGTGGAAAAATTTATACTTTTATTGTTCCTTGTTTTGTAATATGTCAACAGTTTTTTTTTTTTATTTTTATTGAGGTGAAAAGAAAATATGTATACAAATATCAATATGTCACACAAATATCACTTTTAGGTTGTAGCATATATATTAGATCGAAATGCATGTCTCCTGCCAGCATACCTCGCTGTAACAGAAATCCGAAAACTATATCCAGAAGGAAAACTACCACACTGGGTAAGTGTTCTCCTTCTTTCCATATTAAAAATTATTACAAGTTAAAAAAAAAAAAAAAGCAGCTCTAAAGCTGGGAATAGACGGTACGATGTACCGTCTATTTCTTATGTGATTCTTTGCACTAGGAGCGGAGTGATGATGTCATCACGCCTGCCCACTAGTGCCAAGAATCGGCCAGCACTCTGCATCTGCAGCTCATTACTTCGGCTGGGGGCAGCCGTTCCCAGCCGAACTAATGGGATCGGGATAAAATTTACCATCCTGTCGGATCTCTGTGCAATCCGACAGGACGGCTGGTTTTAGCCCAATCCTCATTAGTTGCAGCCTCCAATTCCTGCACGACCCGATCCTTAAGGGATGCGGGAGCGCGCATAGCATCGCAACGGGGATCAGATCGTGCAGGAATTGGTACGTGTATGCCCAGCTTTAGGTTTAACTTTCCAATAGAAGAAGCGCTTGATCTGATGTTATGTGCTCGTTGTTTTCTCATTTTAGTTAAATGTCCACCAGCGCACATACACCAAACCTTTTGCGATTTCTACAGGACACCTTCAGTGGTCCATTGTGGTCTCTGAATGAACCTATCCTTCTCTAGTTAGGCATTTAAAAATATTAGCCATGTAATGTTTAGGATTAGAAAAATAGGATACCCACCTGCTTGGGATGAGGAAAAAAATATCTCACAGCTTTGTAAATTGCCATAAGCACCATTCCTTAGTCAAAGGATTAAACTGAACAGGCTATTATATTTATATAATATATTTAAGCTGTTGTTTCCCATCCATTCAAATAAATGTGCAGCATAGGAATCCGCACCCAATGTACCTGCAAGGTCAGGTTCAGATCTATGTTATGTTGGTGTACACTGCATAGTGTACACAATATAATGCACTGTCTGTTTTTTTAATTGGCTGTCTACCATGAATTGTACTGCAGAACACCTGAGGGTGACTCATTTGTGTCTTTGTAGTGTGGTATTGTATTGCATTAATATAAATCTGGACAAAAGTTCCTCATCTATCCAGTTAAAGTTGATTCGTATAAGGGGGAAGTGATATAGATAGTATTTCAATTTTTTCCCTTTGTCTTAATTTTTTAGCTATTGGCAAATTTGGTTTCTGACTTTATGGACAGTTTCAGGCCCACGGCAAGAATAAATTCAATCTGTGGTAAGTTGACGAGTTAAAATCGTATAGCTATTCTAATTGTTTGAACAGGTGGTAGTCATAGTTTGTCTTAAATGCATTACACTATAAAGAAGCATGGGCATCTACATCAATATGCATCGGCATCTACATCAGCACCCATCATGTCACATGCACTTTAACCTGTTCTGTAAATCTACCTTTCTGATCTGCAGTGTCCCTTCCTAGAACACGTGACTTAGCAGGTAGATGAACCCTTTGGTATTCAGTTTCTTATTATAATTATTTCCTTTAATTTTTTTAATGCGCAAAATGCGTTTTAAAACAAAATGCAGTGCATACATTTTCGAATGAAGACAACAGCATATGAATTTGCTAGATTGCTGTCATTTCTAACACTATAATTTAGTAAAAACCAGAAGGATTATTTTCTTCTTTGATAGGAGGAGGTAGAGTGTGTTTCCAAGTTAGGATAGATATTCTAGCATAGAACAACAACTTTCTCAACAGTATTTTATAAAGTTGAGGTATACTCAACAGTGTTCTCCCCAGAATTTTTTTTCAGCCGGCGGCACGATGACGTCATCGCGTCGCCTGCACCGGTCCGGCGGCCTCTCTGATAGGCTGCCGGCCAGCGGCAGCACACAAGTCCTCTGAGGCGAGCAGCCTGACAGGCGGCACCTCCCCATTCTTCAGGAGCGCGCCGCAGCCACTGAAAGACTCCGGCCCGCGGCTCCGGTAGTGTGCCGCGGGCCGGAGTCTTTCAGTGGCTGCGGCGCGCTCCTGAAGAATGGGAGGCGCCGCCTGTTAGGCTGCTCGCCGCGGCAGCCTATCAGAGGTGAGCCGAGCCAAGGATGAAGAAGAGCCACATGCGGCTCTTGCCGACCCCTGTTATAGCGGGACGGAACTGCCGGGCGGGGACTAAAATCTCCCGGGCGGGCCGCCCGGCCAATCTGCTCTGGGGAGAACACTGCTCAAATCGCCTAATGTTCATAGGAGCCTTCCATAATTTTTCCAGCCTTTTAGCAAACTTTTTTAAGAGAGATCTGGAAGCTGCCAGAACAAACCACTTTGCCATCAGTATTGCTCGAATTCTTCCTGCAGCCAATCTTGTTTGCTTAATACCAAGTTAAATACTTAGTTTTTTGGTGTGGCTGTGAGAGTGAGAATCTTGCAAGAGGCAGGTTTCTACTTCCTCAATACAAAGCATCTAGCTAAAGGACCCATGACAACCACCAGATCTTTTAATAACAGAGATCAGATGTAGCAGTGCCTTTTATATCTGACTACATAGACATAAAGTCTGTGTGGGAAAAAAGTGCTTAGATGGTTTTCTATACTGGAAAGTGCACCGCTTTTAAAGTCAGGTATTTTTCCAGGCTTCTTCTTCAGCACAATAGGTTTCCTATAGCATAAATATAGCCTACATTATTAGTATTTAATGTTTAGGTTCACTTTTTAAGTATTGAACCTTCTGCTGCCCTGCAGCCTTAGTCATTAAATCAATTATATGCAGAGGGGTGACTTCATTTTACTCCTAGAGGAAGGGTTACCACAAACTTTTCCAACCGGTTTTGTTATGTATACATTGCTAAAGAACTTGCTTCAAGTGAAAGTCAGCAAGAGCACACCTATTGCCTTCAAAAACCACAGCTGCAATGTACGTGTGACAGCTGCAGCACAGACTATGGCTTGACCCTGCGCTAACACACGCCAGTGATGCGTGTTGCTGGTACACAACACAGCACCAATAATGTGAAAGGGCCCTGAATGTTAATGGTTTAACAAATGTCAGCCTGAATGGTCGGCCCCCACACATTTTCACATTTACAAATTTGACCCTCTTTGCAAACTGTTTTGGCACCCCAGATTATAGCTTTAAATTTTTTGCAGTGCAATACAAAAAGTTATTAGAGTTTAGTATCCCAACATTGTTGTGATCCACTTTGATTCCTTTTCAAGTGCTGGATTTCCTGCTAAAGGTCTGCATTCCATTGTTGGGTATTGCCACCTTGTGGATTATAAGCTTAACTTCATATGTTATATATTACAAATGCTGCTTTTAAAAGTATTGTTGATCAAATGTTTCGATTGACACAGAAAACTGCTGTCATTACAGTAATGAAAATAAATACGGTAATGACTTGTCCTTCTCCAGGCAGGTCTGTAGAGTATATAATACCTGACATCTTTGTGACAATCCTAAAGGGTCATTTTTCTCTATTTGATTTTTATTATGTCCCATTTAGACTCCTGGCACATAGATAATACCGACAATGACATACATATGTGGAAGAAATTTTTATATGAGCATTTTGGGAAAAAAATAAGTGAGTCTGTTGTGCAATACTGTGTATAATGGGGTGTGTTTGTTTTTGTTTCCATTGTGTTTATAGGACGTTGCAGTCTCCTTCCTGTGGTGAACAATTCAGGGGCCATTTGTAATTCTTGGAAACTGGATCCACTGAGCTTATGCTTTCCTTTGAAAGGACATTTGCCTTATGACAAGGTAAGGATGATTTCATGCAGATAGTATGGGCACATAGTGGGGCTCTTTTTTAATGTCTTGTGATAAAATTTTCTATAAAATATCTATTCTAGCAGAAAGGATGCAGTTTTAACACTTAATAAGGAGGCACATCTACTTCTGATCTCCGTGATCTTGGCTGCTGGCACAGATCTGAAGTGATCTTGGCTGCTCGGCTGATAGCCTTAAGAAAAAGTGTGCCAGCAGCTAAGATCACTGGCTTTAGAAGCATCCTTACTCAATGTCAATATACGGCAATCGCCTGTTGCGTTCATGTTGATCTGTACCTCTGTGTCGTCATTAACGCGATGGGGGTTATGATGTGCTGTGTAGACAGCCCTGTCATAGCCCCATTGCCGTCAGTGGCCGGCTTGTGCACTGCGCTGTAATCCCTGCATTCAACACTGGTATTTTAACGCAAATGGAGACCTAGCCTTAGTGTTTCAGAGGTTGTATTCTATGTATATCACTGCTTGTTTTTCTTTCTAACATTATGGCATTCTTTCAATGTTTTTGTTTCCCATATTTCTTTTCTCTAGGACTTATTTGAGCCACAGACTGCTCTTTTAAGATATGTGCTGGAGCAGCCCTACTCTCGGGATATGGTGTGCAACATGTTAGGACTTAATAAGGCGGTATGACAATACACCTAGACCTCTCTCTGCCAATGTTCCTCTATCCCTTAATTTTTTCTTTGCTACAGCAGACTGAACAAAACAGTTAAATTAGTAGTCCCTTATATTTATTTTATTATGTTGTGGGACCCTTGAAACTCTATTCCCTTTTTTCTATTCTTTCTGGGACTTTGCCTGAGGGTTTAAGTGGAATAAATAGTTGGAAAAACAACTTTTTGTTTGCATTGCTTTCCCCTTCCTATAAGGCCAGTCTCAAGAGAGCCCTTTGCCAGCCTAATGCACCACTAAATGAACACAAAGTAATGTCCTTATTCTTCCTTTATGATTTTCTAACTAAGCACATCCCAAACATAATGATGGAACCCCCTTCAGACACCATTGGTGGGTATTCTCTGACTCTGGGCATCTTGAGGCAGGCCTCATAGTCACTGTTTTGTCTTTTCTTTTTTTTCTTCCTTTATTTTTGTTCTGTCTTGTCCTGCCCATCCTCCAATGCTCTAGACCTTGAACATTGCTCAGGTATGTTCACAACCTTCTTCTTGTATTGTGACTAACAGTACTGCCGGCTGCTTTGTAGCCACTACTCCCACCTAACATACACTCATGGCAAGGGCTTGAAATTGGCCAGGCCGCAACATGCCAGTTGTTAATGTAGAGGAAACGCATCCGTTTAACATTTTAAAATTCTTTAGATTCCAAAATATTAAGTAGTTATGTCGAGTTAAAAAGGTATTTGTCTTTTGTCTGATTGGGTATGTCACTTTTGGGACAAGTCTACAATACTGCCTGGCATAATTCTATCCTTCCTATTTTCCACTTGCTTAGTCTTCACCTGTTGTTAGCTGGTTTTCTTGGGTCAGGTTTTATTACCTTCACAGCACTTTCTTATATAAGCACCGCTTGACCTCCTAGACTGTTTGTCATTACATAACCTATGTAATGGTGCATCCTGCTGTATGTCCCTTTTCTAGTCCTAATGGACTGTAATGTAAAAAAGTATATATATTTTTAGTCAAAAGTTGACAGTTCAAGCTTACAGTTAAGGCATGAAAATGCTACTAGTACTATGCATCTATAGAAATGTTATAATATCGGTCCAGCAAATACTGCACAAGGTAATTTTTGGCCATATGTGTTTAGCACTACTGTTGTGGTTTCTCCCTTTTTGAGATTCATTTAGTAAATTATAGTTTTTGCCTATACCAGAATCTTTTGCATACACCTATCATGTTGATTTCAGTTTAAACTCCCTAACTTTGGTAATACAGCCTAAACTATCTGTCACGTTACACTATGTTACATTATTTAGTAAGTTACTAAAAGCTTGCCTGGTAGAATATGGTATACGTTCTGTGTAAACTTCAAGGGCCCTTGCACACTGCGCCTGTGGTTGTGGTGTTTAGCAATAACTGACGCGGTAAAGATAAATGTTTTGCACTGCAACACAAGTGTATGGGAGATGCTTGGGCTGCGCCTGCAAAAATGCAGACTGCAGGACATTCCCAATGTAGTGAAGATATACAAATGCAGATATGTTCCTGAGGGGAAAAATTGGTTGCCTCCAAAGATTAAGGGCAGGTGTAAGTTCAGTTATTTGTGTGGACCAAAGGGGAGTCATTATTAACTTTTATTTTTATAGCACCAACATATTACACAGTGCTGTACATTAGGTTAGAGACTAATATAGATAATACCTGGCTCATTGCGTTGTTCAGTTTATTAAAGGGATTTCTTTTAAGTGGAAAACCCATTTTGAATAGATTATTTTGATTTCTAGTTGAAGTGAATGTTAACATTCTTTGACAAAGTTAATCCTTAGCAGTTCATGGGCTGTAAAACTATCAGGGGACAAATTTAGTTAGAGCTAAAAAAAATAAAATATGGAAAAAGACTAAATAAACAACTCAACAGGAATCATTACCGGGGTCAATAAAACAGTCCATCAATATACATTTAGTACATATATCTTTTCATGGGTAAAGACACCTGAAGGCACGCCACAAAATTGATTACGTGTTTTGCATGTCATGTCAGGTTTTTTCACATTATCAAACGATAAATATTAAATATCAATCAAAAAGAGTTGCAATCATTCCTCCTGGATGAAAGGGACTAGTTAATTTCAAGCCCTAGACAATAGGTTTTGCATGCTAGATAACATCAACTTTGTAGTGTTGTGTTGTGCTTTTCCTTACAAAATGTTTGTCTTGGATAATAGTTTTTCTGTGCTAGTTTTGCTCTTATTGTGGTCCAAGGGTTTACAAGCAGTCTCCAGTCTACATTTGGTTTCATAGATAATTTTTTTTAAATCTATTTGAGTAGACGGTACGATTTGCAACCGATCAACAGCAAATGTAACATGTCCACCTTGATTCGAGCATGCCTCTACCAATGTGAACTGCAGCTGGATCCACATTCAGCAGCATTTTTTTAAACACTTTTACATAGAGCTCCTAGAGACGTGTTATACCGTTTTACCCTGTTTTAAAAGCAGTTATAACCAACCTCCTGAACACTTAAGTCACCTTGCTGTACAGGTATACCAGCTGGGACAGGTATACAGATAAGCACACAACACTTGACACTTCACACTAGATTCAGATGTCTGAAAACACAAAGTTTTCAGCACCCGGATGCCCGAAATTATTTTTCTGGCAATCTCCCCATCTTCTTAACATTGCACATTTTGTTAGTCAGTAGTAGCCTGAAAAGGAAGCCTAAACTTCAGATGTTCGCTCTGAAAATTATGGAATGTTCCCAGGAGTTGGCTCGTTACTGCTTTGTTGTAATTGTGTACATTCTTCATGTTGGTCTCCGAAAACATAGCCACTACTACACCTTAAGAATCGCCGCAGTGTTTTTTTTTAATGCTATATTGTTGAAAGGCCTCTTTCTAGTTTTAAACTGCAGTTGTCCTTGCTAAAAGGAATTCCAAGATATGTGAAACCCCTAATGAATGTTACCATTTACTGAGGGCTTTGTTGTAGCCAGAAGGTCACCTGTTATGAGCTATTGGCTTCTTTGAGCCTTCCTTCTGCTAGGCCATAGTTGTGGTTGCTCTGTAGAGACTACGTGTTACTCTTTCTAACGGCATGTTGTGTCCAAATCTCGTCAGTTGTGCATCTTTTAAGTCATTTGTGCTGACAGATAGCATGACAGGATCATGTCACTTGTACACATTGTAACGTGGCTATCATTTTACTTATCCCTTTTTTATGGCAAAACAAAAAAGAAATTGATATTGACCTGTGCTGGTATAGGGGCACAATAAACTTAATAAGCAGATTTCTTTCTGACGAAACCCTTAATTTTCTACTAGCTTTCTGTTCACGCTTTGTATATATTTTGTTCTTAAAAATATATACTTCTCCTATTTTGCCTGTGGAAAGGGAAGTTGCAGTTACTTGTTTAGTCCTTGGCTTCTTTTATTCATCTCTTGATTCAGAACAAAGGGAAATTAAGCTGAATTCTGGTGACAGGACATTGGTAGTGAAATTATTATTTATTAATGTATTATTTACTCTGGTATAATGGTCCATTAGGTTTCTTCAAATAGGAAGAACTTCATGTGTGTGGCGCACAGGAAATGTCTTTTTTTGTTTCTGAGCACCAAAAGAATATGTATTTTTGAAATATTTATATATCAGATGGAACAAAAAAAAGTTTTTTGTAACGATAAGCAACCAATATCCCTGTCCTGTTGTGTTCAGCTAATTTCCATCTGTACCTCATTCCATGCTTCTTGGCCTTTACGTGCCATCTTGCCATCTGTATTGTGTGTTTCATCCCCTGGAGAGGAAGACTTCTGGAATACCGATTTCTGCTTTGCAGCACAAGCAGCGATGTCCTGTTCTGGAGGACCAGCTGGTGGACTTGGTGGTCTATGCCATGGAGCGCTCGGAGACCGAGGAGAAGTTTGACGATGGTGGAACCAGCCAGCTGCTTTGGCAGCATCTTTCAAGCCAGCTAATATTCTTTGTACTCTTTCAGTTTGCCAGTTTCCCCCACATGGTCTTGTCTCTTCATCAAAAGGTATTGTGCTATCATCAGCATGCAGAGTTGTTTTTAGATTGTGAAAAAAATAAACATCTGACAAAGAATGAATGCAAAGCAAATTTTAAAGATGAGGCAAAACAAAGTAGTATATAATCTGCTTAAACGTTGTAATCTTTCCAGTTTTCCAAGTAAATGTCTTTCCCAGTATAAATGAAATGTTTCATGTTTTTTTGCTAAAATACATTTATTTCAGCTTGCAGGCCGAGGTCTGATAAAGGGCAGAGATCACCTTATGTGGGTCCTGCTGCAGTTCATTTCTGGAAGCATACAGAAAAATGCACTTGCAGACTTTCTTCCAGTTATGAAGCTTTTTGACCTCTTATACCCCGAAAAGGAAGTAAGTGCTGTTATTATACAACTATATTTTTTTGGTGGGAGGAGGATGCTCTGCAGATGATTTATTATTATTATTTAAAAACTTAAAAAAAACAACTTTCTAGTATTTATTTTTATATTTTATATTTATTTAAAGGTATTAACGCACTCCAGATTGTACTGAGAAAAAAAATAATAATAATAAAAAAAAGAAAATATACAGTACAAACTATGAATGAACACATGTGGAGTTATAAGTCCGATATATAGGGGTAAGACAACATGGGCTTTAGAGGCACAATTGCTAAACAACCATTGAATAGTTAAAAGGTCTTTATTAAACATCACATAGGACCAAATTGTCATTCATAGTAAAAAATAGATGTGATTGCTTGTAAGTAGAATATACATTACAATAATCAACAATACCGAAAAAACGTTTGGCGTGCTTCACATTCTTTGACGCGTTTCACCTATTAATAGGCTTCATCAGGAATAAGAGAAGCACCACTATAATATCAAAAAATATATAAAAAGGTCAAATATTTGCTGCAGTCAAAAGATCACCAAGTAGCACCATATAATCTGACCTACCTAGATATCCCTCTGTAGAGGGTCCAGGTACAGACTCCCACCACCGGTACCAAATGGGAAGGGACCCCAAGCGAACCATAAAATCCAGAGCCCGGAGCGCCCCCGCCTGGGAGCGACCCCATCCAGCCGGGTCAACCCCAACCGGACACTTCCCACCGCTGCACCGAACAGATCCTGAGGGTACGTAGTCCCCCTGGAAAATATCTGTTATCAACTTTGGAAATATCAGCATGAATGGAGAGGGATTATAACAAAGAGTCTCTGAACTTTCAGATTACTTTAATAGACAGTGTATCTGACCGGTAAGTTCTATCAGTCAGTTGGGTCAATGAATGGGACTCAGCCCCTTAAGCCTCCGTCATCCAAATTATCCTGGAATCTGAATCCAACATGTTTTAAGAGTCCTAGTCAAATAAAAAACTGTCCAGAGAAAAAGTTGATGTTGTCATAGTGTCTCTGTTACTTACTATTAGGAGTGGTTGGGCAGAACGTCTGTCCATGGCCAAAGTCCGCCAGAGACTGGAGCTCAGGCAGAAGAGGTATTTAACCCCCATTTAAGTAGGGGAAGTGGAGTCACCTGGGTGCTGCTCGTCCACCCCTCCAGTTAATGGGCTTGCATGAACTGCATTAGCATTCGCCCTGTGGCCAAGTCCCCCATGTGGGCGCCATGCATCCTCTCAAAGCCGGGCGCCATCATCCCCTCACTCCCCCAGCGCCTCCCTGCCGCTCCCGACCAATGGGGGAGAAGGGGGCGAAGGAGCCCGCCCCCCGCGGACGCTTCCTCATGGTACTGGGTGAGGCGCGAATCCACCTATTCCCCCTTTCTCCCCTTTTCCTGTGTTTTGTGTGGAGTGATTGGAGAGGCGGTATGCCCCCCCCCCCCCCCGCCTCATCGGAGTTTTCCCTGATGGAAAGGGGATGACTCCCACAGTCCGGGGACAACCCCCGTTTCCCCCATGCAGGCCCTTGTAGCTAGGTGGGGCACAACCACCCCGCCAGTCTTACCCACCAAAAGTATGCCCCAGAACCACAGCCGCCCCCATCCCCTGATCTACCTGATTGATCGGTGCATACTGGGCCCCAATTGCTGCAGCATATAGAGGATAGCATATCAGTTAGAACATACAATAGAGTCACAGGATACATTGTATTCGGGTTCATATGTGTATCCTAATCACATAGAGGTATAGGCATTGCTTCCAAGGTTAAGTATAACAGTTTGTCAATGACATGTGTAATAATATACTTAACAAAAAAGGTGAAATAACTGAAAACATGTTTTATATTCTAGTTTCTTTAAAATAGCCACCATTTGCTCAGATTAATTTTCAACAGGACCATGACCCTAAACACACCTCCTAGGATGTGTAATGGCTAATCAACCAATTGACCTGGCCGCCAGTCACCGGACCTGAACCCAATCGAGATGGTTTGGGCTGAGTTGGACCGCAGAGTAAAGGCAAAGGGGCCAACAAGTGCTACACACCTCTGGGAACTCCTTCAAGACAGTTGGAAAACCATTACAGGGTACTACATGTTGAGGTTCATCAAGAGAATGCCAAGAGTGTGCCAAGCAGTAATCTGAGCAAATGGTGGCTTTTTTGAAGAAACAAGAATATAAAACATGTTTTCAGTTATTTCACCTTTTTTTGTTAAGTACATAACTTGTGTGTTCATTCATAGTTTTGACGCCTTCAGTGAGAACCTACCAATGTAAATGGTCATGAAATAAAGAAAACACATTGAATGAGAAGGTGTGTCCAAACTTTTGGCTTGTACTGTGTGTGTCTATATGTATGTGTGTGTATATGTCTGTATATATATGTATTTAATGTATTTAAGTCCTCATCACTTTTATTTAGAAAATCCATTATCTGTGTAGATGAGTGTGGCTCAGGGTAAAATTTTGCTGCAAAAATCTGTTACTCCTAGCCACACTCAGGGCAGCTTTCCTGTTCTATACAATCCGACAGTGTCCTCCAGCAACACCATGCGGGGATCGCTTCTCACTGGGGACTGCCCAGGACACCTATTGCCTGTCAGATAACACAGGCACTGGCAGCCCTCATTAGTGACACTTGCAATTATCTGACAAAATAGAGGTTCCAAGTTGGCCAGGGACGTAGATGGGCCAAAATGGTGAAAATGTAAACCATTTACTCTGTAATTAGTTTACATTTTGTGGCACCATAAATCTGACATTTATGATTACCAGACGTGTTAAAGGTGTATCAGCAATAATGTGGCCATTATCCAGAGTATAGGAAATGAGTAAGTAGTACATTTAAAACAAGGGAATAATGGCAGGTCTCTGACACATTTTGTAATATTAATAGGAGTGTTTCAAAATATAATTTAGATAAAGATATTTTTATTGAGTGTGGTCTTAAGATGTGTTCTATAATGGTGGTTCTGTGCCAACTCCAGATTGAAAGCACACCTTAACACTATTAGGTGCTTTGTATACCACGCTGGCAAACATCCTTTGCAAAATGTTTGTGAAAAAAAAGATTTAAAAAAACCTTACCTGTAATGAAATGATACTGAATGAAAGATAGTCAGTATATATGGAAAGCAGGCACATCAAGCTTATGGAGCTAGGTTTTCAACATCAACAACAATATACCTGTTGGCCTCCAGTTGTCCTATGTATTATTGCTGTTCAACAATCCTCTGTACTTACCCTTATTATATTTTCAGTGTATTCCAGTGCCAGATATCACCAAGCCTCAGTCTACTCATTCCTTTGCAATGACCTGTATCTGGATCCATCTAAATAGGAAAGCTCAGAATGACAACTCTAAACTCCAGATTCCAATTCCACATTCACTTAAACTTCACCATGAGTAAGTGACTTTATGATAAGAATATATTGCTTAAAACATTCTTGTGTTTCACAGTTTCCAAATGCACTCTGACTGAAGGAGTGTTTACTGTACAATTGTATACATAAATCTTAGGGCTTGTTTCCATTATATGTCGGGACCCCTTCGCTAAGCGTAAATGCTTAGCAGGGGTCCCGACGTATCCCACAGAGTTTGCCTGCTGGGCGGATGGTCTGTTTACACATCCGCCGTTGCAGAGGCTCATACTAAACTACGTTCAGCCTTACATCAGTGGAGCGGCTCGGCGCAGTGAAGACAGATCCTCCGCCGAGCAGGTAAGTCTACAGTGGTGTGCAAAACTATTTGCCCCCTTCCTGATTTCTTATTCTTTTGCATGTTTGTCACACAAAATGTTTCTGATCATCAAACACATTTAACGATTAGTCAAAGATAACACAAGTAAACACAAAATGCAGTTTTTAAATGATGGTTTTTATTATTTAGGGAGAAAAAAAACTCCAAACCTACATGGCCCTGTGTGAAAAAGTAATTGCCCCCTGAACCTAATAACTGGTTGGGCCACTCTTAGCAGCAATAACTGCAATCAAGCTTTGCGATAACTGGCAAAGTGTCTTTTACAGCGCTCTGGAGGAATTTTGGCCCACTCATCTTTGCAGAATTGTTGTAA
>CM070035.1:100979631-100989705 GCA_036250615.1 Ptychadena robeensis | reverse complement strand
TGTTTTTGCCATTTGTGGATAATGGCTCTCACTGTGGTTTGCTGGAGTCCCAAAGCTTTACAAATGGCTTTATAACCTTTACCAGACGGATAGATCTCAATTACTTTTGTTCCAAGAAATTCAGGAACAAATGAGATCTTGGCATGATGTCTAGCTTTTGAGGTGCTTTTGGTCTACTTCTCTGTGACAGGAAGCTCTTATTTAAGTGATTTCTTGATTGAAACAGGTGTGGCAGTAATCAGGCCTGGGGGTGACTACAGAAATTGAACTCAGGTGTGATAAACCACAGTTAAGTTATTTTTTCACAAAGGGGGCAATCACTTTTTCACACAGGGCCATGTAGATTTGGAGGTTTTTTTTCTCCCTTAATAACGTAAACCTTCATTTAAAACTGCATTTTGTGTTCAATTATGTTATCTTTGACTAATAGTTAACGGTTTTTGGTGAGCTGAAACATTTAAGTGTGACAAACATGCAAAAGAAGAAATCAGGAAGGGGGCAAATAGTTTTGCACACCACTGTATCTGCTATGTTGGGCCCTCCTGCTAAGCGTATATGGGATATGGTAACATAGCCTTACTATTCCTTTTATTCTTTCATTTTTTTTTCTGCAGCCTCTAAGTATTGTTATTTTGCTTGCTGCAGGTTTTTACAGCAGAGTTTAAGAAGCAAGAGTTTACAAATGAATGATTATAAAATTGCTTTGCTATGCAATGCTTATTCAACCAACTCAGAGTGTTTCACATTGCCTATGGGAGTACTTGTAGAAACTATTTATGGCAATGGAAATGTGAAGATATCCCTGCCAGGAACCAATTGCATAGCATCTGGATCAACTACACCTCTTCCAATGAACTTGCTGGATTCACTTACTGTTCATGCAAAGATGAGGTATGAATCTGATGTTTTGTTTTACTGAATATGACAGGAACTAGTAAGTTTTGGGCTATCGATAAACAAGAATTGATTTAATCAGATCTTTGAAGTAAACAAAAAGTGAAGAATCTATACAACCCTATAGGACTGCCTTTTCATCTTTGTTAATAAAAACATATTTGCTTTTATTTCTGGTGTTCATCTTACTTAGTCACGTAACTGGAACACGCATGTAATCAATAAGGTATTAACACTGGACTGCTTTTTCAGACTTACTAGGAAGTCATTAAATATATGATTAAATATTTAAAAAAGTTAGCAGTGATATCTTGAGTATTTTTCACTCAACAAGTTGATGTACAGAACAATGCGTCTATTATATATATTATACCTACAAGCCCAACCATTTGAACTTCAACCCAACCATTAAGTTGTGAGGATAAAAAAAAATGCTGAAACCTATAACACTCCAGCTAAGTTGGTTGGGAGGACAGTAGGATATGCTGAGTTCCCTAGCACAGTTATTATCTTGACGGCAGTGCAGTTTGGCAGACATAACTATAAGCCTCTATTTCTGCCACACACACACTATTTCTGCGCAAATGCACACGCGCACGCAAATGCACACACACACGCAAATACACACACAAACACACACACACACACTGGCAAATACACACACACACACACACTGGCAAATACACACACAGAGGGAGGTGCTGCTGAAAACCCATTTAGGCCTGCATGCTCGGCATGGATGGGCTCTCTGTGTAGCTGTATTTTCTCTAGAAGATGCACAGATGTTTTCCACCTGATTTTGAAAGGGGGCAGTGCGTCTTGTGTTTTCTATTCCTTAAAGTTCATATAACTTTTCAATGAAGTGTTGTGAACCTTTTATTACATTTGGATACATTCTGGTTTGATCTATTTATTTGAAGTAATTGGTACTTGATGAGCCCTTATGTATTGGTACTCAAACTAGAATGTCAACTAGTCATAGAATGTGATAGACATAACATAGGGTTGTTTGTCAGTGATTGCCAACCCCATACAAGCTGCACAACCACTGTGTACAATGGCTCTGTTATTGTCTCAGTGTGGTTGCTAGTTCTACACTGAAACCTGCACACTTTAGCACTGTCTGACTAAAGATTACAGTACAATGTGAGTCTGCTTGGTATCCTGTATGTCCCAGTGAAGTATAAATGAAGCAATTGGATCACACTAGTTCAGATCTGCTTTCTTGCTCAGTGTGGTCCTTATTAAACAGGACATAGCACAATCAGAAATGTCAGGATCACCAAATATTTGTTGCTATTTAAAAAAACAAAAACTATACTTTTTTTTTTCATTTAATTTTTTTTTCATACATTTGGAAATATAGCTATTTTAAGTTTTCGATCTGATTTATCACTCCTTGTATTAAAACTAGTCAAACCCGGTGATATAAGTAAGGTACCATTCACTATGCCCAGCCCACAATGTGATCTTTTAAGTAACACTACCATTTGTGTGAATGAAAAGAACCTTTCAACCCAACGACCGATCCCATGTATAGGGTACACCGTTTATTAACATGCATTTCTTTTCTGCTTTTCAGCCTCATTCACAGCATTGCCACAAGAGTAATTAAACTGGCACATACAAAATCAAGTCAAGCATTGGCACCTGCACTTGTGGAAACTTACAGTCGCTTGTTGGTCTATATGGAAATTGAGTCACTTGGAATCAAAGGATTCATAAGTAATGAAATGTTGAACCTCTTTATGAATATATGTAGCGCAAGTAAAAGTGCATGTCAGTCCAAACTATGATTTTCTTGACTGGGGTAGCCCTGAGCCCCACTTGTGATTGCTTACCTTTTCCACACAAGCTGGCTGTGTCCTCCAATCTTCCTGGATCATCACATCCAGCCTCAGTGATTATGCTGGGGATGGAATTTTACAGATTACATTATAACTTTCTCATACCACTTTGAGAATAAAAAATAATAATGTATAATAGCTAACAGGAGGTTATATAATTTCTATTGCTTTTGTATTTGTGTATGTGAAAAAAATGATTTGTTACTGGAGAGGTGGTTTCTGTTTTGTTTACTTTTAACATTGATTTGTTACACCAGGTCAGCTTCTACCAACGGTGTTTAAATCTCATTCATGGGGAATCCTTCACACTTTACTGGAAATGTTCAGCTATCGAATGCATCACATCCAGCCACATTATCGGGTGCAACTGTTAAGTCACCTCCATTCATTAGCTGGCGTACCACAGACCAATCAGAATCAACTTCACCTCTGGTAAGCATAAACCCGAACACACAACTCTGGTACAGCCTAAATCTTAGAAAGACCTCCTTTTTTTTATCTCTTGAGCACAAACTGTACAGTACTACGAAATAATGTACCTCAAGACTTGTAGCTGAGCATTCTGGGAATAGGTTTTTTCTATGCTTCAAATAGTTTTTGAATACACAGTGTTAAAGCAGGTGAAAAACAGGTCATCTCTAGGAGGCTTAACGTGCATGACCATAAGATGTGAATGATCTCATCTGAAACTATGGACATAGCTCTTAACTTTGTCATAATAGGGTGTAGATTTCTTCCTAAGGAATCTGAATTACTTCTATAAAGTTAGTTACGTGTGTCTGTGTGCATCTAGATGGATAGGATCAGCAACAGTGTTGACCATGTAATGTAAACTATGCAGCAGCATTTTGTTTTTTGCAACCTTTTTCTGCCATAATCCTTCTTAATTAGGGTATTATTTAGTGATGTTCTTCTGCAAACCTTTGTTGTCATTTAAGTTACTATTGCCTTTCTATCAACTGGATCCAGCCTGGCCACTTACTTTTGACCAACAAGCCATATCTCTCTAGATATTTATGATATACTTAGGCCAGCCCTAGTGGGACCAACAACTATGACACCTTTATAAGTAGTCTGTTAATAGTTTTGTATGTATGGGTGGAAGATACAATGTCTTAAACCAGCACTGCTGTAAAGGCAGTTTTTCACACACATTTTTTTCATGCTAGCTGCATTTTCTTTACTGGTAACAGACGCATAGGGCCCTAATAGCTTTGATTTTGCTTTTATGTTTAAGTAAATCTGATGTCAACAAGCTTTGTTGCTAATTCTTAAATCTAGCGAATTAATTGGTTGACTTTCTTTCCTTTTAAGCGTGGAGAGTACAGCCTTAAGACTAATCACTGCCCTTGGCAGCTCAGAGGTGCAACCACAGTTTACCCGGTTCCTGAGTGATCCCAAAACGGTTTTATCAGCAGAATCTGAAGAACTAAACAGAGCTCTTATTTTGACGCTGGCAAGAGCCACTCATGTCACTGGTACTGTAAACATATAATATGAAGTATAATAATTTAACAAAGATGTTACAAAAAGGTCAAGCTAGAGAATATAAATGCCTCTATTTTGCTTTATATATCAATATATATATATCTATATATATCTATAAAATATATAATTAGTAAAAAGGAAGGTCATTATATCTTTAAATAATATTTTGGGTATTTGAGAGTGTGGCTCCAGATAGATTTTTAATTACGATATTTATGGTAACCCCAATGGTTATCTTTTCCAGCCAAGCCTTCCTGTCTTCTCGCTGTATGCCTTTATTTAAATATAGCCATAATTTTCCCAGGCACTCACTTCCATAACATAAAAAAAAAAACAGATTTAATGGTACCACCCCGGAGGTTTAGTGTCAAGTTATGGACTTGTTTGTTCTTTTATGTTAACGCAGAATCTTTCTCTTGTTTTTTACTGCTTGCTCTGTTGATGCTGTCCGAGTTCAGTGTAATATCTAAGGGACTTTATTGTGCAGTTAATTGGTAAATTAACTGCACAATAAAAGACAAGTTAAAGTTATATGCTGCCGTGCTCCCTTTATTGGTATGCTCATGTAGAGTCCTTGCTCTCGGCTTCCAGTGAAAAACTCTATTATGGTTCCCCATTTTGTGTTGTCGAGGAAGAATACTGTACTGTAAGCCTATCTAATACTGTATTGTCATAAGACATCTATGTTTTAGATTTCTTTACAGGCTCTGACTCCATTCAAGGCACTTGGTGTAAAGACATTCTCCAGACTATAATCAGCTTTACTCCACATAACTGGGCATTGCACACTTTGAGCTGTTTCCCTGCCCCACTTCAGGTAATTGTTTTTATTATCTGATGTTTGCTGCCACTTCTTCTAGCAGAATTCTCTGCATTATCACAAGCGTTGGTAGCTGCCTGTTTTTAGATTTGGACTCCAAAGAATATGAAGAATTTATAAGAAACCTGAACACAATAAAAGAAACTTAACTAGGAAAGCTCACATGTGCTTCTAATGTAGAAGGTACACATATCTCATAAATAACAACAGTTAATTGGTCTTCCTCTGTTTAATGTTTGTTTTCTTATGGAAATACTGTTTTTCACATACTAGATCCCAGGTGCCCAGCATGCGGCCCTTTGGCCGTTCTTCGGTGGCCCCCCTCGACCCTCCACTTGTGGCCCCCGAAACCAAACTATTAATGCATAGGGCATAGTAACTTATTTGTCCGCCGATCCCAGGCTGACACATCTCCTGGGATCTTCTTAGAGTGGGATGAGGGATTCTGAGCATGCTAATTGGCAGCAATCCAGAGGGCACCAGTCGGTGGTGGATGGGTGGACAGGTAAGTGCCTATGCTCCCACTATCCCACGAATGAACGAGGGATGATTGTATAATATATATTAAGACAAGAAGGGTTGATGGATGGAGAGACTAGAGGTCCCAGTCCATCCACCCATCAAAGTTTTCTCCCTACCAAGGTAAGGACAAGGGGACTTTCAAGAGGCCATCCTTCTTAGCATACATTACCCCATGTGGGGTTTTTTGTAGTCATAATTAGTTTAAGTACGTAACAGTCAAAGCATGGTCAAAATAGCAAAACAATAATGCATCAATAAACAAGTAAATAAAGTCCAGTTGCGTAGTCCTTGTTAAAAATGAAACATAGTCTTTTATTCTTGACATGATAAAACCAAGTGTCAAAAAGTTCCTCCGGACTAGGATGATAGTGGATGATATCTAATTCATCTGTAAGGTTTAAATTTTGTTCCATCAGCCTCGACGCACGTTTCTACAAAACGTCTTCATCCGGAGGTGTGGTTTCGAATGTTGTAGGTCAATGGGTTAGCCAGTCCGCCGCGGAACTGCCCTAGAGCAAAGAGGGGCCGCTGTATGGTAGGTGGATTTGTCCATAGTGAGTGTACAGATTTGTCGGTGAAGAAAAGTAGTTAGATGAAGCGCATCCCATCCAGCGTCCTCAGGTGCATTGCATCCAACTACTATCCTATTCATCCAACTACTATCCACCTACCATACAGCGGCCCCTCGTTCCTCTAGTGCAGTTCCGCGGCGGACTGGCTAACCCATTGATCTACAACATTCGAAACCACACCTCCTGATGAAGAAGTTTTGTAGAAACGCGCGTCGAAACTGATGGAACAAAATTTAAACCTTACAGATGAATTAGATATCATCCACTATCATCCTAGTCCGGACTAACTTTTTGACACTTGGTTTTATCATGTCATGAATAAAAGACTATGTTTCATTTTTAACAAGGACTACCCAACTGGACTTTATTTACTTGTTTATTAATGCATTATTGTTTTGCTATTTTGACCATGCTTTAACTGTTACGTACTTAAACTAATTATGACTACAAAAAAACCCACATGGGGTAATGTATGCTAAATAGGATTGCCTCTTGAAAGTCCCCTTGTCCTTACCTTGGTAGGGAGAAAACTTCGATGGGTGGATGGACTGGGACCTCTGTCTCTCCATCCATCAACCCTTCTTGTCTTATGATATTTGGGATGTTGGCCACATACCTACTAGGGTAATGTGGTAATTCTCTTGTGTGTATAATATATATTGCAGCACATAACCTCAGAACAGGCACACAAAAAGCTTTGATGGTATTTATGAGGCACATAACCTTTGATTATATAAATAGGGGAAAATATATTAAAACAAGTTTTGTTATTTTAAAATTAAAAACAATGTCGCTATGCCTGCTTAAAAAATGCTCATACAAGTAAGTATAGATTGAAAATGTTATGTGTGGCCCTTTAGTGATGCAGAGTGATGCCCTCCATATCAACTCAGTTGCCCACCACTGAGATAGATGGTCAGCCAACACCATTAATTTTCTATTTTAACAGATGTGGGTAGAACACTGCTTGAATTGTGCCACCCTTGGTTGCTGATGGTTAGGAAATGAAAATTGCATTGTTCCTGATCTTCAATGTTAACATATAACAGTATAAAAAGTAGAAAAGTGAGCTAAGGGTTCGGGGGTGTCAGTGTATTCGGTGAGACTCAAGAGATGCCCTAGCCAGAAAGAATCAAAGATTTGAAAAAGTGTCCCTACTTAGGTGGATATAGAAATCCACCCTGGTCCACACAATAGTGGAACCTTCTAGAACTGGCAATTGCGGGCTGGTAAGTTAAGTATAAGTTTTAAGTAAGTTTTTTTAAAAAGATTTCTTTATTCAATGTTAAGATATTAAGAAATAAAAACTGATAATTAATGGTACCACGCAGGGTCCAACGTAATTGTCAGCGATGTTGAGAGCATACAATGTAAAAAGGTATTAATATAGCCTGAAGTGATAATTCCAAACGTGATTTTTGATCAATCGATTGTCCAGTATTTCTCAGACGCGTTTCGCCCCAAGGGGCTTCCTCAGGGAGATAGTCAGGACTGATGATAGATCACTTTGTACGTGGTAGGAAGAGGGCTATAACTAGGGATATGTTCAGATGGCAAACAGGCGGTCAACATGTATAAAGCAACGGTGTCGTACTCCTGGTGTACCAGCTCGGGAGTCACTCCTAAAAGGAAGGGAGCCTCCAAAGAGCCTCGTCTCAGTAACTAGAAGCAGATCGTTGTAGAGAGGAGACACATGCCTACGTCTCATCCGGCCGCAGCAGCAGCGCCATAGATATAACAGTATATAGTGCATGTTCCTTAATTAGGCAATCAATCTGTAGATATTAAATTATGTAGATATATAATTTATGTAGTTTTTAATCACATTTTGTTGAGTTCTGCAAACATTTACATTTATGAAATCATTAAAGCACATGAGAGCAGTTAAAAGCCACACTTGTTCAGGCATTTTTTTTTAAAGTGGTGCGATTTCTAGACATTTATTGAACACCTAATGTGGAGTTTGAAGGTCATTTGGCTTCATATACTTATTGACTTGAATAATAACATCTCTACAATCGCCTATAAAGATTTTGCAGAGCTATTTTCAGTAATTTTTTTTAGCTTTGAGAAGGACAATTGACTGCCTGCAACTACTCCCTATAGCTTCTCTATGCATCCATTGTTGTTGTTTTTTGAGTTTTAAGACAGTAATAACAGGTTTTAAAATACGTGTTACCACAAGAGGGTGCTTGGAGAATGATAAACTATACAGTTAACCCGATGACTATTCTGCCCAGTGGCAGGAATGTGCTGAAAAAAAAGCAGCGCTGCTTCCATAACCTAGAGGTAAATGGTGTCCCCCCTCATTTGAAGAGGGGGACCCAGAAGAGATCTGTGGGTCTGCCAACACTCTTCATCACCGCGGTTTCATTAAGGATAGGGGAGTATACCCAAGTGTAGTTTGTGGTTAGTGTGCGGGGTCAGCTACACTCAGGAGGTTAAGAAACTACTGTATTGAACCATATTTCCATAAATTGTTCATGTATTCCTGAATATTTTAATCTAAATCATCATCACGCTGACATTTTCAAATTTTTATTAGGCTTTCTTCAAGCAGAACAATGTCCCTCAAGAGAGCCGCTTTAACTTGAAGAAGAATGTGGAAGAAGAATATAGAAAATGGAAGTCAATGACCAATGAAAATGACATCATCACACACTTTTCCCTACAGGGCTCTCCTCCTCTATTCCTCTGTTTACTTTGGAAAATGCTTCTGGAAACTGATCAGATTAATCAAATTGGATACAGGTAAACCTCATTTCTAAGCTTGCCTTATTACTTTTAAATAAGAGTGAAAGGTCATTTAGTAGTGAACATAGCAAGGGGGAAAAGAGATGGACTGCCACAGATCAGTACACCGTACACTGTAAAGATGCAAACAAATTCATAGGTGGATTTTCAAATACAAATATAATTTTAATTACACAAAGTTTAAACGTTCTTCGTCTAAATGCTTTTCTTTAAGCATTCATAAGTTTTATTTAGTTTTTACCCCTAGTTTTTATCTATCAGCAACAGTGCATGCAGTCATTTATCCCTTGTCATCAGGTATTTCAGGTGTAACAGACAAGTAAAAATGCCTTTGAAAATTTTACAACTGCCTAAACACACACACACATATTTTGTTACGCTGTCTCCATTGATTGCTATTTTTACTTTGTTGGAAATTGTAGATTATTATGTTCACACCATTGTTGTCAATTATAACAGCATCGCAAAAACAACTCCTGTTACCAAGAGTTCTGGTTTTGTCTGGTAAACAGCTACTTGGAAAATCAGTCTTGAAGAAATCAGTCTTTCTCTGTTATTTCTTTACAAATATAACCTGAGCAGATAAAATCAATATAATGTTCCATGTTATTTAAATCTGCTATATGGCAGCCATAGCCTGCAGTGCAATAATCAAGAGCATAGGTTTGCAAGGCATAACTATTTCATTTTAGATAAAGCCACTAATGAATAATAGTGCAAATATCTTCCAGCGTATTATGGCTCTTGCAATGGTGCACCTCTGGCAATCTCATATAATGTTTGTACTCCATAATGTTTGTACTGCTGTGCTGCTGTGTTAATACAGATGACCATACAAACAGCAGTAAAGCAGTGAGTTGTCTTTTATTCATTGTATAAAAAAATTCCCTTTTTCAGGGTTCTGGAGAGAATCGGTGCTCGAGCTCTTGTTGCTCATGTGCGGACATTTGCAGATTTCTTGGTTTACGAATTCTCTACTTCAGCTGGAGGACAGCAGCTCAATAAATGTATTGAGATGCTGAACGACATGGTGTGGAAATACAACATTGTCACTCTTGACAGACTAATTCTCTGTCTGGTAAGGATTTATGTTTTTCGGGGCATTTCATAGGTTAAAGTTGAATTTTGTCTGTTTAGAGGCATCTTACATTTTCCCTTATAAGGGGGGGGGGGGGGG
>CM070035.1:100951564-100979595 GCA_036250615.1 Ptychadena robeensis | reverse complement strand
CTATGCTTAACCTCCATTGAAGTGTGAGTAAATGACAGATGTTTCTATCTATAGGCCATGAGAAGCCATGAAGGAAATGAAGCGCAGGTGTGCTATTTCATTATTCAGTTACTGCTCCTGAAACCAAATGACTTCAGAAATCGAGTGAGTGACTTTGTGAAGGAGAACTCCCCAGAGCACTGGCTGCAGAACGACTGGCATAACAAGCACATGAATTACCATAAGGTAGCATCCATCAAGTAACTTCAATGTGAAATTTTCTAGGAAATGTCTGAACATCACAAAAAAAAAACCTGTGTCTTAATCAAAGTTGGCTTTGGTGTGGTTTTGTCATTAACACCCGGCATCCGTTCACATCTGCAGCAACTAAAATTGGTAGCTACTTCCTCTGGTTATAATGATAGGCTGAATCTCTCTTGCCTGGAGAGTTATCCATAAGCTGTTATTATTTGCTCTAGCTTTACAATTTCTTACATGCAATATTTGATGGAGCACTCAGAGGTGTTTCTACAATCAGTATCCCTCCATGATTTTCATTACATAAGTTTTTCTTCTGGTTAGTCTTAATACAAGCATATACAGTGAATATATTGCTTGCTTTGTCTTAGTGTTTTTGTAAGTTTTTTTGCGTAGTGTGGTCTTTTGTCAATTATTTGGCATTATTATTGGCCAAAAATGGGGGGAAAAATTTTATATAAACTGTGCCATGATAGAGCTTTTATTTAATAGTTAGTCAGGAAAAGAATAAGAACACCCTGTGAAAACCTATGTTTTACATGCACATAAAGTTATTAAATCTAAACTTTAATGATACTTGGGGGGTAGGGGGTGATATTTAAAATACAAAGGGAGAAATGAATCGGGGTCCTATGGGAACACTGTGGTGAACCATTTCCAGGTCTGGTCTTTTATGCAAGTTCACGCTGAGAGCAGACCACAAGATGCTAAATGAAATCAACAAAAACCCTAATATAGTTTAGGGATTGGAACTACAGCAGGCTCTTTATACGCTATCTATGTGAAAATGCATTTGTCTAACAATTTAAGAAACTGTACCAGTGTAACTTGCATGGGAGGTGTAAAGGACAAACCTTTACTCCCTAAGATCAACATTTAGACCACACTAATATTTGTCAGAAAGAATGTAAACAAAGATCAGGACTTCTGAAATATTTTTTGGGATGGATGGGTCTAAACTGAGGACAAGATTTTGAGTAAAAGAACCCCTAATGAAATGTAAAGCATGGAGGTAGCATGCATGAAAGTATCTGTTTTGGGAATGACCTTGCTGCAGCAAGACATGGCCAGCTCACTAGAATACAATTCATCATACAATTCATCATAAATTCTGAAGTGGAACTGGGACCTGCTGCATGACAATGACCTAAATCATACCAGTGAGGGCTCATTCACATGATTACCACATTGCAGGGCATATGCATTACTGCAAGTTAACTTGTTTTACCATTCACACTTGTATATGCATTGTGTTATGCATAATCCCTGTTGCATGCATTTTTTTGCCACAGTGTGAGCAAGACTAAAGCAGCACTTGTGGTAACTCATGCAGCATGCTTGTATGCAGCGCATATAGAGGGAAAGAGACCTTAGGGCCCCCATACACCTTTAGATTTCTCTGCCAGATTTCCTTTAGATCACCTATTGTTTTTCCAAAACCATGTAATATTAAGGACTTTCTAAACCATCAAGCCTACCTGTGTTCAATCGCAGAGGAACCTATACTACATAGTTGCTGGTAGATCTAAAGGATATCTGACCTGAGCTAAAGGTGTATGACAAGCTTTACAGTTTAACGTCTGGAAACATCTTTTAGTAGGTGTTTTAGGAAGTAAAAAAACAAACAAAACTGGGATCATGCATACTAGCCTATGCTCTGCGAGTGCGATTCTGACCTTCTGTTAATGGAGGGGCATCATCGATGACGCCGGCCATGTGTACAAGGGAGGAGGGAGGTTGGAGAAAACAAGCAGGATACAATGTACTCTGCTTTAATCGCCCATACTGCGCCGTTGAGAACACGTTTTCCCTGATTGCTTGACACATTTTATAACTGTTATGATTTGTATTTTTTATATGAATACATTGTTGAAATTCGAATATTTGTTTCTAGAAATACCCAGAAAAGCTGTATTTTGAAGGCCTTGCTGAGCAAGTAAACCCACCAGTACAGATCCAACCCCAGTACCTGCCCATTTATTTTGGAAATGTGTGCTTGCGGTTTTTGCCTGTGTTTGACATTGTCATCCATCGATTTCTGGAGCTCCTTCCAGTATCCAAGTCTTTGGAAACCTTGCTCGACCATCTTGGAGGCTTGTACAAGTTTCATGGTTTGTTTTTTTTCCCTTTTATTTTGCTTTGTTGTTAACATTGAGACACTTTATGGTTATTGAGAAATGTCTGTAGAAATCAAATGGTGCTTTTAATGATTCACTTCAATTAGACTGCAATCACTTTATGGCAAGTCTACTATATGCTATTTAACAAATACATTTAGACAATTATTAAAGGTTAAATGCACATTGTTTAGTAATATGTCTTCACTACAATGCCACTAGAATAAGGCTGTTGATGTGATAAATGTATTCATTAAGTTTCTGAAAATTTAGCTGAGAGTGAGTTTTAGGCTTAAAAAAGACCTCCTTGTGGTGAAGGTTCCCTTGAAGAGTTCTCTTGTAAATCTTCCTTAAATATATGAACAAGAAAGGGGTTGTTGTCTGAAAAATGCAGACTAGTATAGTTTGCGAGTTACTGCTTGTCATAAAGTGTCAATCCACTAAATGCTGAATTTTGATATTCTGATGGGTTAAATCATTATTTGTGATTTCTGTTTGCTGTGAAATATATTGGTAATCTCTCAAGAACCTCTTTCCGGAGTTTAGTTTTCATCTTACTAGCAAACGGTTATCTCTTTGTATTGCTTCAGGTGTTGTAAGCTTCATCAAAGCTGAGTTAGGGCACTTGTGCGGATCCCTGCTGTTCCGTGCAGATAGCTCTGGTTATATCCGCGTGGCTGCAGCCTCTCCCAACCGTACCCATAGGCAAAGCATCAGCCAGGCTCCACTTGTGCGGCCGTGCGCGTATGCGGTTGGTCACGGTGCGGATGCCGAACACGCCTACCGTGTTTTTGTGTGGATGCTGTGCCCGACCACATCCCTTGACAAGTCCGCTTTCTACCGCGTGCATCCGCATGGGGTGTGGTAGACTGCGCCTGGAGCCGCACGGATAGCACTGTGGCCATCCGCACAGAACCGCTGTAGTGGAAATAAGCCTTAAGAAGAATGAAACTGTACTGCTCCGGCTATGGGCTGTAGGTGTATTTCTAAATTCCTCTCGCAGAAACGTTATCACTGCCCTTTTACACCATTTTCACAATGTAGAACTGTAGTGTTCCCACATGATACAATAGGATTCCATAGGAAACCTAGTGTACCTTTCATTATTGAGTTGCAGGCAGTGCATTGAAGTAACAAAGTGTTTGTGTACTTGTAATGCTAACACGGGAGCTGCACAGGGCAGTGAGTAAGGGTCCTAAAAGTCATATATAAAGTCAGTGTGTGATGTAACTGACCAGCAGCTAACCTAAGTAAAACATTTTGTAAACATATGTTTTGATTCATAAATATCATCCTACTCTAGATCGACCCGTCACTTACTTGTACAACACACTGCACTACTATGAGGTCCACCTTCGAGATCGAACAAATTTGAAACGCAAGTTAGTCCACTCCATCATTGGATCTCTGAAGGATAATCGGCCTCCAGGTTGGTGCCTGAGTGAGACTTACCTCAAATATGGCATGAATGCACGGGAGGACAATCCCTGGATCCCAGATGACACCTACTACTGCAAACTGATTGGTCGTCTAGTTGACAATATCCTTTTTGATGGTTTACCACTTGAAATATTTTGCCAAATCATGGGTTGGTTTGTGAGTGGTTACTTTTCTGCAGGTTTTTAGTCATCTTGTTGTGGTGTGTTAATGTTAGATTTTGTTTGTAGAACTAAACAAATAATGACTTAAGTTTCAAATTAAAAAGTATTCTTTAAAAAGTTATTCTTTTTTTTAAGTAAGCCAGTAAAATATATAAATGACCTCAAGACCCATGGTAAATACTGAAAAAGCATAAATTACAGGATTTGCTGATAGTAAATTTTTAGAAGGTTTATCTTTTTGACAAATGATCTGTTTAAACCTGAGGTAGTGCAATTGGAATTTTCCTTAATATATAGTTAACCTATGGCAGGAAAATCTCCTGGTCCATTTCCAAACTGTGATTGGAGATTTAATGAGTTCCCTAATCCGGCAGCTCATGCCCTTCATGTCACTTGTGTTGAGCTCATGGCGTTGGCTGTTCCAGGAAAAGATGTTGGCAACGCTCTTCTCAATGTCGTTCTAAAGAGGTATGTTGAACTTGGTTATATCATTAATGTAGATTTCTTTTCATTAGTATACCAGATTCTTTCTGCATATGAAACAATCATTTTGAATGCAAAAATGTTTTACCACCTAGAATACAAACTTTTGTTGTCAAAAGAAAATCACCAGATGCTTTCTGCATATGAGAAAAGCATGTCAAGTCCAAACTTGTGTTGCAATGAAGACATTAAGCTCCAGATTTTTTCCAAAGTACACAGATAAAATCCTCTCCCTTTGTTGGGGTGGGGGGTATTAAGTAAACCAGCCTACTACATATCATAAAGTGCCACAGATGTACAGAAAGAATATATCAATTACCCTGCAGATCAAAATAAAAAAAAATTCATGGTCCCTTCAGCCTTCTGAATACTTTATTTCAAGGTTTACTCTCAATTTCTTTGAAGGAAGCAGACATTTATAAAATATTGCATCACATGATACTTCTGGTCTACTTGTTTTCTTTGATCTAATTGGTTCAATCCATAATCCTTCCTATTGTTAAGGCAACCCGAAAAATCCCTTCACTTACCAGTGTGATGGTATGAAAATAGAAAGTTTCTGCTGGTTTTCTCATTACTGGCCGTGCTTTACATTTCTGGCTAGTAACAAAGATCTAAATTATAGGGAGCCTGATGATATTTATCTCCCAGTATACATTTGGAAGACGTGAAATATGTTAATATGAACATTTAAATCGCCCTGCCTATTAGGGAAAAATAGGAATGTAGGGGCATCTTCTATGTATTAGGGCAGTTACGACTTAAGATTTTGTCAAGACGAGTCACTAGTCATTGTTGACTAATCATTTGATGATGTTATCAGATGCAGAGAAAGAATACACATGTCCAATAAAGAACACGTTTTCATTTCTCTGTAACAATAAGAGTCAACTTGACAATTAAACAAAACATAGACTAATACCTAGGGTTTTGTGGTAAATTTAAGTTCAAAATGGAAAGT
The DNA here is from genome assembly GCA_036250615.1 of Ptychadena robeensis. NCBI lineage: Eukaryota > Metazoa > Chordata > Amphibia > Anura > Ptychadenidae > Ptychadena > Ptychadena robeensis. The sequence continues at coordinate 100,974,196 of CM070035.1, read as the reverse complement.
GGGTACAGCTAAAACTGGCAGCAAAGACACACAGAATGACTTGACACTATACAGTGTGGTTAACAAGAACACATTGTCATAATACAGCACATTCTCTTTAAAATAAATGTAACTGTAAAGCTACTCCATGTGCTCTGGACTTGAAGACTCACAGGGGTGGGCAAACTTTTTGACTCATGGGCCACATTTGTTTCTTAAATTTGATAAAGGGGCCAATTCCATGCATTGCCAGCATCACAAATGATGGCTGTGATGTGTAATAGGCGACGTGTGACAGGGACCTTGCCTGTTGTCACCATGAGGATGCACCCACAGTGTCATCACATGATCATCAATACATTGTCCCCAGGGCAACGTTTGGATACTTTTAGGCATTATGTGCACTCATTGCAGAGAACAAACGGAGGAGAGCATCTTTTCAACAAGGTGACAAATGGCCGAAAAAGAAAGCTTAAAGGGCCGAATGTAGCCCCCGGGCCTTAGTTTGCGCACCCCTAGTCTAGAGTGAAGTATTTTCATACTTGTGATATTTGTCTGTCACCTATTGCCTCTGCTACTGTGTCTCTCGTCTTGTGTTAAATGCCCGCCATTTTTATGAAGTGACTAATAATTGATTAGACACCATTGCTTTCTGCAGAACGAAAAGGTACAGACATTTGTGGAAGCTTTAGTCACAGATGTGTTTTAGTTTGATAGAAAATGAGGATGTAACTAAGAAAAACCAAGTTAGCAGCAACAAGACAAATTTACACAGCTGGTATGAACCCTTTAACCTGACAGGAATGGTATGAGCGCACAGTCATATCATTCCTGTCAGGTTAAAGAGTTCACATATGAGTGTAGCTGTACATGACATCTACAATGAACTAGTAAAATGAATTGTGTTAAACACACTCTGCTATCTCATTACATCTAATAAAATCCTGTGTGTTTTTATTGAGTATTTATATTTTGTTTTTCTGTATCTCATGTTTATAGCCAGCCACTTGTGCCAAGAGAAAATATAACAGCTTGGATGAATGCAATTGGACTCATTATCACAGCTCTGCCAGTGAGTGAAGTGCATAATACAGAGTATTTTACCAGTTCTATGTTCACATCTGTGTTTGTTTAGAGCGTTTATAAATGTAATGAATAGCAATCTGCTGGAAAGCAAGTGAGTAAGGCTAGGATTTCCTTAAGTTTTTTGTTTTTCTTTTATTTGTTTTCAGGAAAACCTCTAATTTGCAATTTTAAAAAGACATTCTTTGACCAATGAAACAATATTGTATTTTTAGACTTCAGTCTAATATTTAGATGTAGCCTCCTTTTCCTATACCACATATACCCTTGTGAGGGAATTAATTTTAAATTTATTGGCACCCCAGTATACCAGAGGTAAAGCAGTATTGTACATTGTAATGCACTGTGTTGCAGAAAATATGACATGTACATTTCTTTGTGCATGTTGAGTGCAAGATGCCCTCAATTGAACCATTTGGAGTCCCCAGATTTTATACATCATTAGTAAAACCCTGAAAATATAATGTAATTAAACTCAGGAGACTACCTGACTAAAACCTTTGATCGTTATATTTTCGGCTTTCTGATTGTTAGTTTTTACTGTATTTTTTATTTTTGTATATGTTATTGGGAATGCTTTTTAATGTTTACAACCTGACAACCTTTCTATGTGAGAATTGGGGTAGTAGGATTAACCTTGGGTATGTTTTAAATTGAATGAATCAATGATTATTATGCTTTAATTATCATTACATGATATCATTTAATATACAGTTTTTTGCTAATTTTAGGAACCGTACTGGATAGTTCTTCATGATCGCATTGTTAGTGTGCTCCAGAGTCCAAGTCTGACATCCGAGACTGAGTGGGTCGGTTATCCTTTCCAGCTGTTTGATTTCACAGCCTGTCACAAGTCGTACTCAGAAATGTGCTGCAGTTACACGTTGGCACTGGCACATGCTGTATGGCACCATTCAAGCATTGGGCAACTGTCACTCATTCCAAAGTATGTACACATTCTCTACGTCTTTCATCTCTTTGCTGTCATCATCACACTCATTTGTGAAATGCATACTGAAGAAAGAAATTGAAGTTTTTTAAAAACACAAGCTTTACATTCTGTTTATTAAAAGTAGAGTTTGTTAGAAATAGAATATATATAATGTATGTCTTTTTTTCAAATCCTAGTTTTAGATAGTTTGAAAGAATAATTATTCATTGAATGATCAGAAAATTCACCATCTAATCTGATCTTTATATCCTCTGTCTACAAATGTTTGTGTCCCTTGTCCAATCTGAGTTAGCTTGATTTTGTCGATGTTAAACTACCATGGTACTTTACTGTATACTCCTCCTTTTCTTTCTAGGTTTCTCCCAGAGGTTCTCATACCTATTGTAAAAACAGAATACCAGCTGCTGTATGTCTACCATCTTATAGGGCCATTCCTTCAGCGTTTTCAACAGGAGAGGACAAGGTGCATGATAGAGGTAATGGAATTTTGTAGGGGAATATAAACTTCTTTAATTCCCTGCATAGAACCACCTAGGTTATATTGTGTATTATGTTCTCTTTGTGATGTCTCTGACCCATTATTATACTTTTAACCTTCTCAAAGTCACTGATCCTTAGACTTGCCAATTGTTCAAAAACGTACAAAATGTGTTATCAAACAATGTAAAGACTTTGAAAATGCAAACTTTCGGGATGTCTCAGATACCTTCTTCAAGTTTTCAGCTACCTGACGAGACATTACCATAATGTTACACTGTTATTAGGTTGTCTGAAGTGACCTTTTCTTTTACAGGAATAGCTCTCTCTGGAGCTGATTATAATGTTTATTTTCAATTCAGTTGGCCAATAAAGGTATCACTTGACCTCCAAGCTCTATAATCAATGGCTAATACAGTACAACACTCTATAGTGCAGCACTGTATCTATAATGCTTGCGGAAATTCTGATATCTAGGTGACCATCCTTCTGCAAAGTTGACACTTCTACCCCGAATGTCAGGATTTTGTGATTATAAAAAGTGTGTGTTATGAAGAAGGGTAACTCAACGTGATGGTTATTCTTTATTTTACTGTAGATTGGCGTTGCTTTCTACGAGATGCTGCTGAATGTAGATCAATGCAGTGATCACCTGAATTTTATTGAACCAATCTGTGACTTTCTGTATCACATGAAATATATGTTCACTGGAGACAGCATTAAGGAGCAAGTGAGTAGAATTATTCTGGTTTAATTGTTTATTATTTTCTTCTTTTGTAAAGTTATGAATTAAGAACTACTCCACCTATGGATAAGTACAGAGCCAATTAAATCCTCTCTGCAATGAGCTTTATACTGCTAAATGCTGTAAATATTTTTAGGGGTAATAAAGAACCTACTCATCCATTTATGGTGGCTTTCATCCTTCTAATAAATCATACATAACACCATTGAGAGGACCCTCAAACCTCTGGACCACTGATGTCCCTCATCTGTCCTTTAAATGTCTTACCTGGGGAGGATTTGGGCATGTCCCTATCACCATATTTCCTGTCGGCACCAGAGTGGGGGGGCAATAAACATCATTATCCCCCACCTGTGCTTCGATCAGAAAGACAAAATGCAGGAGCAACACGCCCAGACTTCGATGCGAACAGAAGTGGTATGAGCTCCAGCAATGAAGCGCACCTTCTGGAAGTTGCCGCCCACTTCCTGAGTGGTATGCCCTAAAAACACTGTAGTGAACCACCCTGAAGTCACTGTCAGCTCCCCCAGCCACACCAATGGGCTTGTCTTTATAAAATAAATGTGGATTAATAATTATTTTATACACACACTTGTATGCTGAATTTTTGATCCATCAGTGGCTCCATTTACAGTCCAGAGGTTTGAGGGGCCTATCTATCGTGTTGTGTATCATGACCGCAGGACCTGCCAAAAATGTACACAGTCCTAAAGTTATGAAAGCTAGAGTACCAGGCAAGACCTGTTATTTTCCATTCTGTGACTAATGAACAGATCCTGGAAGTGAAAATAATGAAGTTAAGTTTGATTATTATCCTATTCTTATTGAAAATACTCCTGACTTCTTTTTTTAGGTCGAAAAGATCATCTTTAACCTGCGACCGGCTTTAAAACTACGTCTCCGTTTCATCACACACATCTCTATGCAGGAACCTGTTCCTGCACCTCCCCAGCCAGTGAACAGCGGTTCTCCAGCCCCGCAGACCAGCCAGGTGCCTGTTAATGTTTCCATGCCTGTAGCACAGTGAAGGGACAAGCATGACTTTTTTTGGGTTTTCTGATTCTAAGGAAATTTTTTTGAGAAAAATAGCAGAAATGTGTTTAATGGCACTGAAAGCCTTTTTGGATCGCTTATTTTATTTTATTTTTTCCATCTAAAAATATTTTATGGTTTTCATGGCAGGAACGTTTTCTATTTCAATTACCCTCTAGGGAACTCTTGTACCTTTTTGTATATAGGTAAGAGGACAGCCACCTAAGGAGTCGTGACATTTAAATTCCTCCCCCATGTACATTGCTTTCATTTGATTCTGATCTACAATTCTGACTTTCGGCTCTTGGCATCTGGATAGAGAAGTATTGATTTCTTTCAGAACATTTTGAACTTCTGTACTTTTTGTACCGTGAATCAAAAACACAATGTGTTTGTAGATCTATTTACATTTCTTACAAAATCTCTCTCTGTGTGTTTGTATAGTTTCTATACTCGATGTTATATATATATATTTTTTCGTTTTAACCCAATGAAGATGTAAACACAAGATTGTTTGTTACAGGAGGCTATTAAGCCTTTAGTTGCTAAATGTAACTTGTATCCTAAGGCTCTATTTACACAGGTTCATTTCAGTGCTGCTTGCAGTCAATAGCAGTGCGAAAAGCTGCCGAGCGCTCCTGTAACTGATTGGGGACACATAGAGAACGCCTCTATGACAGGTCTTTCGTGTAAAAGCTGCTCCTATCAGGCATTTACAGAAAGGTTAACAACCGCTCATGTAAATAAGCCCTAAATCTTTCCAACCCATATCTGTAAAAATCCCTGTCTACATTTATTTTGCTAATGTGTTAAAGCCAAGGTGAATGTGCTTGGACTCCATTCTGAAAGGAAAAAAGCTTTATAAAGCAGAGAGAAAAAAGTAAATATATGCCGTATTTTTCAGACTATAAGACGCACCAGACCATAAGACGGACCCAGTTTTTAGATCAGAATACCAGAAAAGAAATATTTAATAAATTTTCAATTCAATTGGGTAAATGCAATGGATTTAATAAATGCAATATTCAATTCAGCCAGTGATGTCACTAGCAGCAGTACACACACAGCACATGACGTCACCTCTTCACTGATCAGGAGGAGGGGGGCAGGAAGCTGCCCCCTCCTCTGCTTTCCCTCTTTGGCTGGCTGTTTCTGTGTCCTTGGGAGCTGCAGTGATTTCACTTTGCACGGACAGGAGAGAGGTATAGATGCAAGTTCATCTATCTCTCTCTCTTCATTGCCTATGCCAGCAGGGTTTAGGGCTCTGTAAGCATTGGCAATTATACAGTTTAGATGAGAGAGCCGGACACCGTCCAGCATCTCTCATCTTGACAGCTCCCTGTCTAATCTCCTTGCTGTGACCCCCGACTTTGGGGTGAAAAAATTTGTCTTATGGTCCGAAAAATACGGTACTTTTGTTATTCAGATATGTTTCAATTGGTTATTCTAATGTTATGATTGCATGAAATGGAACAAAATATCTCTTTGAACAAGCACCTTCCATTCAAGCTATTCTCTATACGGCATTTGCCCATCTGAATTGAAATCTAATTTATTGTTCACTGTGTAACTGTTCTGTGCAAGAGGCCTTTAAGACTATATGCACTGTTGTGTACCGGCAAGGCACGCCTTAATGCTAACATGTGCATTACACAGTACACACCGCATGCATTATTTGACGCGGTTCAATATTGCTGCCAATGGAAGTATATTGGAAACCGTAGCACATCAAATGTGTGTGAAACTGTGGTTTATGTGTTTACACGCTACACAATGAAGCACAGGTATGAATGGTATGACAGCTTTCCTTATCAAACGTGTCTAACATTCGCTAATGCATAGTGTGCTGTGTTGCGCTAAAGAACCCCTGTGCATATAGTGTGGAAGAGCTTCTAGTTTCATTTCTCAGTATGTTTTGGGATTTTATTTTTGTTTTGCAATTTTTGGGGAGACTATGTCCTGTTTATCACAAGGGATCGCAAGATAAAGTAAGAAGAAATCTTAATAGGAGTTATATGCAGTACTGCAAACCCAGTTTTTTCATTAAATAAATTATTACAGATTTAGACCTTGTTCCCATTAGGTTTTGAGTTGTGGCACATGGTATATGCATCACATGGCAGTGCATATGGTAAATTACTGAAATTGCTTACTATGCATGTTACTTCTCACAGTGAGCTTTTCGGAAACTGAGCCAACTGGCTCCATCCCTCTAGCCATGATCTGCTTTCACAGCCACACATTGATGATGTCACTAGGAATGAAATAAACTTGGATTGATTTCAGCCTCATTTCAATTAAATTGGAAGGCTTGTGTATCATAGCTTACCCAGATTTATTACTGGTTCAGAATCAGAAACTTTATTAGTTGATTTTGTGTAGTTATTTTAGCTTTTAATACAACTGTAATTGTTTTTTAATAAAAGCCTAAACCGTGTATTCCTTTTTGTGAAGTATTTTTCTTTTCAATGTTTTTTTCTTTCAACTTTGTTTTTAATAAGCCACTTTAACTTGGTTTTGATACTGAAGCAGCCCATTTCCCCTCTAACTCATTCTTCCTTACCTTGTGATGCTAGGTCTACTAAATCCTTGCTGTGTGTGACCACTGACTCCGCACCACAGTTCACTTCTGCATGGACCTGGAAACTTCCATACTAGATTTGAAGGTGGGACTTTTGGATGTCCACATATTTAGTTTTAAGACTGGACAGCCTGGAGGCTATGTCAATTTCATACAGACAGTAACGTAAGAACAAGTGCTGAAGAAAGAGTGCTGAAGCCTGAATGTCTCCTGACCACAGCTTTTAGATGAGCAAAGTATGAGTTTTAGGCAGTAATTGCTGGATATTGATTGCTGAACACCAGTAACTACTACTACAAAAATCTGGAAACTGCTTGTTTGAATTACATTTCTGGTCAGTAATTCAGAAAGCAAAACAATAGCATCCTACATAAATACCAGAACAGATTTCCTTCAGAGCCAAAATCTCTCCTCCCTCACTCCCATGGGAGAACAGATTTTTGCCCTGTTCTTTAGCTTCAGTATTTATGGATGGACCCAGCAGTTCCTTCATTCCAGTCTCAGCCTCTGCATACAATTTGAAACATTTTATTTATCCAATGGGAGTTAGATTAATGTATTTTTCCTTGAAATTGCTGCACCTCTTAATTTGGCCCTATGTCACCTTGGTGTCAGGATGCTCTGGCTCCACTCATTCCCTGCAATAAGTGAAGATAACGCCTAGAGGATAATTGTTTGGATTGTTCCCTAGAGACCATACTTTGCTACAATAGAATGTTTAAGCTTCTCTATTAAAAGTTTTTATTTATTAATTTGCTTAACATATATTTTTTATAAATCTCCTATCCTAGTTTTGGGGACTTAGGACCGCTATGCTGGGCAGCCCTTGCAAACCTTTGGTCCGGCCCCTATGTCACATCATGAAACTCATTGTGGCTCACAAGTTAAAAAGTTAGGCCACCTCTGGTCTAGATTGTATGAGATGGTATTTGTGAAACCTATTTGCATAATCTGTACACTTTTCAATCCTTGCATCTAAAACGCTTCTCTCGTCATAGAAGCCTAAAAACCCAAAGCAGCTTTAAGCCGGCATTCACCTGTCATTGTCTCCTGAATTAAATTTCTTAAATTATGTTAAAGGTCACCTCAAAAATTTTTAAGACAAATTTTTATGTGCCAAATACTAGAAAAAACTGAACCAAACATTTATGTTTGTGCCATGTCTTTATTGCAGTAGAACAGCCATAAGCAGAATAAGAACATATGTAAAAATATATAACATAGGATTTTATTTAAATCCGAAGCAAATAACTGATTTTTAAACTACAAATTCCAGATTAATATACTAGCCTCCTCTATATCTGTAGACCCCAGGTGCCCAACCTGCAGCCCTTTTGGAGTTCTTCAGCAGCCCTCTTCTGTCCTTCACTTGAGGCCCCCTAAACATAACTGTTAATGCATAGGGAAAAGGAACTCACCTGTCAACTGAACTCTCATTGACGCCCCCTTTCCTGGGATCTTCTTAGAGCCGGTAGAGGAGGTAAGGCGAGTGACTCGCTCAGGGTCTTTGACCCAGATGGCGTCTGAGCAAGTCCCTTTCCTCACCTCTTTCTGCTCTAAGTAGATCCCGGGCAAATATGTGTTGCCTATGCTTCCACTATCACAATGAGCAGGGGATGATTGTATAATGTATATTGCGGTACGTAACTTGAGAATATGGGCACATAATAACCTTTCAATCGAAGGTTATATGTCCCATACATATAATCAAAGGCTCTGATGATATATATGACACAACACAAAATGTACATTACCACACTACAGTGTTCCTTAATTCTTGAAGTATAATTTAAATCAAGTTTTGTTATTTTAAAAAGAACAATAATGTCTTCTATCTATGTTAGGGGCTCTAGAAAATTGCTAAATAATCTGGTCTCACTTATGTTAGGCATGCGGATGTTGATAATGTTTTGCTGAAGAATTTAAAGGTCCTTGCAGCTTTAGATTTTTTAACCACATAAGTGGTAATTTTAGGTGTACCGAAGACTGTCAGCCTGTGACTTGCTTGCTGTTATGTTGTCTGTTAGTGTGCATTAATGAAAACTAACATGGCCACTTTATGAGTAGATCACTATCATGTTTATAAAGCTGTAAATCTAAGCGTCCGCTACTGACCTTGTTCCCATTCCTGTGTATAATTTGGGATTTTGCATATTATTTGACATACAGTATAACAACACTCTTACAATATTGTTCCCCAATTAGTACTAGCGGTCTCCATGTCACTGGCCCAACAGCAGAATACTCGAGGGCAAAGCTAGAACATTTTGTTGCAAGGAATCTTTTCTGTCATTAGAGACACAACCAGTTTAGGTCTGCTTTCAGGAGAGTTAGCCCCAGGCTCCACTATGCGCACCCAAGCCTCTGTCACGTTACTATGGGGAAGATAGGCTGGGTCCATATTAGCCTGATGAAGACAGGGCCAGCGGATCCGGGGCTCTGACAGGCTGTGGGGCCAGCCCTGTCATAGCACCATTGCCGTTAATGGCCATCTCGAGCGCTACAGACCGTGAAGCCTAGTGCTTATGGCAATAAAAATAATTTGTCAATCAACTTGACACATTGATTTCTATTGGAATTAAGTTGTACTCTTGCTTATGGGAACACCAGTGGATTCTGTGCAGTTACCTAATGAGCTAAACCTTTGTTATAATTAGATTTAAAAAAAATAAACACCATTGTAGTCACAGTCATAAATTACAATAAAGCTTTTATTTCCAGTGCACATTTAAATATGAAGCAAGGAACGTTTGCTACCTATAGTAAACCTGTAATGGCCTGAGCAAATTTTTTACAGTAACCATAATAAAGTTTGATAAATCTATCATCCTTGGTATCAGTTCTAGCTCACTATTCGCTTGGTGCTGACTTGGAAGAAAGAAGACTGGAAAAGAAGAGCCTCTGTAGGCTGTATAAGCTTTGGGGATGCCTACTCATTGGCATGGGATGGATTATTGTCAAACTGAATGAAAAGCAATTGATAAATGAAGCACAACTACTTCCATGCTGCATATGGTTAACAATATGGAGTAACTTTAGTTATGTATAAGTTTATTACATACCAAATGTACACCCTGTGTGAATGTGATAGATGCATTTAGAACACAGCCAATTGTTTTTAATTAATTAACTGTCCCTAAATCTGTAATACCTATCATACAAAATGGTGCATTAGGAAATAGGTTTTTTTTTATATCAATAAATTAATAGCAAGTTATTCCTCACTCCAAAATATATTTATGTATAAGAAAATCTACATTAACAAGCATACAAAAACAAGACAGAGACCAAAAGACCTAAAATTCCAAACTCTTAAAAGAAAGAAAGTTAATATAACTTAAATATAATTTGTGTTCTGATTCTCCCTAGCTTGTGTGGTTATATTATGTGAACATAGAAATGACAGGAATTCTCAATCCTATATAATGAAACAAAGTTACAAAGAAATGTAAATTTACAAATTTTGACGAGTATTCTGTCATTTAAGTATGCGGTTTCTAATGATTAACAATGAAGAATGCAATGTGGATGTAGCGGAGGCTGTGACATTTAGATCAGATCAGGAATATGCAAGGAGGATGCGTGAAAGCCTTCTCGTGCTTTCCCAAAGCAAGACAGGATCATGTTAAGGGAGGTGTTTACTGTCAGCTTACACTCCCTCTCAGTCTCTCCACGTGATGGGTTCACCTCCATCATATCCACTGCAGAAAGTAAACCTAAATCAGGAGAGAAAAAGTTTAGGTTTACGCTGTATAAACCTGAAAAAGGAAAGGATCCAATTAAAGAGCCAGTGGCAGGGCTGGCCAAAATCGAAAAATCTGGCATTGCCAATACTTTGGGTAATTTTCTAGAGGTAATGAAGGACTTGTGACCTAAAATGACTCTGTCCTGTCCCAAATTTAGGCAAAGCTTCAATCTTGTGCTGTTACAATGTGAAGGAGCCAAAAAGCTAGCCACACATGGTTAAACTTTAGCGTTCAATTGACGTTAGATTCGATTTTGTAGTTCGATTAATTTAATAGATGTACACCACAAGTTCATTTAAGGAATCTAAAATCGTCGAGTTTCAATTGGAAGTAATGTGTTAAAGGTAAGTAGCCACACACATCGAGCATCATTGACTGGACCAAAAAAAGCTGCAAGGAATGTAGTTCGATGATTGTACAATCGGCCAAAATTTTCCAACCTGTCCCATCACGATTCAATCGACGATTTGACAAAAATGGATCAATAATCGTCGATTGTATGTATGTGGGCAGAAAAACGATTTTCTTTTAATCTAACAAATTTTTCAGCGAAGAAAGGTCGATTTAACGCTAAAATTTAACCATGTGTGGCTAGCTTAAGTCACTTTTCTTTATCCTCCTGTTGAACATGCAAATTGTATGCAGACTGAACCTGAACAAGTACAACTGTGTCATCCTTTTTCATTCTAATCTAGAACGTTTGGAATCTCATTGGTCATCTCTACTTTAGAAGTAGGATTGTTGATTCTCAATATTTACTTTGACATTTCCCTATATGGCAGGACTATGACTGTTGGAAACTTAAATACTGAGCCCGTTTTATGCTGTCAGACAGCATTAATGACCGATTGTGTCTATTACAGTGGACATTGAATAAAAATGAATGGGACTTATTTTTGAAAGAATGAAGACCGGAAGTAGCAGCACAAAACAAGGACTGCACGTTAAATAGAAGAGCTTTAGGTACAGCTTGGTACACCACCGTAGTGTAGTGTATACATATTGATTATGGTGAGAATAATAGGTTACCTGTATTATATAGCTGCTCTGTAATGTACATTCCCTCCCTGTAGGTGAGACCTCCAGGAACAGGGGTGCCAGTAGCAGGTGCAACACTGGGATCCAAACCATCTATGTCAAAGCTTAAGTGGATGGGTCTTTTCTTCCTTAAAAAACAGAAAATGTAAAACTGTCAAACACATGCACATATGTTAAAGAACTAAACCCAGGGGGAAAAAAGTACAGGATATCTTTTATTTTACCAGAACCCTTTACATAAGTGGTCAAAAGGTCCCCAACCTTTTTTCCTTGCCTGTGTCCTAGACAAGCCAGGCCCCCCAACTCCTAATTGCATTAACATCCCCTCCCTCCTAACTGACATGCACACAACCCTTATCACATTGCCACTGATGTTGCGTCCCATTCAAGTTCTCCCAGGTGGGTTGTATGGTTCCCAAAACAAAAGCACAGTTGCTGTGTTTTTTGTACCTTAACTGCTGTATTTTCCACACTAGGATTATACTTTAGTAATTCAGTTATTTTTTGTTCAAGTTTCTTAATTAAAATTAGGTTCCTCGGCTTACATTTAAATCCGCTTATATCAGCTTCTAAGTGTATAGGATATGTGCAAAGTGGTTTTATGTGTTTATATACTTACTTCCCCACTAGGTATTCAAGAGTTTCCTCCATCACTTTAGTTATGGTGAGTCTGTCCACATCTGACATGGAGTAGCTCTTAATTCCAAGTGTCTTCAGAATAAGACTGCAAGAAAAACAAAATCACAGTACCTTAAATATCATTTTGGTAAATAATGTATATACTACTGAGAGATCCACTCAAATTGGCATCATTGAAGAATGTTTTAGAGCTGAACCCCAGGAGAAGAGAAAGAGGGCTGAAGATCATCTTGATAAAAATGAAGGCACCTAGTCCAGTTGCTATTCTGTTAGTGCTATGATGAGATTACATACATTCTGTTCATTCACATTCAGCTTATTGTAAAATACAGTATACTATGTACAAATGTTTGAATAGTTTGATCCAGCATGATTGTTATATTCTAGATACAGTACATTTTCTATTATACTGATGCTCGACGTCATTCAATCCTGCAAATTAAATTGTGTACAAAAAGTGGTCTTATTATGTATGTATTTTTGATACTAGAAGATAGATCAGGGGTGGACAAACAATGGCCTGGGGGCCAAATCTGGCCCACTTAGCTTTTTTTCCAGCCCGTTGCCACCTTGTTGAAAAGATGCTCCCCTCCGCTTGTTCTCTGCAGTGAGTCCACATAATGCCTAGAGGTGTCCAAACGTTGCCTTGGACACTATGCAGTAGTGTGAACATTTGATGCCACTGTGGGCGCATCCTCATGGTGACAACAGGCATCTTCTAGGAATTATGTCTGCTCAATGCAACGAATTATAATTTTTTTTTGCAGGAAATTTAAAAACATAACAACATCCTGTCACACGTTGCCTATCACAGCCATCATTAGTGATGCCAACAGTGCATGGAATTGGTGAGTCCGCCATTTCAGGCTCTTGGTCTGGCCCCTTTATCAAATGTAAGAAGCAAATGTGGCCCACGAGTCAAAAAGTTTGCCCACCCTTGGGATAGATTGTTATCTATTCAGATAAAGTATCAACAAAGTAAGGCTGTACTGATGGATTACAAATACAGGCATGAGTATCGAAAACCTTGTCCTAATTGTCTGCAGTTCACAGGGAATCACTGTTAAATATTGTGAAAGCAACTCAACATAGAAAGACTCTGAATGAACTTACTGCTCTCCAGGGTCTACATCTCTTAGTCCAATGTATACTATGTCTTTGGCAGAGAGGCATGGCTTCACCCAAGAGAATCCTGGGATGTCTGGCACCTAAGAAACAAAATGAATAAGCAACTTGACTAGAGTTCAAACATATAACTTACTTTAGGTAGAGAATATGGGTCAAGTTGATGGGCGAAGGTCTGTAACTTACATTACCCATACTCTCTGATAACATATAATCGATTTACAGAAGTCATGACCAGAAGGAATTCATTTTTATTGAGTTTTCCAATTTTTTATAAAATATTTACTCTTAGGGTAGAAGGGCTGCCATGAGGGGTAGGTATTGTAGTTGGAAAGTATCACATATCCATTATCATAAAAAAAATGTAAAGCAAAAAATCCCAGATGCATAAAGAAGCACGATTTACAGGTGTCTACCTCAGACAAAGGATGCATGGTAGGATGGGGTGTGGTCAAGGAAAGGAGGGGAAAAGGTTTTGGAAGTGAATTCTTATAATAATGTCTATAAGCAGATTTTATTTTCATTATACATGTAAACCCAAAATGATCAATGTTATTTTCCATCCACATACTGTAAATGCATTTCCTGTTATTGACGACACAAACAGTGAATCAGTAAATGATCTCTGCCACAGTTAATTGTTTGTTTATGAATGCTTGGATACATTGCATATAACTAAAGGAGTATTGCACAAGAAAAGAACAAACAATTCTCCTAAGCAACCAATTAAGTATCACCTTCCACCAGCTAGATTAGAAGTATTAGTTATTAATCTATTCTTCATAAACTTCATATGACATAAAACAGTTGTGCTGTTTATACTGTAGGTGGAGTGTGAATAATAAAAGTAAAAGAGGGTTGTGGGTTGTTTCCTCAGGTCAGACCACCTTATCACAGAAACACTGTGTCCTTTGCATCACTAGTGTCATCGTTCCTTACTTTCAACAACTAATACGCAAATTATTACGGAGAAAATAAGTCATGTGTAAAGAAAGCCTCGGTTTACCTTGCTTTGTAGCTCTTTTATTAGGAAAGAGACAGGTTGTCCATGTAGATTGCCGCTGGGTGATGTCATTGGAGTGTTGATATCTGCATGGGCATCCACCCAAACTACACACAGATCAGGGTGAACCCTAGCATGACCTGCGATGGTCCCAACTGCCAAGCTGCATCAGCACAAAGGAAAAGGGTAAACAGAAAAAATGTTACAACAGATTCATGGGGACATCTTGTCCATATGCAAACCTAATTCTTCTCCCAGGACGCTGTGTTACACCTCAAATGTCTGACTTTGCTATTGTTCTACCAAGCCATTGACAGTTAACAGAAATTTGGGCAATTTTCGACTGTTTTATTATGTTTTAGGCGAATCTTATTACTTTGGATTTCAGGTCTAGTCAACTAGATGTACAGTAAATATGTGGATTGATCAGCATCAGTGCTTGTATATGTATCATCCAATTGTTCTATTAACTTTCCTGGCAGTTATTTTTTTTTATTGTTGAAAGCGTTAGTGGAAATTTAAAGACTGCAACTAGTAAACCATCCAAAGTAGGGCTTTAGTTACTACTTTTTGGTAATCTACCCCAAGCCACACCTGGGAATACTGCCAGATAAGTTCCCTGTTATCTGTGAACCATATGTGCATTGTGATTTTTCTGGTGCATGTTTCTTGGCTTTCATCCTACCTCTACTTCTACAGCCACTGGGTTCTGGTTATGTGTCCTGGTTAATCCATGTCCAGATGTAAAACATGACAAACATCATTACCATAGAAACTACACCCATCAACATAAAACATTGGTATGTCAGTGTTCTATTTTATTTTATATACTTTTAGTTAATATTTTAAAAAGTTTATAGATCTGTGGGAGATTTGCCCTAGCTTTCTGTCCAATGACACCCGTGCAGAAAGGAGGAGGCTGTCACACAGGGAGTAATTAACATATCTGTTCTTTTAGTTTAGTTTGTCATCCTGTTAAAGAGGCTCAGCCTCTAATCTGCTAGTTTTCTCTGGTTTTGCAGATAAAAAAGAACAAGTGTATATGATTACCTGTGATCTCCACCAAGGGTCAAACAAACTCTTCCACTTTTCTTGACTTCAGAAACAGCATTAGCAACTTTCTCAGTAGCTTGTCCAACCGTGCGTGGATTCTTCACATTCTGGAAGGGTTCATCTTGGGACAGCTCAGGAAAATTCAGATCACCATAATCCTTTATGTCATATTCTGCCAAAGAAGGAACATAGCATATTATACAATAGCAATATAACATTTATTGCAAAACTATCATTATAAGTAAGATCTGGAATATGGTATGCTGCCTATTCCTGGTGCTTGCTTTATCGACTGGAATTCACCATCTTCGATGGTGTAGTATATAGAACAAGTTCTCTTTTGATGGGGTTGCTGTTTAAATGGTTCCTTCACCCATTTTCAGTGGTACAAAATACTTACCTGCTCCCGAATTCATTGTTGTATATGTGTGTTGTATCCTCAAGTAAACACAGATGCTATGACTAGAAATTTTGCAACCAAAGTGCTATTTTTACAGTGTACAAATAATCTCAGACTGAACTACCGTACATAATTTCCAGGACCTGGTGTCTGAGTTTCTGGACTGGTTGGATCACATTTCTGTTACTACTACTGAATATTCATACAAAAACTTTAGGGGCTCTCTTAGCGAATCTACTGGACTGTTCTGGTGCAGACTATAAACTGCAACTTAACCTCGATGATTAGCCATAAGTCACAAAGAAAACCACTGCTTGAAGTGTTGATTGCAAATATTTGAATTGCAAATTTTTATTTTGAATATCTGCACTTGGAGAATTCACGAAGTTCTCGAATATCGTACTATACCTTCTTTATCTCGACTATTCGAGATTCTGGGGAAAGTACTATGCATTGCTGATTTTTGCAGTGAATTATTCTGCGTGTTGTCTCCTGTGGTGATTACACTGCAGCTGCTATTTCACATTCTGCCATTCGATGTCGCTGTTACAACACACATTGCATTAGCAATATGCACGTTTACAAGTGCCGATCTTTGCAATAAAGGTAATAATGACTGGAGATCACGAATTGTCGAATTTAATAGAAGGGGATTAGCCATATTATTATTAGGAAAAAAAATTGCGAATACAAATATTGCCTTTGTTGCTCATCACTACTGCTTATCATAGAAACATTTAGATTTTTTTTCTTTTAATAGGAGGGGACAATGTAAGGGTAGAATGATAGGTAATAAATGTAGTATGCAGTATGTGATGTAATATTTATTAACATATACTTTTACGTATCATTTGTCTAAGATGCTGCAGTTTGATTGAGATCTTGTAAGACCTGTTATAACGGTGTTCAAGTTCCTTTTTTTGAACCACGTACAATCTTTATTATATATATCATTTACGTTTTGTAGTTAGACTTTTGCTTGAAAAATTATCATCCAAACAAAAAGATGGAGAGAGACCATTCGGGTATTTGATTTAACTGACATAGCTAATGACAGAGTAGACAATTTAGCAAATCTGCTGATTGTTTAAAATGCCAGTAAGATACGTGCCACACGTAGAGCTATGTGTGTCATACAAATTTTGACACTTGGGAACTTTCATAATACCGGAGCTTAAAAGGAAAAGGATTACTACATGTCTGCTTAAACTTTTAAAGCGTCATAGTTAGGAATATAACAATTCATCACTACCGGCTATTACATGCAATAAGGCTGACCTCATCTCTGACTAGAAGGAAATGTTAACAAATAGATATTAGTCATGACCACTGTATTACCATCCTGTAAAACCTTTTGGAACACCGCACTAAATATTGCATAGGTAACAAGTACCGTATATGCCGGCGTATAAGACGACTGGGCGTATAAGACGACCCCCCAACACATTTAAAAATATAGGGTTTGTTATATACTCCCGTATAAGAGTATACCCCCTCTTCCAACGCTCACCAAATGAAAAAAATGTTATGTCTACTCTGACTTTCAACCCACAGGTCTCCAAACACCCTTAGAAGTCTGATGTTTTTTTTTATGTATATGATAGGATAGTGAAGCATGTATGCAGCATAGTAGTGCTTATAGGCGAATAGGGAAGCAAATATTTATAGGGGGAATTAGTAGGAAGGACTATGCTCAGGGACCTGAAAAAAAAGTTTGCATGGATATAGTCTAGGGGGGTTAACTAGTAAACCACAAAATGTCATAAAGGAATATATCATGGAATGGAATTTGCTGAATGTTAACTTATAAGTATGTAGCTAGAGTGGTGAAACTACGGTTGTAAGTAGTAGTAGGGGGCCGAGCATTACTGTACCCTGAAAGTTTCATCATTATACTTTGAACATGCATAGCAGGAAAATCAGTTAAATTTACAACAGAGCTACAGCCTGTGTTCTCTGTGCAGGGAGAAGCGTCCCGTAGCCATGGTTACACTCTCTGCTCTGCTCCTTGATACAATGTAGCTCAGACAGCCGCTCGCAGCTTCAGCTCGCAGGCAGAAGAGATCCATCCATCCACAGCTCCCATAGATGGTCCCCTGCACCCCCTGCCTGCGGCACCCGGTGTATAAGACGACCCCCGACTTTGGGGAGGATTTTAAGGTACTTAAAAGTCGTCTTATACGCCGGCATATACGGTATGTTGTTTTGCAAGATGTGATTTGAAATGTCAACATTTTCACATAGCTGCATAACGTAAAAGATTAAGTGTGGTTTTAGGTTTTAAAAAATCAAACAGATTCCAGTAACATCTACAATAATGTTTCAAAACACACCCAAGCCAAATAGTTAACATCAGGTCATATGTATGAACAAATAGGCTTATTTTGAGTATAACCAATTAAGATTGATTAAGCAAAGACCTAGCTAAACCTAAAAACTTAATACAATGCAGTTTAACAAACCTAAAGCCCCCCATACACCTTACAATCTTACCATACAATTTCTGTACAATCAACTTTTATTCTACCAAAACTATGTAATATGAGAACCTTTCTAAAACTTCCAATCACTATGTATTCTATCAGGGAGGGCACTATACTACACAGTTGTTGGTTGATCTAAAGGTGTATAGGGGGCTTTAGTGAGTGAGTAATGTGAGTAAAACAATCATGCAAAAGAAAATTAGCCGGATATCATCTAATATTTGTATACGTAAACGGACACAAAATTTCTTACCAAGTGACTCCAATTTTTCAATTAAACCGGCTCTCCTTATATAAATTGGGCCTTCTTCTACCCCACCTCTAGGCTGTTAAAGAAATACAGATATTTTGAATAAATGAGAGTTATATTCATTAAGTACTATATATAAAAATGTATAAATATGTAACAAATCTGCTTTGGCTTTTCTTTAACTAAATTAACCCTTTTATGAAAAGACATTGGTAGATGGTGCAAAAGTGGCAAAATGCATTGTTGAAGGATATGGATAAAAATAAAGTAAGTATGGCATCCCAACATCTTTATAATGTTAAGGTAGGTTGAAATATGTGTTTTATTTACTTCAGGGAAAAAATGTTTGGGATAAAATGACAATTTAATCATTTTGTGTGAGGGGTTAAGTGTTAAGGTCGCATTAAGTTACATGTTCAGGTCTAGTGTTAAGGTTCAGTTAATAATGAAGAGAAAGTATTATAGTTTATACTATGTGAAGGTTAAGATCACAAATTTTTGAGGGCACAGTTTATTTTTTAACTTGTTATTTGGGCTGAAGGTCTAGTACATGGGGAGGTGGCCATCAAAAATTAACACACTGAGTTTGAGTTGGGGTCAGTTATATGTCACTATTAGATACTTTTACATGTATGTATGTTTTATAACAAGGCATTAATACAGAAAATGACACAATGTTTTTATTCAACCTATCTGTAATTTCAAGCAAGTTATTATAGATACATATATTTGAATATATTTAATGTGTATGTTTGTACACACTTACTAAAATGCATTATTACTATTGTTGTCTTCTGCGTATAAATAGGGTTTGTGATTTATTTTCAGGCAGAGTTCACATAGAAAAGCAAACAATATCACCACATTTGGTTTCTACTTCTAATTACTTCCTAATGGTCAGTGTAAGAATGTACTTTTTGAAGGCTACAAATATTTTCCATTGACTATGGTAACTAGTTTTAGCTGCTATTTATGCTGTAGGTGATAACAACAGACAATGATACAGACATGCCTTTGTGCGGGAGGAGCTTTATTGACATATCTTGACTGACACATGCCAAATTATATATGTTTTGTGACCTGTTATGTCCTATAGTAATTCTATGACATGAATGCAGGTATTAATGAAGAACTATAGACCGCCCCAAAAGGTGAAAAGATAGTTGAAGCCTTTTACAGCTCTAATGGCCAGATTTGCTAATAAAAAGAACAATGCATGTCTGAGTTTTAAGTAGAATAATGGCCAGCAACCATTCTAAAAAGAGCTTTTAATCATTATTATTATTATTTATATTATTATTTGTTTTTTTAGATCCAAAAGAGCACATGGATATATTATGAACCTGACATATACTTAGCAATATTAAGAATTCCCATTAGGCTGGATGCAAAAACAATTACAAACCTAAATGAACTAAAGTCCGAACATATGTAATGATTTTAAACTTCCAATATCTAAAATTAAATCTGTTTAGTTGCTGGTAGACACTTCTCCAGCCGTTATTCCAATATGTATTGATAAAAGAAACCTTTTCAACCCCGGACAACTTGAAAGTATTATCCAAGCAATGGTATCGTGCAATGATTATTCTTTACCTCCAGCAGCAAATACTTTTATATAGCTGTGGATTTATTGATATTTTGGGGGGATCTCTTTGGCTGAGGGCAAACTTAAGTCATTTAAGAGACAATATAAAAATATTACCAAGAGGACAAAACTGATTAGACTATATCATCAGCTTTTTGAACACAGATTTATCTTTGATAGGCTTTCTACTTTTACCAAACCTCTGCTCTGAATACTATATTTATAGTCAGTAATGGAAAGTAAAAAAAAAAGAATTTCTATTAGTGATCAGT
Source organism: Ptychadena robeensis (assembly GCA_036250615.1). Lineage (NCBI taxonomy): Eukaryota > Metazoa > Chordata > Amphibia > Anura > Ptychadenidae > Ptychadena > Ptychadena robeensis. Next base: position 100,953,750 of record CM070035.1, on the reverse strand, counting down.
GACAATAATTTCCATTTTACACATAATAAATATTGGTGTCACTGGTCATTTTTTCAGGGCAAGAACTTGCTCATTACTTGAGGAAACCTCAAAAACTTCTGACTGCTGAGCCACTCTCTATGGCAGAAACTTCTCAAGGGTTCCATGGAACCTGAATGATCTAAAACATGGTTGTGAATGACTGAACAAAGCATTAATCAATTGGTTGCTCTAAAGCAGCTCTCTATACAAGGCAGAAACACTTGTTGACTTGAAATACTAAAAAAGACACTTTAGGAATGTAGAACACTCACACATTACTAGCATTTTCTGACCCCACAAGTATATGCATATAGTACGCAGTAATCATCCAGCATCACACTGTTTGAGTAATTCAGTTAATTAGTAATTTTGTCTGGCTTCTGTTTCAGATATGATCTGTTCTAGAAAAACTTCACAAGCCTTAAGCATTGATTGTGGGAAATATCTCACCTGTCCCTTTGAAAAGGGTGCTCCAATGACTCCCACTGATCTCTTACACCTTTCACTCATTGTGCCTGTTTCTTCTTGTGTGTGGGTCTGCATGCTAACATTCTCCTTTTGTACCTTTCTACTTTGCCTTATGATGAGGTAAAGAGGTGTAACATCTCCACCCAGGAACACAAGTTATGCAATGTGTTTCTTTTGCAAAGCATCAGCTGCTGCTGCAATCATGTGTTTGAATAGTGATGTAGTTGAGAAAAGGCTGGCTGTTGCTGGACCATACATAGAAACGTGCTATACTGGAATCTACTGTATATTTCAAACTGAAACAGAAAGGGTTGTAAAGGATAACAAAGAAAATGCACATTTTGTGGTTATAATAATATTTACCTATTTATTTACATCACATTAACAGACAACAATTAGAATAAGAATCATTTCTCCAATATATGAAATCCTATTTCTGTTTGATTTTGACAGAATGATTATTACTTTATGTATTTGCTTATCATTTTGCGATTTATTTCTATTCGCCACCATTATGATGCCGTATATCAGGAATTTCTTTACATAACCAAAACTATTTATATAATACACACATACGCACACACACCCATTGCTTAATAATTTTTCTAAAATAGTACAATGGCTTCCAAAATACTTTACATACACAGTGTTTATAAAATCATCAAAACATCTATTCTCCCTTCCAAATGAATACAAAAGAAGCCTGAACACATTGTTTTTCTAAATCATTGATAAGTATCCCAAACGCAGGCACATAAAATTATAAAACATGGACCCTATACCATTCCCCAGAAGAAATGTTGCTTGAAAATAAGGATGAGCAGCACAGGCAATATAAGTATTCACAAAATATTGCAATTTTTGTTGTCTAATATTCGCAATAATTTAGAGAATTTGTGATATCGAGTCATTATTACTGTCATCAGCACTAGTACATGTGTGCAATTCCAGGTGCTGGTGTAAAAAAAAATTGATAAAAAATATATTATAGCACTATATTCACTTCGCCAATTCTCAAAGTGGCATATTCCCAATAAAAATTAGCAATTGCAATTTTTGCTATCAACCCTACTAGTACGACAAAGTCTTCGTCCTCTAGTGGAAAAAACCAGTAGGTGCTTACTCTGTTCAAAGTCAGTTTTGAATCTCTGTTCTAATTTTAGTGAATCTGATTAAATGAAGATGAATTACTCCAAAGAGTACACAACTAAATAGGTGAAGGCTTGTTTTTAAGTTCTTTTCTTGTTCAGAATAAAGAAAATATTTAATCTCTATAATCTGGGTATAACTCCATTTGGAATTGGGTTTTCTCCAATCATAGAGAGAATAGTTTCAGAAAATTAAGCAACCCCTGACATCCATGGGGTCCCCGTACGGGATCAGGAGTTTAAGGTGTCCCTATACGCGGATGACATTCTTCTCACCCTCACTCAGTCCCTGATTTCCCTTCCGAATCTCCATGCCTTGCTGGATAGCTTTGGTTCTCTTTCGAGATATAAGGTCAACGACTCTAAGTCGGAGGCTCTACCCCTCAATTTTGCCCCCGCCGCTCTGGTTTACTGTCTTCTCGCTTTCCCTATGCTTGGAAGTCATGGTCTCTTAAATATCTGGGGGTGCACCTCACCAGTTCTTCTTGTCCCTCTATAGGGTGAACTTTACCCCGCTATTTAAGGACATTCGGGCTTTACTGAGTAGGT
>CM070035.1:100916295-100938816 GCA_036250615.1 Ptychadena robeensis | reverse complement strand
ACTCGCCATATGTTCGCGAAAATGCGCGAACGCGAACATGCGATAATCGCCGCCGATAGTTCTCCGGCGAACAGTTCGTGACATCACTATTTATATATAAAGGACATTTGTTACTTTTTTCTATGTCTAGTTCCTTCCTCTGTCTGTCAGTTGTTTCAGTTATGTCCCAAACTTCTTGTTGTGGGATTGTTTCTTCCTATTTATACAAGATTTCCTTCTTTAGACTACATGTCCCAGGAGCACTTGTGTGAGATACTTGCAGCAAATGCATAAACCAGTACAGAAGGGATGTGTCACTAGTGTGGGCTACATATGGGGCTCCATAGAGTCCCAATAGCTAAGGTAGCCACAGTTATAATCTAGAGCAGGGGTTTCCAGGAGGTGAATCGCAATCTACTGGTACGTGGTAAAGGCAACTAGAGTAGAATGCCCTCATTTTTTTATTTTCTAAAGTCTCAGGCCATTTAGGGAGGACACCAGTTAATCTACCAATTTATTTTTGGAGACTGGAAACTCTCAGAAACATGGGAAGAACATATAAACTCCATGAAGGTGGTATTCTGGCCAAGGTTTGAACCTGAGTCTGGTATGTCAAAAAAGGAAAGCTAGCCACTGATGTATACAGTCTTTGTTAAAGTGAACTTTTTCACTTTGGGATATGAGCCTTTTTGGTTAATACGTAGTTGTGGTAATGTCCCCCACCTTTTTTTTTTATTTGACTGCATCTTTTCTGATATGACCTAACTTGTAGAGCAATACAACAACAACAAAAAAATCATGATAAATTCTGTACTTCATAGAAGAACATGAAAAAGGTCACTAGAAATAGACACTGAATGTGGTTTTCCAAATATTTAATTATGTACTACCTTTCCACATACAGGGAGTATATGGGCGCTGGTTCCTACACTCACTGTATAAACACTGGACTTGAGTCAAAGGAAACCTCAAGGCGGTCAAAAAGGCCCCCACCTACAGACCTCACAACACTGGGTCACATTGTGACTGCCTACCTTAATGAGGGGTCTCCCCCTAATTAAGGCATAGCATCAGGCCTGGTCGTGCTTGGGGGTGAGAGCATGTTTGTTGGTCCCTCTTCTCTGACTGGCCAGGTCTGCTGCAAGGGCTTGGTATTGCCTTGCTTGTTTATTGCCCCACCCCCTTACCTGGCTTTGCCAAGCTCTAAGCCAAAAGGGGTTTTGTATGACCTAGAGAGCCCCCCCCCCCTTCCTAGGCCTGCCAAACCATATGCTAGCTTTTGTAACTCATTTATTGTACAATGAAAATGTACGTATTACATTCTGCTTTGCACATGCAGCTTCATATGAATGTGCAAAGGGTTTCTTTGAGCATGTCTATAGGTGTTTTTTAGGCTTTTTTTTTATAAATATGAACCTAACCATTTAAGTGATCTTTGTACACACACACCTTTGTTGCAGTTCCTCTAAACAGTATGAAGCTAATAACTAATAACCTAATTTTACTTCTGAGCTCACTGACAGCTGGAGGGATGGTCATTTTCCCATAACAAGCTGTAGGTGGAATTTCCATGCCTTTGACTCATATAGATGAAAGATGGTAATCTACAGGACTCCAGACCTAAATCTAAATTAGAAGCTTTATATATTTTCTACAGAAAACTATGACTATTTGGCTAGGTCATTTAGTATTTGTGGTACTATTATTCTTATTGCAGTCCTTTCAGTTAAATAAATACAGTGTCTTAAGCTGGCTATACACGTGTAGATATTTTTTTGGCGATTGTCCATAGATTCAAGTTTTCAATAATATGATCGAACATCGGTCGCTTTGGATTCGAAAGCTATACCACATTGGGTGACATTTGCACAAAAAGTGATTTTAATCAAAAAATGGTTGCCATGATACTGGAGATAGTTCCATGCAAGTTTTATCTCACAAAATCGCTGGTATTTAAAACGCTTTAGATATTTACCAGATTCTATCAAAGTTTAACAACATAACCAAATAATTAGCAAATGATTTCCTGTTTAAATTTGATCACATTTAGTTGATCGTACCAGGTTAGGTGGCATCGATTTCGATTGACTTAAAAATTGATTGATTGCAAGTCAATCGAAAGTAAATATTAAAGCCTGAATGGTCACTAGTGATGGCCGAACTGCCCGCAAGGCGGACAGTTCGGCCGCGAACAAGCATGTTCGCCCTCCTTCTCGCCGGCAGACAGTACGGGTGTTTGACCCGCCCTGTCTGCCGGCGAGAAGGAGCCCTCTATTCTTCCTCCGGTGGGTTAGCAGCGAGATCCCGCTGCAGGAAGACTCTTTTCACTGAAGACCGGGTAGAGAACCCAGTCTTCAGTGAAAAACCGGCTCACAAACCCGTGACATCACTGACGTCACATCCGGTTAGCACACCAGGAACTATGCGTTCCAGGATGCATTTCAGTTGCCGGATGTGACGTCACTGACGTCACATCTGGGTTTTCCGACTCAAATTCCCCGCCTAGAGGCGGGGAATTTGAATCTGTCCGCGAACGGGCGGACGGCGGACTTTTTTAAGAGTCCACTTCGCCCGTTCGCGGACGGACATGGCCGAGGTTCGGCCATCACTAATGGTCACCTTTAGTGTGTAAATCTAGATTCACAGGAACGTTTTCAGGGCATTTTTCTAAAAACAACAGCATGATGGAAAATCTTTTAATAAATCTCATGGCATTTATTAAACACTATTTGCAGGTGCTTTTTAGACTGCGCTTGTATAGCAACCAATCAGCCGTACAATCAGACAGGTGTATGGCTACCTTAAAGGAAGCCTCATGCCACGTCACTTTTATGGGAAGCTCCACAGAAGCCTGGCTGTTTCTTAGTTGTTCTTAAAGCCTTTACAAAGCAGTTGAAAATTTTTTCATGCAAGGTTACATGTCAAGAGAACCTGTCTTTATAGAAATTACAATTTAACATGTAAAACTCCCTTTGCACCTGTAAGTACCTCTTATCCATTCGTAAGGGGGTAATAAAAGTACCTGGAAATAAAGGCAAAGACACAGAGTTTCAATAATTTTAATATAACCAATAATCTATACACAGCTTGAGGGTTCCCCATATGAGTTCACACCATGCCCAATGATCATTCACCCATCGTTCAGGGAATTGATGCGCACCACCTTGGCGAATCCATCCCTGGCTGATATTTTAGATGGTGAACCCCCTCCAATTTTATGGGGACTGAGCAGAAAAAAAATACTTGTCGGATGCTTGTTCGGTCCGTTTTTTGTTTGATTTCCAGCGCCAACTACAAAATACCATTTACAAACTGGTTTCTAAAGTGAGAAAAAAACAATATGTTGCTTAAAATTAGTGTAGCTGTTTTTAGAAGCTTACTCCATTTAGATCAAGCTTATGCAATCAAGCAAGTAATCAAGCTTATTGCATGCTCCTGTACATTGAAGAAAAAACTCCTGGTAGTGGAGAGCTGAGAATGTCGGTGTACCTCCAGACACCACAATGTCCATTTTAGGTCTGTTTTTGTAGATGATTTAGTTAAAAGAAGTCAGCAAATGTGAAGTTAGTTAAAAGAAGTTAACAAATTAAAAGCAAATCTATATGGGCAGAGGGGAAATCTTGAATTTAGTCCTGCTATAAAGGGAAAACCAAGATCTTTGTTTATTTCTTGAGATTGAAGGGACTTTCCTGAGTTTAGTTCGCACCAGGGACAGTACCAGGCATAGCACAAATGCCGTTTGTCTATTTTTCTATTCTATGTGAAGTGTTGTTTATTGCTCTTTATGAATATTGGAGATAAATATATACTTTCTTTCTCAGTATTTTCCCAATATTTTATTTATTTATTGTAATTTTTGTATACGTTTCTACCACTGTGCCTGAAAAGCAATGGTAGCAATTTTGAGCACATCTATAAATAACTACAGTTTTGATGTATTGACAAGAATTATTGGCAGCAAATGTTCTATATCAAGTATTTTATAGAGTTTTCTTTTTCCCATAGTTCTTTTGTGGGCTTTTACATTAGTAAAGCTATATACCTGTTTAATGAAAAAAGTAATACGTAATATTGGTAATGTATTAGACATTATTTCTATAGGGAAGACTCCATCCCTTGCATTTGCAGGCATGCGCTCTCCCTCATTCCTGGCCCAACAAGGCAGATATCACCAAAATAACCTTTGTGGTTACTGCACGTTGTCACCGTAGCAGGGTTTCCTAATCCATGCTGGCTTTTCATGTCCACCTCCTGCAGGAGGTAATCCACTTTACTTGTTTGCAAACCTCTAAGCCTTATGGGCCCCCCTGCGTTAATCACATTCCTTCACTGGTAGGTCAAAGGAGCCCATATAGATTACCTGTCTGCCGCATTGACTGATTACTCGGCATTGAGATGATCAGCTGGTGGAGAGGTTAATGCAGGGCACTATGCCAACCTCCGGTCAGCAGATTGGGTCCACGCCATGTCAACCATGTCAGTGCCCTATATAAGCCTGGATAATGCAAGGTTACTGCTGGGTGTGATCTGGTTCTGGCATTGGGCTTGGTCTTCTTGATACCTTGTTTAGACTTTGACCCCTGCTTTGGACATGACTAGACTCCTGTCTCGTCCTACACAGTACTGTATCTTTACTATGGTGGTTGCTGTTAGAAACTGCCTAACCTTGTTTTGCTCATTCCAGATTGCATATATTGCACACACAAGACCTGGGGCAACGAGTGCTGGGACAACTAGTAGGATTGCAGTTCTACTGCAATCGTTTTCCTAAAAAACAGATATGGCAAAATATTTGCATTGACCATCTTTATTGACCAATTTGTTACTCTCTTTGACTGCTTAGTTAGGATAATCTGGACATGTCTTTTTGCTGCTTTCTTTATAGCAGCAGTTGGCAATTGAGTTGATATGGAGGGCCACACATGATATTTTCAATCTATACTTACTTGTATAAGCATTTTATAATGGAAACAATTACAGCATTCGTAGCTAGAAGACATCATTTTAAATTTTGAAATAACAACAATTGTTTTAAATGATACTTCAAGCATTAGGGAACACTGTAGTATGGTAATGCACATTCTGTATCATGTGTACATATGGAGGTGTTTTTTTATGCAGCCCAGTATAATAAACCAAGATTAGAATGTGTAGTAACAGTCATTGTTTCCTTGCTGCGCCAACTTGGTTCAAGCCAAGATGAAGAACTGCAGTAAAACTTAATAAATGTTGAAAGTATTCAATGCTTCTAGTAGTCCTCTTGACTATAACGCTTGAAACACACAATTATGTAAAAGAGAATTGTTAATAAACAAAAAACTCAGCTGAAACAAGAATTAATCTTGACAATCAGTGTGTTGATGGACCAAGACCACTTCTCACTGACCTTTATAGAGTTGCTGAGTGTTGGAGTGTGACCCCCCCCCCCCCCGTGATTTCGAATATTACATATCACCCCTCTCTTGGTTATGTAGGGCTGATTCATATGTTCGTCTGGTGTAATTAGTTGGCTTGCTGAATTTGTCAGTTATTTGCAAAGCCCCTAAATATTATATCATCACCAAAATTGCAATTTGGGGGTTGATGCCTTGTTCAGGGGCTTTGTCATTAACTCACAAAGTCAGATGGTGGAATTTTTAAAATGAAGTGAAGAATTACTAATTCGTCCACCAGACAGACAAACTCTCAGAAACAGAAAGAACAATCAGGCAGGCAGACAGGAGCCGTGGGCCCCAGGCAAGGGCGTGTTGGTGGGGGATCGTCAGACAAGTGAATTTCTATGTGCTAGGTCCTGGGAAGTGGAGGTCACATGGGCCACATGTTGAGCACCTATGCTCTATAGGATCACACAGAACAAGCCAATAAGATAAATGAAAACCAATACTATGATCAAATGAATCAATTGCTCAAATATTTCCTAGGAGAATTTCTCATCTCTACTTAACAAAACAGCATACCTAAGTAACATGAAAATGTAATCTATTTGTCGCAAACATGTGGTCTGTTCACTTTTAGATTTTTATTTATCATAACAAGAATAGATTGAAAATATTAAACCTTCAGCTGAAATATTTGACTGACAGGTTATGTCATATAAATGTTTGATTATTCTAGTATGACTGGATTTTTAAAAAAAATATTTTTTTTGTATTGTTATTTTTTTTGTATATTCAAGTGTTAAAGTGCATATAATCAAACTCAAACAGAAAATATATGTATAAAATTTGAGTTTGACTTCCCTCTGAGCTGGTACAATGGTGGGGTAGTGCTTCACATTCCTTAAAGAAATATACTTACCTGCTGTTCCCTGGAGTCATATGCGATATTCCATCTTTATATGCCAGGCTTCAGGGGGTTATTACAGGGTGCAATATAAGGAGTGACCATTGGGGGTGTTTATAATGGTTTCAAAAGAAAAAATGGCCAATGAATATTGCTGAGCCAAAATCAGGTACTTTCCCTGCTGTCAATGCTCTGAGATGGCGGCTTTTCCACCCAGTGCAGTCATCAGAGGCAGGGAGAGAGGAGGGGCTGCAAAGGACATTCTTAATTTACTCATTACATTACCTTTTGGGGGGTTTGTTTTGTGCTGCATTCTGCCCTATAATGCTATATTATCTCCAACTCCTGGGAAGGTTTTATTTTCTGATACATTTTTTATTGGGTACATACATTTTAACAGATACAGTAGTAGTGTGTTTTTTTTTAATTTGCATCTAGGCTTGTTTATCATTTGTGTACATTTTGTGGGAAAACCTTTTTTTATAAATTTTTTCTGTTTCTCTTTGTATGTATATTTACATAGATTTGGATTGTTGAAGCTTATTGCCTGAGTTCTGTTAAATATGAAGAGCATTCTTTTAAATCCACTTGGATATTAGTTTTTAACTTTTATTGGGCTACCACTGAATTTTTCTGGTGTGACTTTCTAATGATCTCCTGCTCCAGATACTTTAAAAAAACCATCAATTTATTTGGATTAGTTAACAGTAACATTACACTACAATTGCTATTATTTTTCATGTCTACTTGTCTGGACACACACAGGCTGTTCAGCCAACTGGTAGATCCTTATACACAAAAACTCAGCTTGACTGAGTGTATTCTTGGTCATGGGCTTAATAATGGATGCAATAACCAGCACAGGCACATTCTACTAAGCCATAGTAGGAACAATAGGAGCAGGTCATCTAATATTCCCAGTTCCCATGGCTGCCAAGGTTGTTGTACATGGGAACACTTGGTCATGGAAATGATAGAAAATGACTAGATCAGGTAACTATATATATAAATATTTTAGGACATTGTTCATTGGTTCTTTATAAACCAGAGTAAGCAAAACTGTGATATGCCTACTGTGCAATGTACTGCACATTACAATAATGGTTAATAATAAAACCTAGAGTAGAAATTAACTTGGAAACCTCTGGCACTTCAGAAACTAAGCACGTGTGCAGACATCACATGTAATAAATGGAACTTGCAAAATCTTGTGAAATAAACAGAAATGTGTTTTTTTTAAGCAAATCTGCTATCTTGTGAATTTAACCCTCTCTCTTTCATTTTATTAATAGAGATAAGCGGCATAGACAATATTTGAATTTGAGATTTCCTATTATTATTTCCTTCTATTATTTTGGTGAATGTAAGAATCTTGAATATTTTAACAATATATTATAATTTGAATATATTAAAGTGCCTGTATTCACAATAAAAATGCGCAAATTGAGTATTCATGCTCAACACTATTCATTGATAGAATTAAAACTTTATATTATATTGATAAAAGACTATCCTTTTAAGTATAATTAAAAAACGAAATCTAAAGCATTCTAGAGGGCAAATTGAAGAACAACCATTTGTGGTTGAAAACACAAAATTCATACTTTCCAACACCCCACTCTCCAATTTTTGGGTGCACAGGGCTTCTTAATTTTTGAAAGGCCATGCCATGTAGCATAATGCAACCACAGACAATTAGGAACATTGTCCCCTTAAGATAACTGACATGAACCCTCCTGGGCTCTGGGAGTATATAATGGGGGGGGGGGGGGGGGGTCTGCACCCAGGAAGTTGCTTGGTGAGAATGGTTCTGATGGAATAGGAGTGCTGGGCACGTTGTCTACTCCAAGATGAGTAGACAAAGTGCTGACAAAGAATGTTACACTCCTGCAATATGTAGTTGCATATACACTGGCAATCACCCACCAGGAGAGTAGAGGGAAATTTAAGAAGACGACTTTATCATATTTACAAGCAAGAACATTTGCAAAGCCCCAAACCAACAAATACAATTAAATCCTATACAGGAAAGAAGACTGCATGTTTAAAAAAATCCAGGCCACACGCCACCCACTGTAAACTTGGCATGGATATGTGGCTGCAAAGAAAGTGGCTGCTCTTAACTAGAAAAAAACAGCATGCTTTTGTGCTACCCTACTGCCCGCACGCCGCACTAGACTGATGTGAGTCACTCATCTTGGAGTAGACAACGTGCCCAGCTACTCCTACTCCATCAGAACCATCTTCACCAAGCAACTTCCTGTGTGCAGAACCCCCCCCCCCCTTATATACTCCTGGAGCCCAGGAGGGTTCATGCCCGGTATCTTAAAGGGGACAGTGTCCCTGACTGCCTGCTGTTGCATTACACTACACTTGCACCGTGGCATGGCCTTCAGATCACAATTCACAATTACATTAGAATGTGTTTAGAGAATGGTGACTCCTAAAAAGTTTTTAAGGAACTGAGCAAGCTGAGAAACCCAGTGTGGCTCAATTGCTTCCACTTTATCAGTTAAAAAGAAAATTAAAAAAGGAAAAAATAGCAGGAAATATCCCACTTGGGTTTCCACAAAATGTAAATATAGATATTTAAATATAACCATTCTCGTTATTATGGGAAAAAAAAGAAATGGGAATTGGTGACACATACAGTAAGCACACTTAAGCCTGGTCTGTGCTGGTGGTCATGATGCACTACTGTAACTACCCAGGTTATGAATAAAATGGCACCTATAGACTTGCCTCTGAGCAATAGCTTAAAATTGCACCACAAAATCCCCAAAGATATGCTTACCTGCTCTGCTGAAGTTCATGATTGTTGTCATGGTTATTCTTGTGTGGATACCTTGTAAATGTCTTTCGTGGGTTTAAGCCACCTGAAGGCCCTCACATAGTGAGTTTTGGTGCTCTTTAAGAAATGGTAGACACATTGGAGAACCCTACATGCGTTTGAGAAAAGCTGGTTGCCACACATTTGTACAAATTATTTTGGTTAATCATTTTCAACTTTTTGAACTAATACCCCCACATCCCTTCAATCCTTCACCATATCTATAGCCTTGACTTTTATTTGATCAACTGTCAATCTAACAGATGCTCAGCTTCAGGGTGGCTGACAGGCCAGTCATGCTGTTTCACACATTTTGCGGGTGCTTGAGTGGTAGATGTACATCATTGACATCACCCCCATGCTATCCTTGCAGGCAACGGAAGCGCAACTTACTGGATTCCTGGTAAAAGCAATATGTGCACAATATGTGCACTTATCAACCAGCTGTAAAAAAACATTTCAACGATAAAGTTAGCAGACAAAATGCTTTGGCTAGTGATTCCGAAATCTAAAGGTAGCCATACACACTACGATCCACGGGTAATAGACCACCATGCGAGTTCTGGCGATTGCTTGGCCGCAAATGGCATGTGTCCACCTGGACAGGATTGCACCAGCGTCCCCATCCAAAGCAATGCCTGGCACACAAAAAGTGTGCTCTGATCCTCTGAGGGACTGGCTGCAGCGTGATGACATAATCATGCTGTGATCGGCCGCTAGAGAATTGGGCGGGGATCGTAACATGTATGGCTACCTTAAGCCAGAGGAGTATTTGTAAGAATCACTTAGTTTTGGTTCAATTTAATCTGTAACTATTAAACAATAGACCTAACACCTCTACTAACCCTTCAATTTAATATTTAAACTGCAATTCCAGGCAACAAGTTCTCTTGGTGAGTCCTCTGTTATATAATACAGGCACATTTTCACAAACCTTTTAACAGGTCAACAGGAGATACGTTTCAGTGCAGTTTCCACAAGGAAGGTTTCAGTGTTATTAGTAATTGTGAGAGTATGCATTGTTTTCTTGTTATTCCCCAATAGTGAGAGATGTAATGAGTACACAAGCACATGTCAAGATCAAAAAGAATTGCAGTGACTGCGAAATCTGTATTGTCTATAAATACTTATTTTGGGTTCCTCAAATGTTACATACATCACTTGCAGTTCACTTACTAAACAATTGTAGATGTTTGCTTACTAAATAAAATGATATTTCTTGGAGGTATTATTTCCCTACCTTTTATAAATAAAGGGAAAATTAATTGTGCAAATAACACCCAATCATATGCAAATTGGTTGGCTGCATAGCCACCAATGGTGGAGTTTTTTTTCTGTAATCTGAGTTATATTCAGACAGTTGGTTGTGGGGTGGCTGACACTCAACAGCCACCCCAAAACCTCTAACCCTGTGTGCAGATAGTTAGCAGCCAGTTATCAGTGACTACCCCCATGTTAACCCTATGGGTGACAACCTGAAAACGGCTGGGCGAACACAATATGTCAAATCCGTTGAGTGGCCTTGGGTCCTGTGAGGTTGGGTCATGGGAACAATGCATGGGATTGAAACCTAAGCGAAGCAACCATTGCAGAGTTATGGCTAACTTTGCTAAGTGGGTTTCGCATCATTTAACATAATAAAGATTATTTGCACTATGGTTAGCCCCAAACTGTCACTCTGAATCACTAACCTCATGATAGACTATGACCAGTGCCACAATCCAGCAATGACAGAGATGGAGTCCACAGAGTATACCCCGTGGTTTTCATTTAAAACTGGTGTTAGCCATCTGTAGCAACAGCAAATAGTCATCTACTTGGTATGGGTAACTTTATTATATTTGGTACAAACAATTATATTGTTTAGATCACTCCATACAATTTCCATTAGATCTACCAATAACTATGTAGTATAGTGGCCTCCCTGATAGAATTCATAGTGATTGGAAGGTTTAGAAAGCTCCTCATATTACATGGATTTGGTAGAACAAAAGTTGATTGTACAGAAATTGTACGGTAAGATTGTTAGGTGTATGGTGACCTTTAGCTATCATTTGCTTTCAATGCTGTTAGATTGAAAATCTGCTAGTTTCCCGTCCTTATGATGGTAGATCCAAGGGTTTGTGAAACCGACTTGGAACAAGACTGATCAAGACTGACCAGACTGGTCTGAAAAGCCACCATGTTTCTTTGATTGCAGGTTACATCAAACAAGACCAAAGTGCACAAGGTCAGCAATAGACTTCTTCTTTTCCTGAAATGCTACCATAGGTGTTTTGGCAAGCTGACCCCACACCCTCTCATTCATGAAACCAGGTAAATTGTGTGTATTTTACAAAAATAAGGAATTAGGAAAAAATAGTTGCATTCATGGGTAAGCAATCTAAAATTATTGAAAAATGAATACACTGACACTGATCAACAAAAGCCGTTCTGGATTTCCGGATATATTTGCAGGCTGCAAAGTTCATCGTTTATGTCAACTGTTAGCACACAAATAGCTGTTGTTTGACATGTTCTCAGACACAAGAGATTCTATTGGTCAAACCCTCACACACCCACAGAGTGCTAGAAATGTTATTTTTATTCTTGGCCAAAACATGTGAGTGCAGAGACAATCTGAACATAGGGGAAAACCAATACTGGAGGAGTACAGCCTGAAGGCATGACCTGACATACAGACAGCTATACTTTAGAAGAATGTGAAATGAAAGCATCTAATTGCATGTCTTTGATGCACTTTTTTTTAAAGCTTTTCCTGTAAAAACTAGAGAAAATCTCAGCTATAGTAGTGGGCATGTGACAAACAAGTATATTTGGTGTTCCAAGAATTCACTTTTTATAGGTGTTATTCAGAAAAACATTTTCCTTTTTTTCTATAGAAATATACAGTAGATTCTTCAGAAATAGAAGGCAAGCATTGGATGCTTTTCTACTCCATAACTGCCTCTTGTGTGCGACTACTACAATTGAACATTGATACTAAAGGTCCCCACACACACAACGAGCGGCAGCCGATTTTGCCACCGACCGATGTGCGTCCGCCGATCCCAGGTGCCCACATGGGACGTCAGATCCCTGTCATCCCAAAGCTCAGGTGGCCAGAAAACAGACATGTCCGTAAATCTCTGGCACGCCATCGCTGGTGTCCCCATTGAAACTAATGGTCGGCACACAAAGGGTGCCCGGTGATGCTGTGAGTGATGGAGAGCAGCGTGATGATGTCATCACACTGCTCTCCACAGCTCATCTGTCGGTCTCCACTTGTTACATGTGTGGGGACCTTTAATGAACTACTCTGGAGCCATGTTTCAATACATATATCACATTATATTAGAATTAAATCGTAAAAGCAAACATTACAAATATTTATTACCTATTTTTCACTCTAATAGTGCAGGCCAACCTTCAATGTCTATGCACACATCAATGAAAACCTGGTGCACAAAAGTACACTGGGTGTCCTGTTTCCAAGGAGACTGCAGAAAGTTACCCTGAACTCCTCTGGGCGATAAGCTCCTCATTAGAGAAGGGCTAAAGCATGTTACAGCAGAATTGCAGAGCTGGAGCACACTGTATGTTGATATTTACTAGGAGTAGAGCTACTTCTCCAGGCCCAGAGACTAACTTATAGAGACTTACTTAACAATGAGTTGTTTGGAAAATTTAGTTGTTTGAAAAAAAAACACTGTGTGTGGAAAAAAAAGGCACAGTACATCATCAAAACCTCATCCCCACTGTAAAATATGGTGGAGGGAGCATCGTGGTTTGGGTCTGCTTTCCTGCCTGTTGGAAAAATGTATTCCAGATTTTATCAATAAATTTTTCAGGAAATCATAAGACCATCTGTCCGCCAACTGAAAGTCCCCAGAGGATGGGTGATGCAACAGGACAATGACCCAAAGCATACAAGTCATTCAACAAAAGAATGGCTTCAACAGAACAAAATATGCATTCTGGAGTGGCCCACTCAGAGTTCTGACCTCAACCTGATTGAAATGCTGCGGTATGACCTTAAGAGAGCGATTCACACCAGACATCCCAAGAATATTGCTACACTGAAACAGTTTTGTAAAGAGGAGTGGCCCACAATTACTTTAGATCATTGTGCGGGTCTGATCTGCAACTACAGGCAACGTTTGGCTGAGGTTATTGCTGCCAAAGAAGGGTCAACCAGTTATTAAGTCCAAAGGTTTGCATAGTTTTTGCACTCTGCACTGTGAATATTTACATATTATGTCCAATAAAAACATGAATACACTTAATGTTTGTGTAGTATTATTTTAAGTAGACTGTGATTTATATTGGTGTGACATAGATGAAGATCATTGCACATTTTATGACAATTCATTCAAACTCTATGTAATCCCAAAGGGCTCACATACTTTTTCTTGCAACTGTATGTTTTTGAAGCATCTATGACTACATGTCCAGCAGATTTCCAATGAGGCCTGACATGGTAGAAATGTCTGAAAACAGAAAAACTGCTCTGTTATACCAGTTTGGATAACCATTAGTAGTACAGTTCTGCAGATGAAGATGAAGATGAAGTGCATTTTGAGATACCAATTGATGTTAGTCGGCCAACTGACGGCAATTGTTAGTCGGCAATTGTAACAATGCCTACTACACAAAACATTTATACACTTTATTTTTTCTATGTTATTTTTCCAAAGTTTTGCTTACTTAACAAAAGTGTAAAACAATGAGAGACATTTACCATAAACATGAATAAAACCGACCTGCCTGTTACAAATATTCAGTGTGCTGAATATCTTGAAAAATGCTACCGTAATTGCCCATGTATTTTTCTGAACCACCCAACCTTTTTACTTTTGTAGACTGGAAAAGAGGATTAGCAAAGTAAAAGAAGGTCTCACCTAAATGCTCATTTGGGTCAAAATACTGAAAGAGGAGAGTTACCTTCCAGCACAGTTGTATATTCAGGAAAAAAAACCTCAGCAATGGCTACCATGATGTTTTTGTTTTTAGACAACTTTCCTTTAACTATAGTACTGTGCAGGGGCGTTGCTAGGGTTGAGAAAGATCGGGGGCACCTCTGGGCACCTCAGTGTGAAGTGGGCGTTGTCCTGTAATAGGCCGTTTCCAGCAAGTGGGCGTGCTCTGATGTACATGAACAGGATCTAGTGGGGGTCTCTGTCGTACATGACAGAATAAGTGGGGGTCTCTGAGGTACATGACAGGATTAGTGGATCTTGGAGTTACATGACATGATATAGTGGGGTCTCTGAGTACATTACATGATATAGTGGCGGGTCTCTGTGGTAACATGACATATAATAGTGGGGGTCTCTGACGTACATGACCACCCCAACTAGAATGTGGAATCTCGGAGGTACATGACGGTATATTGGGGTCCTCTCTGACCGTACATGACAAATAATAAGGTGGGTCTCTGAGGTCATTACAGGTTAGTGGGGGCCTGGTTACAGGGTGACATGATATAGTTGGGGGTCGCTGACGTACATGAATGATATAGTGGGGTCTCTCTGACTGTACATGACAGATATAGTGGGGGTCCGCGACATATATGACAGAATATAGTGGGTCTCGTGAGGTGACATGAACAGGATCTAGTGGAATGCTTTGGAGGTGACATGACAGATATATGCTGGGGTGTCCTCTGATGGTACACTTAACCGGATTATAGTTGGGGGTCTCTCTGGACATATATGACAGAATATCAGATTGGGAGGTCTCCTGCAGGTACACGTGGGACAGTGATATAGTGTGAATCTTTGGAGGTTACATGACAGGATAGCTAGTAGGGGGGTCTCTCTGAGTGTACTAACTGACAGGATATAGTGTGGGGGTCCTCTGAGGGTACCAGTACAGAGATATAGTGGGGGGGTCCTCGACATATCTGACATAATAATAGGTGGGGGTCCGGAGGTCATGACAGTATAGTAGTGGGGGTCTCTGAGGTACAATGACAGGATATAGTGGGGGTCTACTGAGAGTATACAAAAATGACAAGGATATAGTGGGGGTCTCTGAGGTCATGACAGGATACATGACCTGGGGGGTCTCTGATGTACATGAACAGGATATAGTGGGGGTCTCTGAGGTACACCTGACAGGATATAGTTTGGAACTCTGTCGGCAGGTACATACAGATATAGTGGGGGTTCTCTGAGGTACCCAGGTATGAAGGACAGTTATATCGTGGGGTGTCAGTCTGTGGTACCCAGGTAGAGATGGTCCGAAATTTTTTTTTCAAAAATTCGACCATTTCGCCGATTTCGAGTTAATTGCAAAGCCCCTGAACATGGTACATCACCATCTTGCTTGAGATGTAGAGAAGGGTTTGGGGGTACACTCCCAAAAAAAGTATGTCTCTAACACAAATAGTTTTTTTTGCAGCAGCAAATTAAGTTCAAGTCAAGTAAAATTTCGAAAATCGGAATTTCGACTTTAACTTTGAACTTAATTATGCAAAAAGTTTTTTTTCAAATGTTCCCTCCCCTCCCACCCTTCTCTACATCTCCAGCAAGTATGGTGATGATACCATGTTCAGGTGGCTTTGCAATCAGCTCACAAAGATAGCAAATTCCGAACCTCTCTAGTACCCAGGTACATGATATTGTGTATAATAGAACAAAGTAGCACACTTGCTCCGGTCCACCAATAAGAGGCAGTCTGCTCCAGTTGTCCTGTGACTCGTCAGACATGACATATCTCTTGTAGTTCTCCAGCAGCGAGATAAGCTGGGTATAACCCGGGGGTAACTATATAAAGAACCTTATTCGGTACACACAGGCATTTGCTGGACCACTGAGGTGCACACTATCAGCCAGCCTTGCTGCATGCCTGGCACGGTCCCAGGTCACCTTAACGGCAGCCCTGAACCACTACACATTACTAACCCTATTTAACTCTATTGCTGCCGGGCGATACCTACTGACGGGCGCTCTAACCCTTCGTTGTGCCGGTCAGCCCGCGGCAGCACCGCGTCCACCGTGACCCGCCCTCCTGCATCACCAACTCCAACAACCGCTGCCAAGCACCCAACTCCAGCTCCTGATGTCACGAAGGCGGTGCACGCGAAAGAAGGGGCGGGTTACACGGAGCTTGGAAGCAGTGAACGCGACATTCATAGAGGAAGATTGAGAAGGGGCGTGGCCGAAGGCGTTCCCTTTCTGCTGCCACATATCGGACTCAGGCTAGACGAACTCCTGGTGAGATGTGTGAGCGAGCTGGCCGGCCCGATCGGGTGCCCATGAAGCGCTGCTTTCGGGGCACCCGCACTGGGCACTGGCCATATAAGATTGGGGCATCTCTAACAGGTTCGGGGCACTGTGCCCCCGTTTTTACAGGCCTAACGAACGCCACTCTGGTACTGTGACAAGCAGTTAACTTCTCGATTTAACATGTTGTAAGAAAAGAGGGAATGCAGGGGGGGGGGGGGGTTGCAAAGGTATTCCAGAGTGCAGCTGGACCTCATTCTTAACCTGTGTTTGAATGGGAGGGGGGCTTGATAATGTCCCTTAATAGAAAAGGGGGGCCCTGCAAGGAAAGTTTGGGAACCACTGGGAGAATGTAAGATAAGACGAGCTAAAAATTGATAATGCTTTTGTTTCTCCAAGTTATAAATTTTTGCATAGTAGATTTTGATAATTATTTTTAACATTTGTGCTATGGGACATAAAAAATCCAAGTAAGTTTCAGAAACATACTAAGGCTATTTTTGTCCTCATGAAATAACGCTATAATATTCATCATTCTAATTATGGAAGTACTTTTACCACAACTTTCAAAGATTTGGAGAGGCAGGTACTGCAAGAAGTTTATATATGTTTAGGCTTTATGGTAACTCCAAACTAGCAATCAGTAAGATGGAAGGTAAATATTGTCTTTAAATAGCACAGAAGCTCAGTCTGAAGGTTTGATTCTAGGCAGTATATTTTGTAAATAACAATTTTCTTAGCTAAGAAATTATTGTTTTAATCTCTGCATATCATCTTCCTTTGATTCAATTTGACAAGAAACTAGCAGGTATATAAAATTAAAAACTTACCACTCTTGTCACAGAGGTTGTATACAGATGCAAATGTAACAAATATAAAAAAATGTTTTTTTAGCAATGCACCACAAAGCAGTATGAGTATGAGTATAAATATGTTCTAGTTTATTGTGCTGTTCACAATGAATGGCACTGCAATGTAGCACATGTATAGAAAGCTCAGTGCAGAAAAAAAGTGAATTGGCCTTCAGTCATATTATAGCTAAATAAAAACTTTAGTTTAAATCAGCTTAAAAAAAACATTCCAAGTGTATCAAGATAAAAGGTGTCTTAAGCTAGCCATACACACTGAGATTAAAATTACGATCCATTAAAACAGACCAATGTATCCCGACGGCGGTATCGGTTTGGATCGTAATATTCGGCAAAAAAGCTACCACATTAAAAATCAAATTTACGATTATATATTTTTTTTTTACGAGGAGGTCATCTAAATGAATCTCCGTTTATATCGGCCATTAGGATGTATTTTTTTTTAAAAGGGGAAGCCTCGGCAGTAATTGGTCGGTAAACACTATGAAAACAAAGTGAAGTTTCCCGATGTTCCCAGACCAATTAAAATTTTTCAATTTTCAGGACGATAAAATGCTTTCATTGGTCGATTTTAATGGATCGTTATTTTAATCTCAGAGTGTATGGCCAGCATTAAGCTTGCCACCAATCTTTCAATCACTCAGAAGAACAGACATATGGTCACCTTTGTGAGAAGACCCATTGCAATCCCCTCACCTTGTTCCCTGCAATGGTATCTACACGCACGCCCCTATGTGAACTTTATCACAATGATCATGAAGCTGTGACCAAGGCCACCATCAGAAATTTCGGGGCCCATACTAGGAAATTATTTGAAGCCCCCCCTACCAGGGGCGGTCCTAGGGATATTGCTGCCCTGGGCGAGTACTCCCTCTGCCGCCCCTCCACCCCAAAGAGAACCCTCCTGGGGGTAGGGGTTCTGTTAAGGAGAGCCACGGTGTTCTGAGATATTTTGCTACCCAAAATATATTCCTACCCTTACAACTGCGCATGAGCTGTTCTAGTTTTGGGGTTTTCTTCCGATTTTTGGGTGTCAAGGTTAGGAGTTGGGGGGGTTAAGGTTAAGGGGTTCCGAGGGTTTCACATGTACAATCTGAGTCTTATATCCCTGGTGTATGTATGAACTGTATAGCGCCCTGATCACTCCCTGATCGTGTATACTCCGCTCTGTCAGGAGCCTTTGGGGTGTGTAGAAGGAAGGAGAAGCTCCAGCTCATTTCTTCCTTGGATCGGCCTCCCTCAGACCATAGTGGAGGAGCAGATTGCTTTCCTTTTACTATCAGACTGTCAGAAACTGTGTAACACAAATACAATGAATGTCTGCGATTCCCTGCTTGGAAGTTCCCCATCAGGTCCGAAGGCTCTGTGTTGTAAGATTTGAGACAATAAAGATGATTTTTGGGGTACTTTTGTTCCTTATTTCCCTGTAATTCCTAGAAGTTCCAGGAATAGGAAGATATTGTACAGCATTGTGTGATTTATGTGATATGTAGTCACAGAAGGGTTTAAAAACCTACTGGACTGAAATCTATTTTGCAGGGGTGGGATCGTACCATTATGTGAAAGAAGAGGGGGGGGGGCAGTGAGTGTTGGTACAGGATAGGTACAGTGCACAGAGTGGCAATGATGCATTTATTTCTGGCTCCTCATCTGTCACAGCAACAGGTACATAGAGGACACTGTCGCTCTGTGCTCTCTGCAGTGTACCTGTAGATTTTCAACAGAGCTGAGCAAGAGCCGCATCTCTGCTCCACAGGCATCGGCTCCTGTCCTTCATTGCAAATCATCGGCTCTTGGAGCCGGATCGTTTGGGAACAACACATAGTGATGTGACAGTCTCACACATGGGCAGTGTGGGCGGATGCCACCCCCCTTACGATGCCGCCCTAGGCAATCGCCCATACTGCCCATATGTAAAACCGCCACTGCCCCCACACACACACACTGCCCTGGCTGTCTGCCCTGGCTGATTCAGTCTCACTGGAAGGAAGTGAATCTGGGACACACACACGCCGCCATTTACTAAGTTTACAAAACTGACAGACGGCAGGAGAGTTTTGGCTAACAATGCTATATAGTAATACTCCCTGCAAGACTATCTTTAAAGGATAAAGTACCAGCAGATCTACTAGTTCCTCCTGATTCTCCCGCATCTGACCTGATATGACTTGATTTAAATCTCTACATTTATAACATTTTAGTACAATTTAAAGCTCCTGCTTCCACCAATATTGAAAAATCTGTCCACAATTTAAATCTGTAAAGCATCCCCTGATGAAGCAGAGGACAGTGAAATGTGTTGGAACAATGCTTTCATGACTATTTTTTTTAACAATTAGTGTACTTATTCTTGTGATTATTTGTGAAGTGAAAACTGATGGGATTATGTAACTGCTTTTTATCATGTTTTCTTTGTTTACCTGGTTTATATGCAATAAAACACATGTTCAAAGCCTAATATAAATTGGGGAAAAAGAGGTTTTCTTGAAGCGCCCGTTATTTGAAAGTCTATCATCACGCAAGCAAGTCCCAGCAACCGAAAAAGTTACGATATCATCTAGAACAGTGGGGGGCAACTGAGTTGATATGGAGGGCCACAAGTGCGGCCCTCTGCATCACTAAAGGGCCGCACATAACATTGATCCAGACCCTGCCCCCGTCGAGATATCTCAGGAGGCAGTGGACCAGATCCTGATAGGCCACAAGTGCCTCTGCATCACAACCCGACAGCACCCCCCCCCCCCCCCCCCCCCCGACCTGGTTTACCCGATCAACATTGACAATTTTACTGATGTAGGAGCGCCAAAGTTAATTAGGACAGCTGGGTCAGCATGTGACCACTTCACAGGTAAGTAACTTTGCCCTATGCATTAACAGTTAGGTTTTGTGGGCCGCCAAACAACACCCAAAGGGCCGCATGTGGCCCCCGGGCCACAGGTTGGGCACCTAGGATCTAGAACATATCACCTTTTGACCAAATTTGGGGCTCCCACCACCTTGTATTATGGGTAACTGACTCCCTTGTTTTATTTTTTCCCCTTCTCTCCAAAACAATCTTTTTAAGGATCGATCCTCTAGGAACCCCAAAAGGAACAGATGAGAGAAAAAACCCTTCTAATATAAACTGTTGGCCTTAAAAGTCCCCTGGCCTCCTTTGGATGAAAATGTATAAGAGAATTTACTCCTCCTGTAATTCTGTTCTAAAATAGGTCCAGCTAACATATTTAGCAGCACATTGTCAGCAAGGTCTATTGGGGGTTCATTGCATCTTATTGGTGTAACACACATTACCTTGATGCTACCACAGTGTGACCATGTAAACAGTTTATTTTCTATCGCGGCCACATACCACACCCTTGCCCTATTTGGAAAAGAAGTGGTCACCAATCACCATCATGTCCTACTGAATCAGACTTCTAACAATTTATTAAGCAATCTAAGTTGCTTAGGTTTCCTGTGAATTAAAAAAATAAAACCTACATGTACCCATCCTTTTTCTAAAATACTAAAGTATAGGTTTATAGTGGTACATCTTGTGGTATTTGGCCTTCACTGCGGTAATTAAGTGTGCTATTCTAAACGTTTTGCGTTTAACTTTGTAATTTTCTTTGGAATGTAGATCAGGCAGTATCTGCAGGACCTTAACCTCGGCCTTGGTCAAGACTAACCACTACCTATCCCTACACATAGGCCAATCAGAGGTGTTTGCATTTGACAGCTAAATACCTTGGGCTTAACACTGGAAAACAATAGCCTTAAAAGCCAGTTTAACTATTATTAAATCTATTAATAACATCCCCCCTGCAGCATGTAGCCATTAACAACGTCTCAATATACGTCATAGGGACTAAAACTAAGGAAAACCTGAAAGCAAGAACACAGAGCTCTAAATTAACAAAAAATACC
The DNA here is from genome assembly GCA_036250615.1 of Ptychadena robeensis. Classification (NCBI taxonomy): domain Eukaryota; kingdom Metazoa; phylum Chordata; class Amphibia; order Anura; family Ptychadenidae; genus Ptychadena; species Ptychadena robeensis. Next base: position 100,917,742 of record CM070035.1, on the reverse strand, counting down.
CTAGGGTGGATATAACAGGTGAGAAGAGATAAACATGGCTGATGTGTAATGTTACTCGGGGATAAGCATTAAAAGTCTTAAAAACTCCCCTTTCCTTAAAAAAATCAGTATATACAATTGCTATATTTTTTTATTTGATTGTAATTTTATTTTTCTTTAATGTGCAACCAATATCGTTTACTAAAATATCTTAAACCATTTGTACAATATGGTAATTGGGAGGTGTTCTGCACATTGTACAGAAAGAGTGTCTACCTTAAAAGTGGGGGTAGTCCAGGCTGCTCAATATTTGTGGATAAATCTAAAGCATAATCACACTTATATGCTTTAAATTCAGTAAGTTGAATATTACTTGAAAGAATGATAGAAACTTTACAGTTGATTGATAACTGTCAACCCCACACAAAAACAAAGACAATTTAGATTTTTTTTAGAAAAAAACTTTTAAAACAACTTTCGGAGTGATACAAGATGTTCTTTGAGCTATATTCCGATCTTGTCTAGCTACATGTATGTAATGAAATGCTGATAATGGAATGTTTTTATGTATTTGAAATGTAATAATATACATATATACACAGTGGCTTGCAAAAGTATTCAAACTTTTCCACATTTTGTCACATTACAGCCACAAACATGAATTAATTATATTGGAATTTCACATGAAAGACCAATACAAAGTGGTGTACACGTAAGAATTGGAACAAAAATCATACATGATTCCAAAAATGTTTTACAAAAAAATAACTGCAAAGTGGGATGTGCTTAATTATTCAGCCCCCTGCAATTCACAATTCCATAGTCAATACTTGCTCCTTTTGCTGCAATTCCAGCTGCCAGTCTTTTAGGGTATGTCTCTACCAGCTTTGCACATCTAGAGACTGAAATCCTTGCCCATTCTTCTTTGCAAAACAGCACCAGCTCAGTCAGATTAGACGGACAGCGTTGCAGATCTTGCCATAGATTCTCGATTGGATTTAGATCTGGACTTTGACTGGGCAATTCTAACACATGAATATGTTTTGTTTTAAACCATTCCATTGTTGCCCTGGCTTTATGTTTAGGGTCGTTGTCCTGCTGGAAGGTGAATCTCCGCCCCAGTCTCAAGTCTTTTGCAGACTCCAAAAGGTTTTCTTCCAAGATTGCCCTATATTTTGCTCCATCCATCTCCCCGTCAACTCTGACCAGCTTCCTTGTCCCTGCTGAAGCACCCCCAGAGCATGATGCTGACACCACCATATTTGACAGTGGGGATGGTGTGTTCAGAGTGATGTGCAGTGTTAGTTTTCCCACATATTGTTTGCATTTTGGCCAAACAGTTCCATTTTGGTCTCATCCTGACCAGAGCACCTTCTTCCACATGTTTGCTGTGTGCCCCCACATGGCTGTGGCAAACCTGCAAACAGGACTTCTTCTGCTTTTCTGTTAACATGGCTTCCTTCTCTTC
>CM070035.1:100865120-100904940 GCA_036250615.1 Ptychadena robeensis | reverse complement strand
GGGGGTCTAAATGTACAAATAAATGAGTACTTACAATTGCTGCAAGTCTGTGTCACCTCAAGGTTTCACCAACAACTTTATTTTACTTTCTTTTACTCAGGAAGTAGGGGGGAGTTGTTCTCAGTGTCTTTCTGTCTTCCAGTCCTCCTGACCTCGCCAACCGCACCCATAGGGAAACAATGGATGCGGACAAAATCCGCACCCTATTCTCTGCACAACCGCTCCAATCCGCGCCCATTCATGTCAATGTGCGCGGATTGGTGCGGATCGGCGCGGCATGTGGTTAAAAACTCGGTATGCTGCGTTTAAAACCGCATCCGCGTCCGCGCCCGATCGCAACCGCGCACATCCGCGCACAACCGCATACATGGAAACTGCCACATGCATTTCCAATGTATGCAGTTGTGGGCGGACGAAACCGCACCGAACCGCGTGGTTAGAACCGCACATAACCGCTCAGTTCCACGCTAGTGGAAACAAGCCCTAAGGTTTTTTGATCAGAGATCAAGAAGCTAATTTGGGTTTCATGGGTAATGTGATACAACTAAGCTGAACAACCTGATCAGAGAAGCCGTCCTAAAGCAAAGTCCCTTTCCATAACTACGGTACCTTTGTTGTCTCTAACATGCCTGATGTGAATTGTTGACACTTTTCTATGTTTACGTGCCAATCTTATGGACCTGTTCACATGAAAATGCACGCACAATATATTTTTTTAATGTTTCACAGTACTTCCATACATCAGCAATTTTTGTGATATCATGTTCAGGGTCTTTGCTTTTAACTCACATAGTCTGCCCATGAAATGTCGTACTTTTCAGCTAAAATATTTAGATACTGGAGTATGTATGATAATTGGAAATATAAGCAAAATGTAAACACCAGTGCGTATTAACACACCTCATTTATGTGAATGGCACAGAGGTTTTAGGATAAGAAACCAGTGTACCCTCTGATCGCACACTGCATTGAAGAGCCCTTGGGTGAGGTGGGTTGCTTATTTGTTGGGCACTGTTAATGTGTTTGTCATGTCCTGTATATTGGTTTGACTTGCAAATACAAACCAAAAATTTGGACTTGGCAGAGGTTATTGTGGTAGATGTTAACCTGCGCTAAAACACACTACAAAGCATAGTTACATGCATTTTAATTGCCTTGCCATTGACATTAATGTTAACTATAACATGCTTAAATGGACATAAAACCTGCTCATTAACTTTTTTTTTAAATGCACTTTTTTTTAAATGCACACATTTCAGCAACCCAAGGTAGTTTTAATTGGCCCATTGAATACAATGTGTCCTTGGTTTTCATGCATTTACATGTGTTGGCCAACTCATGTAAAATAGTAAAAGATATTGCAGGTGTGGACAGGGTCTAAAAAGTGCCATTTCCAATCTAGTTGCACAAAATGCATATATCCGTGCTAGCTAAAATGTATATTAGCTGTATCAAGTTTTAGTTAGCATTTCATCAAAATAGTAAACACTTTCGCCCTTCATACATCTTTGCTTTCAAGCATGCATGTCTTTCCTTGTTCTGTTATCTGCACCACATGCTTTCTGTTTCTTTTCTGTAAATGGTTTCTTTAAATGGAAATGAGGAATTGAAAAGAATAACAGTGTACATTTTATTATCATTGCCTGTGTGAAAATAGCTTTTATTAACATATTCCACATGTTCCAATGTAGAAGACCTCACTCTAGATAAGATGGAAGCAACAGTCCAATGGCATAATTTTTACTCCAGAACTACCATTGTTGTCTTTAATGTGCCTTAGGGTCAATCATTAAATTTTGCACTTAGGAATGTGTGTACTGGCTGATGCTCATTCTCAGTTTTTATAGTCTTTACAACACTTTAAGTATTGAATGTCTGCCTTAAGCCGGCCATAGACGTCTCGATCCATGACGTCACCACGCTGTGAGGAGTTGGTTACAGAACTAGCGGGAATCCCGTGTGCTCCACTAACACAGGGATTCCCGGCAGATTGTAGCCAATCCGACCTGCTGGCTTTTTGGGTTGAAACTGCAAGATGGGCACCCCTGTAGTTGTGGGCGATCAACCACCATGTGTTTGGTGTGAGCGCGACGGTCGATCGCCTGCAACTACTGCCGGGAGTCGCTGTGTCGATGGCCAGCTTCAGTTCATCATGTCTTAAGCTAGGCACACACGGATAGAATCCTGTGCAATCCATCCCTGATCAGTCACAGTGTGGTGACGTCTCCACGCTGTGATCGATCAGGATTTACTTGAACGGAAATCAATGTGTACCACATGGGCACATCGATTCCCGTTCAATGGGGACCCTGGGAACCCGTTCTCCCCAGCTCACAGCACGTGTGAATCACAACACAGGCTGTGAGCTGGGGAGAAAGGGAACCAGCCTCATAGCTTCAGAGAGAGAAGTGCTGGCTCCACCCCCTTCACACTGACAGTGGCTCCAGGCTGCAGCAGCTGCTCCAATACTTTGCATGGAGACTCATGTCTCTATTCAAAGTAATGGAGATTGAACAATCGTGTTTGCTCTATTGACCCGCTCGAAGGTAGGCACACACGGGTAGATTTGTAAACAGATTAGAGTACACTCAATCACCGTGAGGGCGCACGTTGATTGATTGTACTTAAATCTTTTTACAGATCTACTCGTGTGTGCCTAGCTTAAGTGTCAAATTAAAATATCCATGTATACCAACAGATTTTATGTCTGGTCCTTGATAAAGTGAAAATCAGGTTTTTAAGTTAGTGGTACAAGATTAAGTAAGGGCCCCCATACACCTTTTCCTACATTTCCTTTAGATCTCCTTTTGTTTTTCCCAAAACCATGTAATATGAGGGACTTTGTAAACAATCAAGTCTCCCTGTGTTCAATCGCATAAGTAGATCTAAAGGATATCTGACAGAGAGATCTAAAAATGTTCTTTGAGCCATGACTAAATACATACACCCTTAGATTTTTCGACCGGCCAAAAAATCGGGTGCTGATCTTAAGCTTAAAGAGCTTCAATTGGCAACTAAATCGATCTAAGCCATTATGGGCATGTCCGTAATTCTTAGATCGGTCTGATAGTTTAGACCAGGACACAGTGTCCCATGTCTAAAGTATGGGTATGTGTCTTTTGAGTGGGGAAAGGGGGGGTTGGTGCTAACAGCTCCCTTCCCTCTTCCTTCGTTCTAGGCTGACACACAGCACAGCCAGCATGCTGTCTGCTGGGTCTCCCTAGCTGACGGCAGGAGCAGCTAGAGAGACCCGACAGACAGCACTGGCACACAAAGGGTGCCTGGGCTGATTGTGACCCGATGTTTCGGCAGATTGACCGCACGTGATGACATCATCATGCACTGTTGATCGGCCAAAACATCGGGTCCAGTAATTGCTGGTTTAGGTTATGTCCTTGAGTTTAATCTTATTGTAACATGTGTGCAGATTTAGTTGCGGGGGGGGGGGGGGGGGGGGGGTTGTGTTCATGCATTGTTGGTTTGTCAAAGTATCTGCCATGGACAATGTGTATATTGCACCAAGAATTCAGTGTTTTTGATGTGTTTACACTAAGGGCGATGCACCTGCTTTTTTTTGCAATAACGGACGCGGTGGTGATAACTTTACTGCATCCACTAAATGTGCCTTTTACCAGCAAAAGCACGCATTTGCACTGGTCTGGTCTGATGACGGTAATAATGCAGAATTACAAATTTATTGCAAATATTGTCTATGATGCTTATGCCTACTAGCTAATGTTTATGTGCTTTTTGTTTTGGGCAACATACCAATAGACTGCAGGAAGCAGTCAGTGTTTTGCCATACTGCCTATTTCTGCCTTGCTGTTTCTTGGGTGAAGCATATCTGATCATCTGTCATAATATTGACCTAGTTTGTTTACACCAGTTAACATTATGTCTAGGTACAGGTTATTCTAGTAAAAGGTAAGTTAGACACCTAATATATGCTTGCTTTCCGATATACATTTCATTCCTTGTTTTGGTATCCACACCAAATGGTTTCTGTTTCTTCTCTGCAAAATGTTACCACCATGCTTTCAGTAGACTGAAAATAATGAAACATTTATACATTTCACTGTCATTGTCTATTGTACAAAACTATTAAATTGACACGCATAGCGTTTATGAACAGATCCCATGTGTTCCAAGACCTTGCTCAAAAGAATTCTAGTTCTTCTTTGCCCGAATTATTTTTATTATCAACTTTGATTTATACAGCACCAACATATTACGCAGCACTGTACATTAGAGTTGAAATGCAACAGAAGATAACACACAGATACAGGTTATGACAGAGGAGGGGACCAACATCGGTCCTTAACCTCCCCAACAAAAATCTAGGGACTTATAAGGGGGACTTTAAGGGCACCAGTTGTATCAATGATACAACTTGTGCCTTTAAAGCCCCCTTATAAGTCCTTAGCCTTTTGTTGGGGAGGTAAAGGACCGATGTGAAGAGCATCTGGCCCTTACCCCTCAACTTCTCTATTAAAAATGGTTTAGTGTCAAATTCAAATGTTTGTGTTTGATTTGGGGGAAACTTTGTTAATCTAGGCATAAAACCAAATTAGGAATTTTCCAAAATCACTAAACGTGACTTTAGAAAGTAACAAGGAGCTGGCCAGAGATGTAAAGCGCAGAATGTGATACAACTGAATGGGGAAAAAAGGTCTAATACATGCAATATGGCCAGATATAAGGTTAAAAATGCTGTGGTTTGGTCTTAAGGGGATAAAATAAAATAGCGATATGGTAGAAAACTAGATGAAAGTCAATAACATTAAAACTCTTAATTATAGAAATGTGTGTCTCATGCTAAACATGAGTATTTGGTAGCTATGACGCATTGCTAAACTTGTGGTTAAATAAGGATCTGAAAAAATGGACTCATTCAGACCTTGATCACACCTATTCATTTTCATGTTGGTCAATGCATATTAACCTCCCTAGCGATATGCCCGAACCCAGTTCGGGCAAAGGGAAAACATTTTTTTTTTCTTTTTTTAAATCTTTTTTTTTTTACTTTTGACATTTCTATAATCCAGTCCAACTTGGATACCGCTAGTAGAAACGCTCTCGCTGAGCGTTTCTGCTGGTGGGATCTGTCTCCGGCTGCACCCGAGCTGATCCGGAAATAGCCGAGGTCTCCGGCTATCTCCATGATCTGCACTCGTGTGCCGATGAATGTTCCAAAAAAATTTTTTTTTTCTGTACCTCTAAAGCCGGCCATAGCGCTTCAATCTCTGGCAGATTTTGCGAATGATCACCATGCGCATTCGGGGTGATCGCTTGGTGATCAATCGCAAAATGAACGCGCCCACCTGGAGCAACCGTTCGTACTCGCACAAAACTTTGATCAGCCAGAGAACAAACGTTTTTCTCTGGTCGATCGCCAGTCCAAAGTATTGGTTGTCAAATCGTAAATGGTGTTTTTCGAACGATTGACCATGGCATGATGATGTCATCATGCTGCGGCCGATTGTTCGATAAACGCCCGCCAAGCATAGCGTCTATGGCTGGTTTAACCTCCCTAGCGTTACGCCCGAAGCAAGTACTGGCGCAGTCTGATCGTGAATCAAACTGCGCCCGTGCCGGAATCAGGCGCAACCGATGGCTCTCTGTGTGCCTGCAGCATTTCTACAAAGCTGCAGGCACACAGATGCCGATGGGGGCGGAAAGGCAAAACACTGTATCACTTTTGGTACAGAAATCTGGACCTCACTGAACCGCCAGGGAGGTTAACATATGTGAACAAGCCAATTAGAACTAATGTGAACATTTTACCATTTTATCTAATGCATGCTAAAATGGATAAGCCTTGTTCACACACATCTGTCTTTACACACATGCCGAAAGAATGTTGAGCATGTACAAAAACGTGTGTATCATAACACTATAATACTTTTTATACAATTCAATGTATACATTGTAGGACCTAAATTTGGTTGCAAACACATTTATGATGGATTGCCACATGCTGAATCGAAAGGAACAGTCATGAGTAGATATGCATAGGCATTAATGGGTATGGATTATATGGCCAAAATAATGAAAGCTGAAGGGGTGAGGGAGGAAAGAGCTTGATGATGTTAAGAAATTAGATAGAATCAGGGTACCTGCAGGGCTGCTATCAGAATTTTTGGGCCCCATACTAGGTAATTTTGCCCCCCCCCCCCCAAACACACATATTTTATGTGATTTTGTCTATTTGCCCATTTCTCCCTCCTGACCCAGCTTCAGTAAAAAAAAAAATGCTTTCAAAATGCATTCTTTTCATGTTTAGACATGATGTAGTCCATATATCATCAGACAGGTGCCTGATATATATTATTAGAGATTAAGTGCCCACATAAATACCATGAGAGGTAATATGCTGCATATACACCATACACAGGGGTACACATACATTTTTTAGTGAGCTACTCGGATGAGTACCAGGAGATGGTGTCTGGTACTCACCCCATATGTAGCGTAGGTTTTTAAAGGATCCTTCTCCCTTACTGTCCTCTGCGTCAGCTTCCTGCATGGTAGATTCTGCTGCTGATGGACCTCCCTGTTCCTGATTGATCCTCTGATTAGCTGTCTCTATCCACAGGTCACCAGCTGGGTTTGGGTCACATGTAACATTCACAATACAACACTGTTTGAACCCCAGATCTCATACCTCAATAGTGCAACCCTGAAATTTCCTGGGTTGGTAAATAACCCCTGAGACTACCTGCAGTCCAAATGTCAACCTCTCATAGTCATATTCCAACTGTCAACATTCCAACAGTGCTCTTTTCATGTCAGATTTTACCCTTTGGGCTTGTGTCCACTGCTTCTTTTTTCCCGCACGTCCACAGCTGGGAAAAAAACTTAGAGAGGACACTTGCTATTCTAATGAATGGAACAGTGTCCACTTTGCGTTATCTAAGTGGCGCTCCCACGGTGCTGATACATAGCTGTGGAATGCGGTGTCTTCATTGCAGCACTGTGCGGAGCCGCTGAAGACATGTCCATTGAACCCCCAGATCTCCAACAACCTTAACAGTACAATCTTTTTGTTAGTATTTTACATTCTTAATTTCACACCCCTTACTGCAACCTTTCATAGGTATTAATGTTCCCTGCGGTTATCCAAGTGACATAAATTGTATACATTTACCAATAAAAACTGAAAGAGAAGAGAGTTTTGGCAATCTAAAAATTTTACTTTTATACATTATACAGTGAAATTGTGTAGATTTTTGAATTTGTTTGAGCTGCAATACCAGTTTCAGCCACTGGGGGCCACAGCCTCTAGTGAGCATGTGTCGAGGAGGAAGGTGGGAGGGGGGTGAATCTCTCCTCCGGCTGACAGACTCTGGTGTCTTTTGAATACAGCCTCCCGAACACCGTCAGTGGTGCTACGCAAAGGCGCTCAGTAACAGCAAAATGAATCCAGCTGTAGAGGGCCGGGGAGAGAGCCGGCAATCACGGCGGAGTACAGTGTACTCTGCCATGATTGCCTGGGCAGTGGCTTTTCGTGTCATAAAGAATTTTGCGAAAAGCCCGTAACATAGCCAGCTGTAGAGGGCCGGGGAGAGAGCCGGCAATCGGGGCGGAGTACAGTGTTCTCTGCCGCGATTGCCTGGGCAGTGGCTTTTCGTGCCATAAAGAATTTCGCGAAAAGCCCGTAATGCCCAGAGGGTTAAAGATTATCCAACAATGAGACTTAATACATGGAATAGTGTCTGGTACTCAGTAGTGGAAATAGTGGAATAGTGGAAAGTTTAGGGGAAACCGATGAGCTTTAAAATCTGCTTTAGGTTCATGAACCGATGTGTAAATAAAGTGCAGAAAAACTTCTCCCAAATGACCAATTAATGTAAGACGTGTTACTAATGTTATCATTACAAAGACACAATAGTGCTGGTATATTTTTCAAAAAGGTAGAAGCCTTACTTCCAGTAAAACAGAAGAATAGAAAACATTTCAGTATATGGCAACTTCATTTCTCCAACCACTTATTTCTCGATCACAAAGGAAAGAAACCGTAAACATATATAGTGTGTATAGAGTGATGCACATATAGTGATCTGTTGTTTGGTACTTGTTATTGGTCAATGAGCTGTCTAAATGTTTTTGGAAATTTAGTGTTTCAGAGATGCACAAAACACCATGGGGAACCAAAAATAATACTAAACGACAAACAAATGATGCAGCTAGTCACATGTTATTGAGTTCCATTGGTTTTACATGAGGGAAGGAGAATAAAATGTAAAAATTTACAAAGGGTTGTCCTTCCTTGTCCCTCTACCTCCAACTTTTACATAAACTGAAATAGAGTTGTGAAATCAAACAACAAACAAAAAGGATGGTTTTATGATATCTGATAACATAGAGGATGCTGGTAACCAAACAGGGTAACCAGAAACATAACCGATGACAAATAAAACATAAATAATGATATTACCAGGTAAACAATCCAAAGTAATCACATGAATACAGCACAACGTTTAAAGAGGTATAAAGTTTAAACTTGTTGGGAAAATAATCCACTGGTATGCAGGATAGAAAAACAACTGCCTGACAGGTAATATATTTCCCCACTCAAGTTGGATCAAATGCTTAATTTTGTAAAGGGTATTTATTACCTTGCTGCACAGTCCTGTAGCGTCTGGTCCTGTAGCCCTTTTCTCTCCTGCCCTAGAATTTGGGATATTGCTCTCATCTCAAGTCATCAAGAATACTGGAGCATTGCTGTGACTACTCGTCCAATGTGGTACAAGATGGCCTTACAGGAGGGGCTTGGCGGTATCCTATTGTAGTACAGTCACTAATTGTGAACATTTCCTATACTATAGACACAGATACATTTTAAAGAGAAGAGCCCTTTGTGAAAGATGCAAGCAAAACAAAACTTAAACCATTAAACCATTAAAAAAAGCGAAAAGTTACACATTAAAATAAAACTTGACAGCTACCTACATTGTCTGATGGGAACCAATAGTATTCCTTGATGGGTGTAGTGTTCATGTAACAAAATGGTAATTTATTCCAGCTTTAAAAAAAAAAGGTCAGCCATTATGGTGCTCAAAGTCTAACAAGCTGAATTTTTATATTATTGCTACACATTGTGATCACTCGATGCCAAGGTGCACATTGTCCTGCTTACATATTGCGGAGTATGATTATTCTTAGTCACCTTGTGTGAGTTATTTTTCCCCTTTTATGGTTCCCTATTTGTATCCCATCTTTCAAATGATACATATTTGTTTTTCCCCTGCCTGAAATATTTACCGTATATACTTGAGTATAAGCCGACCCGGATATAAGCTGAGGTACCTAATTAAAAAAAAAAAATCTGAATGACTCGAGTATAAGCCTAATGGGGAAAATGCAGCATCTAAAGCCCAGAAACACACAGCAAATGTGATTTTGTTAGGAGATGTTATTATTTAATTCAGTAGACTTATTAGTTAATTACAAAGCACCTGAAAAATGATGTTGCGAAGGAATGTGAGAACATTGTAATGAAAAAAGTATTGCTCTAGCATATGACGTTTTTGCACAAAATAAGTAAAATTTGGACTTGATTTTAACCCTTATCTATGCAAAAACTGCATATGCTAGAGCAATAAAAAAACATTTTTAATTTTCCCACAACCCTTTTCATGCCACGATTTTCATTTCTTGACCCGAATATAAGCTGAATTTCATTTTTTAAGCACATTTAAGGTGCTGACAAATTCTGCTTATATTCAAGTACATACGGTACAAATCTTTTCTCTCATTAGGCTGCTTTAAGTTTTCTTTTGTACCAAACTTATATCTGTTCAATCTATAATGGTAATGGTACATATTTCACTGGTTGCTTTGCCATGACTGCTTTCCCTAATATGTCAGCCAAAATGATTTTTTTATTTGAATGTTTTATGTATGTGATATTTCATGACTTTATTGCCTCTTTCTTGGCAAAATAAAGTTGATTTTCTTGGGATTTTCAGCTTTAAGCCTTCTATGACTAGTCTAGGCTTCTCTATTACTGATTCTAAGAATTCACACTAGTATGTGTCTTAATAGAACATTTAGTTGTAGAAAGTAATGCCTGGTGAACATCTACCCCCCTTGAAGCACATGGCCAAACATGTGCATTCTTAGTTTTATGAATCAATCATTTAACAAAGTAAAAGATAGAATGATTGACCTGATTTTGTCAACGAAAAGTTTAGACCCTTAGATATCTAAGGAGGTTTTTTTCTTAGTTCTTGTTACCCAACATAAATAACTGCAGAGATTTGGTTTTCTATTTAAATACATTTACACTTTTGATCTTTTCGCATATATACATATATGTTTGGATTAAAATGCTTGTTACTGTAGTCTGTGACATTCCTTTATTTTACTATTTCTTTAACTAGTGTACCCCCTAGTGGATATTGGCTGAATCGGATTCCTCAGTGATGGGGATGCTTGACCTTGTTTATTAGACATTGTCATGGAAATACATAGACATATGTTGGATATTATGATTATGTTTTCAAGCATCAGTATGCAATGTATGCATGTCTGGATGTAGAAGTCATCCTTCAGCGACAATGAAGCCATCACTGAACACCAGAATTATCAACCTGTAGGCCAGTGTTTCCCAAACTGGGGGGCGCGAAGGTATGCCAGGGGGGTGCGGGCCCTCATTCTTAACCTGTGTTTGAATAGGGAGGGGGCTCCATATTGTTCCTAAATAAAAAAGGGGGCCCTGCAAGTAAAGTTTGGGAACCACTGCTGTAGGCGATAAGCGGTTGATAGGCAAGTATGTAAAGTACATTTAAAACTACAAAGTCTAACTCTTTCTAAGCATTTTAGGCAGTAAATTTTTTTTTCTTATTAGGATGAGGTTGTATGCATGACTACAACCTGATCGCCATAGGCACTCCTGTTGCTAAAAGGATCACCAAGCAATGCAAGCATGTTACATTGAGAACTTTGAAATGCCCTATTGATCTGTGACCTGGAGTAAAAAAAATATTTTTATTTTTAAAGGCGATAAATCGACTTTTCTCCAATGCCATGAGTATGTACTAGGTTTGTTCACAGATTGCAGAAAAAACAAGGAATTACTAGCAAGTATTAACATCGAAATGATTTCACATCATAATGGGATTTGGGGGCTGCTAGAAGTGCCCATCCAAATTCTGCAATGCCTACTATGGACTTAGTATGAGCTGGAGGGAGCACACATGCTCACTGCCCTTCTTTTTTTATCAGCTCAGTCAGGCCCCATGCTAAACGGGGGTCTAGTTTTCTTAAGCTAGCCATACACTCTGAGATTAAAATTACGATCCATTAAAACAGACCAATGTATGCCGACGGCGGTATCAGTTTGGATCGTAATATTCGGCAAAAAAGCTACCACATTGAAAATTTATGATCGTATTTTTTTTTTTTTTTACGAGGATGTCATCTAAATGAATCGCCGTTTATATCGGCCATTAGGATGTATTTTTTTTTTAAAAGGGGAAGCCTCGGCAGTAATTGGTCGGTAAACACTATGAAAACAAAGTGAAGTTTCCTGATGTTCTCAGACCAATTAAAATTTTTCAACATGTCCAATAAATTACGATCGTAAAAAATGGCAATTACGATCGTATTTTATCGGTTGTACCATGTGGACATGTGCAGATTTCAGGGCGATAAAATGCTTTCATTGGTCGGTTTTAATGGATCATAATTTTAATCTTAGAGTGTATGGCCAGCATTAGATTATTCAAGACACAAAAAGGATGGATCTTCAGATGGATCATGTGATGTGGCTAGCCTCAGGGACCTTTAATGTGGTGACAGTATAACAAGGGGACTCATTAGGTGAGAGATAAAACCCAACAACTTTATTATACAAAGATAATGAGTTCAAATCCACATAGTAATGCCAGAAAAGAGACAGCCATCATAACAAACAATCAACAGAGTATATAACAAATGTTGGAGTGGGGGCCACTGGATGAAGCCTCCTCCAATACCCCTTGTTGCGTCTCAAAAAACTTTTTAATGGTTGGCCTCATCAGGGGGGAACCAATTCTAGTTTCAATATCAGGTGTCGATAGGATGAGTCTGCAATTATATAGTAGTCTGAATAAATAAAACAATACATAGGACATGTTGCTCACACACAAAAAAAACATTAAAGAAGCCCCTGATACTGTGCGAGTGGTGGGACAATCCAATCCACTCACATTATGATACTCTGATACAAAAGTATCAGACATTGCATTTTAAAAACCATAAAAATACATGTGTGAGGGCCTCAGGTTAGCACCCCCCTGACTTTGAGGCAGTGGCCTTATTCTGGTGCTTACTTTGATACTCGATTACCATCTGCTGCCATATCAGCGGTCCACCACCAGATGGCCAGTAATCCCCCAGATTTTGTACATGACCGGGCAGTGTTGAGCTGCCTCCTTAACTATACCAAAACCCGTCCCCTTTCAGAAATAATGACAGACACAAATTTCTTTAGAAAGTGTATTGTATTAGTGAATGGAAATGCAAAAAGGCCACAGCTTATTCAAACTATAAAAACTCCCTCGACAGTGCCGCTTTCTAAATGACATTAAATATAAATTTTATATTTAAATAACTTTCCATAAATTGTAATATCTTTAAATAACTTTAAATAGCTTCAATAACTTCAATAACCGTCCATACCAGCCACTTGCCCTTTTAAATCCAGCACAGTGGGTACTTCCAACTTTAAATAACATCCAGTTACTAACAGGAAAATCCAACAGTAAATTTAAAACATAAACAACCCCATTTTGATGACTGCCATGCCTACCTAAGCACGTCATCCTACTAGCTCTAACTTACAACCTCTCTGGGCACTGACGAGGACCCGCCACAGCACCTGGAAGCTGGGCTACCTGCTCCAGATGCAACCCCCACCCCTTATAAGCTGCGGCCACCGCTTCCCTAATGCCACACAAAAATATGTCCAACCCCACATCAGTCAAATGTACCCCATCCAGCCTGAGCAACCCCTGCGCCTCCAGCAAATTGTGTCTAACTGAGATACCACCATACCACCATAAATTTGGCCACTGACAAATTGACCCGAATCCGACTGCGGTTCAACACCGCAAGCGGCAGCTCCGGCCTCCACTTGCTGCGCGGAACCATCTCCGACCAAATGCAGACAGTTTCCGGTAACACCTCCCATACCCGGAGAAAGAACGACTTAATGGCCACCATCAGGAGCCGCTGTTGCATGAACCCAACATCATTCCCCCTGGCATGCAAATACAAAATTTGCGGAGCCCTATGCAGAGTAAGTAATTCGTTGAACTTGACCAGGAGCTGCTCCCAGCGAAGGCCCCGGAACCTGAACCAATGCACTTCCAGTGCGTCGTCCGAGAAACCCAGAAGTCGGCCCTGCCCCTCCGTGCCAGCCCTCCTCTCCGCCCAGAAGACATAAGAATGCCCCAGAATCCAGGCGGGCAATTTAACTGCAAGCAGAAAAACACACCACGTGAGCCGAGAACATGCCCCCCCACTCAAAACCCGTGTGGCATGCCCACCCAGCAGTCCCACCCCCTAGCCCGGCCACTCCCGCCCGTGTAGATTAGGCCAGGTGAGGCCGGACATACCGCCTAAACCGTTGAGACTCCCACCTCCCGATCCTCCGGATGGACGCCTCCCCCAACCCATATCGGGCCGCCTCCGTGGCCGCCCCTATCCGAAAAGAATGGGTGCCGTACAGGGACGGATCCAAACCCACCCCCGCAATGCTACGTTTAAAGACGGCCGTGAACTGGAACCTAGAGAGAAAAGTACCATCGGCATGCAATAACAGCGGCCCGCCTATACCCCCCGGTCGCATCCCCAGGAACCGCCGGAAACACTGAATCGGGCACAAACCAGACCCCGGCATCCCACAGAGCTGAACCCGCAAACCTCTACCCTCCTAACCTCTAGCACCTCCCCTTTCAGAGTGACATGGGCAAGCAGCACCCCCCCCAGCGGCAACCTTACTAGGGCTGACCAGCTCACTCACCCGGAACGCCCCAAAGAAAGCCAGAGAGAATGCCAAAGCGAAAAGCGACAGTTCGTACGCAGTAGTACACACTGCGTGTAAACCAGCCACAATCCGCCCCAGCAGGTCGACCGGCCTACGGGTGTGGGGCACATCTTTACCCCTCCGGTAACCGCGCACAATCTGCCACACCAGAAACTGTTTGGTGAGATCCTCCAGGCCGCGAGCCTTGAACAGAAACGACAACGCCGCCATCTCCCTGCCCACCGTGGCCGGCGACGCCCCTCCCCCCAACAGGTCCCAGAGAAAAACCCAGAACAGATCCCGCCTAACGCCCGGCAAGTCCACCCCCCCTTCCATGGCCGACCAGCGAGCCCAAACACGGCTGTAGGCCCTCCACGTGGTGGGTGCCACGAATCCTTCAACCAACCTGCCAGGACGGGGACCCCAGGTTCCACAGGTAATCCGGCACGGGCACAGGTGTCATGCAGGCCTCCGGCGCCAACGCGTGAAAACGGTCCAACTGAAAGCGAGAGAGCGCATCAGCTATCTCATTCAGCACTCCCGCAACATGCACCGCCCGAAACTTGATGTTCTCCACCAAACACCGCAACACCAGTTGACGCACCAGGTCCATATGGCGGTTAGCCAGTCGATCCCCCCACAGGCAAACCGCCACCACCACCGGGAAAAGCTCCAGGAACGCCAGGTTCCTGGTCAGACCACACTCGCTACAGCCATCCGGCCACTTACCCTGGCACCAGTCCCCCGCAAAATACACCCCAAACCCGATTGAGCCAGAGGCGTCTGTGAACAACTGCAGCTCAGACGCCGCCGAAGGGCGGTGCAGCCACAAAGACCTGCCATTAAACACGTCCAGGAAAACCTGCCAAACCCGCAGGTCCTCCCTAGCCTCCGCGCCAGGCGAGGCCGGGGGGGGGACTAGGCCCAACATCCACTACTCGAGCGCCTCTGGGGGTGGTCGGATCCGGGGAAGGCGACGGGGGGCCCCGCCGCACCGGTGCGACCCGCCGCACCGGCACCGGAGCCCCGCCTCCTGCGTGTGGGCACCGCCGACGGGCTCAGGCGCTCGGGAGGCCGGTGCCTGAGACGGACCGGGCGGGGTGGATTGGTGGCAGCTGACCGGGCTGAACCCGGGTCGTCTCCTCCGGCGGTAGCGGCGAGGAGAGGGGAGTGGACAT
Source organism: Ptychadena robeensis (assembly GCA_036250615.1). Lineage (NCBI taxonomy): Eukaryota > Metazoa > Chordata > Amphibia > Anura > Ptychadenidae > Ptychadena > Ptychadena robeensis. Next base: position 100,889,748 of record CM070035.1, on the reverse strand, counting down.
ACCTGCAGCCAAGATTCTTTCACCGGAAAGGGCCTCCCCTTCCGGTCGGCACACTCCCATATCCCCTCCGGCCCCGCCTCCACTCCGCCCCCTCTGCTGAGGTTGCCTCCCCGCCCGGTCACGCTGCGCTCCCGCCTACCCCTTCGGGTCCGGCTCGGCGCCTCCATTCTTGTGGACTCTTTAGTTCCCTTTATATATCTATGTATATGTTAATGTTTATTTTAGTGACCTTTGCTTGGTTTGAGGGCAGGTATGATGCTTTTGAGAGGTGCACACGTTAGCGTGGACAGACCGAATGGCAGTGCTGACCCGAGGCCCACAGTGAGCAGATATGTATTTTATTGGTTCTTACAATGTAACGCAGTGGTGGGCAACTGAGGTAATATGCTATTGCTATTTATTGGTTTTTACAATGTAACGCAGTGGTGGGCAACTGAGGTGATATGGAGGGCCACAAGTGCAGCCCTCGGCATCACTAAAGGGCCGCACATAACATGTTGGACCGCCAAAGTTGATTGGGAAAGTGGGGTCAGCTTGTGACCACTACACAGGGTGATATATGAAATGCCCCATATACATCAATGTAGTCTAGTGGAAGCATAGGCACTCAGGCGCTGTCTAAGTTACTCATTAGCTTTCCCATATGACAATAAGCATGCTCAGCTGGAGGTTCAGCGAGTCCCTTTTCTCCTCTTACCACTCTAAGAAGTTCCCAGGGGAGGACATGTTGGTGGAGGATATGTGAACAGGTGAAGTCCTATGCCATATGCATTAACAGGTTTTGGCAGCCACAAGTGGAGGACCAAGGGGGGACGCCAAACAACCATCAAAGGGCCGCAGGTTGGGCACCTGGGATGTAACATCTGATATTTAGAATTGAGTATCAAAATGTGAGTGAATTGAATTGTCCCACCACCCACACAGTATCAGGAGTTGCTTTTAATTATTGTGAGCAATATGAAATGGGTCAAGAGATGTTTGAGGAGGGGCCATCCAGTGGCCCCCTCTCCAGAGTTTCTATATACTCTGTTGATTGTTATCATGGTTGCCTCTTTTCGGACCGTTTTTAATCACCCCGTTTGGGTGACATGACTATGTGGACTTTGTATAAGAAAAGTTGTTGGGATTTATCTCACACATATTGTGTCCCCTTGCTATACTGTTGCCACACTAAAGGTCCCTGAGGTTAGCCAACTTATATGATCCATCTGATGATGTATCTTTTTTGTGTCTCAAAGAATTTTTGGGACCTTGTGGCATTTATTTACTAATATAGGTACTATATACCTCCCCATGCATCCCTATTGTATTGAAAGTTTTCTTAGATTGTATTCATGTAACAAAGCAGGACCTGGGCTAGTGAACTAAGACTCAAACACCACCTGTTGATTGAACAGTTCAGCTTTTATTGAAAAAGCAGCGAACAGCAGCAAACTGGTAACTTGACTAGTCCGAAGCCAGTCCGTAGTAAACAATGTAATGCACGTTCAACCTTGCCGCTTTAATCGGTAACAGTGTAGTGTCATGTAGTGCAATGTGATGAACTACAATGACCAGGTTCTTTTTATGCTCAATGTACCCATCTTTATGGCTTCAAACACCACTCAAGCTCCATCCACTCGCAATAAAAGATTGTCTTCTCTGCTGGTTAGGGGATATTTACAAGGCTTTACTGTAGGGGTAGTATTTACCAAACCCAAGGTCGGGAATGGGGCATATAACTTAGGGACTACAGTTTCAAACAATGCCTAATTAGCCTGCTGGAAGGAGGTAGCTGCAGCTCTCACCCAAGATGTGGTCAATCCAGGAGGGGCTTGTTCCAGATGACAGTGACACACAGCAACCCTCACAGGGTGCAGGAGAAAACAGAATGGCCCAGAATATTCTGCAACAGGATGATTTATCACCTAGGGCCAGGGAGTGGCCAGTTCCAGTAACTGGGCAGATTAGTATAAATACATGAGAAGTGGGGAGGGCTTTGGCTTGAGCTCTGGTAACACCTCAGCAGGTGCTTGGCACATAATACAGTTTACAGACATATACACATTTTTCCAAACATTAACCATGTCATGGCCAGACCCATTTATTATATGATTTTGAGTGTATTTCCGCTACACTAAAACAGTCTCTGTTGCAGAGGATTCCTGGTCCCAAAGGGGCACCAGGGGGTTGCGATCTAGGTCCCCAGACTTCAAAGGTAACCAGGGGCTGGTCCACTGTTTGTTGCAGAGTGCAGCCACCCTTAAAAAACACAGTGGCATACAGTTGCATTTGGGAAAAAACACGAAATATGTTTAGTGGGAAGGTGTGATCGTCGGTCAGGGGAAACAAGGCATTTCCTACTGACTGTCTGAATTGGCCCTTATGGAAAGATCCCTACCTTAAATGATAAATATATAAAAAAAATTATATAATAATTTTAAGGGTAGAAACTTTGATTATTTATTTGCAGCGAAGAATGAATGCATTGTGAATGGCCCTCAAGTCCAGAGATTTTATCTATTGCTAGAAATCTCTTATTCATTTTGTTGTGTTGCCAAAGATGCTTCCCAACAAAAGGTTAAACCTCTTTGTAGCCGACATGTAAAGCTATAGCAGTGCGTGAGAATGTTTCTTTCAAAAAATGTAAGAATTTGGAATGAAGATTTAACACAGCAGCAGGCTGGTTTGGTACACAGAGTCATTGGAGCATAGAAAATCTGAGTGCTCAACATGTTAATTATTAATTAAGAAGCAAGAAAAGTTTTATCTGCGTATTTTGCACAGGCAAATATAAGGTAGTTCTGGCTTTTTAACTCGCATTTTCCTGCTTCACTCATTAAATAATAAAAACTCTTGTGATCCATGTTATATCTGCACTAGTAACTGCAAATGCAAATATATTTTCTACTGCTTTTTAATTAACACAGTTCATCATCATGTATGCACTGCTTACATTACTTATATTGTGCGTATTGAATAATGGAGGGGGGGGGGGAATGTGTATATATATATATATTTATACATTTTATTTACTTCTATTTAATATATACACCTATTGCACTGGAATAAGATGAGGATCCACTGCCAATATTATCAGTTTTCTATTTTTTTTTCGGTTTTTCTATATCTTCAACACCATAAAAATGCATTCATGTTTTTTGCATCAAAAATGTGTCCACTGCGCTTAATGCATTCTCAATGTGGGGCAACACAGCAAGCATTGAAAATGAAGCAACCAGTTTTTGGTGTCCGGCATCTTGGTATGTTCTTCGCAAGCTATCCCATTACTGTTGATAATTTCATACCATACTTTCTGAAAAAAATTTAAGTAAAGTGGAAATTCACTCAATAATGTATAATAGATAGGTCTAGCCATTACATGGTTAATGTCTGAAAATGTGTTTATGTCTGTAAAATATGTAAATGTGCCAAGCACCTGCTGATATGTCACCAGAGGTAAAGTCAAAGCTCTCCCAACTTCTAATGTAACTAGTCTAATCTACCTAGTTACTAGTATTGGCCACTCCCTGGCCCTATCTGATTAATTGGTATGTTGCAGAATATTCTGGGCCATTCTTTTGTCTCCTGCATCCTGTGAGGATTGCTGTGTGTCACTGGAGCAGAGTTGAGGCCTATCGTCTGGATCAAGCCTCCCCTGCTCGACTGACCACAACTTGTGTGAGAGCTGCGGATACCTTCTTCCACTCTCAGGCTGGTTAGGCACTTGTTTGGAACTGTAGCATCCTAAGTCTATGCCCCATCCCTATCATGTAGATGATAGTGAATGCTTGTAAAAAACCTTCCTGCTAGTAAACCTTGCAAATATCCTCTAACCGGCCGAGGGGACAGTTGTTTTTTTGAGAGTGGATGGTGATTGAGTGGTGTGTGAAGCCATATAGATGGGGGTACATCGAGCATCAAAAGAACCTGGTCCTGCTGAAAATGACTAAAAACTATGTTGGAGAACATAGTCTTAGAAGAAGCAAGCACAATATTGAAGAATAACCTTTTACTTTATTAAGATTTGATGAAAAGGATCACCTCATAAAGCAGAATTAGGCATGGTTTTGTAGGAGAATAGAATACAGTAGGTATGCTAAATAAAATAAAAAAATGAAAACTTCTCCATGTTACTGATCATTTCTACATATGATTGAAAGCTTATAAATTCAGTTACAGCAAATTGATATGTTATTAAGAAGTAATTTATACTGCCAGAAAACGAGGACTGGACATTTCTGCTATAGAATACGGTTGTCCAACACAAATCTTCAAAGATTGGGATTTAAACAGATTGGTAATCAAACAGTGTAAAGTCTTGTTTAAAAGATTGAAAAAAAATGTGTTCAAAGTGTGGATCTCAATTACTGGAGTTGGACAGCCCTAATCTAGAGCAAACCTAAATTCCAATGTGAACATGTCTACTCCTTCTCCAATCCCTAGGATATAATGTCCCTTTCACACTTCCCCCTTAAATCTGGTTTAAACGTATGCCTTTTAACACACATTAATGAAAATTTTAGCACATGCTAACAAATACTGTATTTTTGGCCTATAAGACGCACCGGACCATAAGACGCACCCAAAAGTTTAAATAAGTTTTCACATCAATTGGGTTAATGCAATGAATTCAATGAATGCAATATTTATTTCACCCAGTAGGGGTCACTAGCAGCAGTACACTCTCAGCACAAGGTCATTTTCCACACTGATCGGGAGGAGGGGGCCTGGCTGCAAATGATCTCCTCTCAGTCTCTGCTCTTCTCTCGGGCTGGCTGTTCCTGTGTCCGTGGGAGAGTGATTGCAGTTTCTACGGATGGAGAGAGGGATAGATGCCAGTTCATCTATGCCTCTTATCATTGCTTTTGCCAGCAGAGCTCTGAGCTCTGCTGGCATAGGCAATTATACAGTACAGATGGGAGAGCCGGATACCAGAGAGAATCTCTCAACTGACAGCTCCACCAGCTCCCCGGCTAATCTCCGTGCCGGGAGAGCTGGCAGGAAGCCAAGGCGTGTATGTCTCCTCAGCTCCGTCGGGGATCCGAAGGGGCTGAGAACACAGAAGCTGCCTGCTCTCTCCATCAGAAGCTGTGAGCGGGGGAAGGGGGGGAGCTACCAGCTTTATTGGCCCAGCTTGCATTTTTTTTGTATGAACACAATTAACAAAAGCACATTATGAAATTTTAGACATCAGTGAAAATTAATGTGGCTGTATTGTAATTTTGAGAAAAAAATTGGGTATTTTATTATGAATAGAAAAAATAACAAAGGAAATCTGCTCATATTTTACAGAGTATGCAATCTCTAGCTCTGTGGGTTAATTGCTCATATTATAACAGTCCTTATATGTTGATAAAATGTACAGTTCTGAGCCACGCAGTCATTTTAGCTAGCAGCTGCACACTTCTAAGCAGATAATTACAGTTTTTTCTCTAGCTTGCACAAATTATTAGAGCATCTGCACTATTCACTAAACAAAGACAATTTCGTATTAAAAGTACACATTAACCTATGCTTTATGAAAAATTGCTTTTTTTGGTCTGTTAATTCTTTATTTATTCAGAAAAAAATCCTGACATGACAGCAGAGTTACTCAGGTTACCTATGGAGATACTGGGTGTCCAGAACATCTAGAATACTCTATTCTGTACTTGTAGTGACCAGGGTATGCACCTATTTGTATATATGTGTGATTTGTATACTCTGCCCTGGGTCACCATATTCTGTGTATATATCTTTAAATCATTTCTGTGTTCCTCAGTAGCAGGTGCAGGGATGACTCATGGCTTCTAGCTTCCCGCTCTTTTCTGGCCATACATTGTAGCAATTGTGATCTGCCTGGAGATAACTTAGTGCCAGCCTCCAGACCTAGGGTATAAGTATACCTCCTTAGGCCCTCCTTAGTTAGAGTTGGGTTAGCTCCTCCAAAGAACTACAGCCAGTGCCGTGCAGCCGTCTGGAGCAATCTTCTGTATTTCCCTGGGCTGTTCCGCAGGCCGAACCATAGAGGTGCTCGGAACCAAGAACCCCCACTACGGCAACCGGTAGGTGCAAATGCTAGGCAGACGCAGGATTCCTCCCTACTTTACCTCACCGCCCGTTATTGCTTATTGCTCATTGCCAGAGACACTTGGACTGTACCTAACCCCCTCTCACTGGGACGTGAAGCCATTAGTCACCCTGCAGCTGGTAGCTCATTGATTTGCAACAGTAGTCATCCCAAAGTGTGTGCCCCATTCCCAGGCTTGGGTTTGGTGATTGGACTGTATATATATCCCTCTAGTAAACTGTAAATATCCCCCTACCAGCTGCCTGTGACTCCATTTATTGATTGTGTGTGAGCGAATACAGTGTGCTTGAACATCCCAAAGAACCTGGTCGTTCGGAGCAAGCAATATGCCCTCCACGACACTACATACTACTCTTTCAAGCAATGACCTGCCATCCTAATCTAAAACGTTGCCCCCTTCTTCTTTTCCACAACAATACTAGATCTTACTGAGATGTGTGGTTAGTCTCTAGCTAGTACTAAAGCACACGCTAATTAGTCATCTTATATGTTAACTAATCATTTTATATATGGAACATGTGTTATTTGGCCACAGGTGCTCCCCATTGTAGCATATTTTTGGTCATACTTATTTAACAGCCACACAAATGTTTTTCTTTATAGACCCAGTCATTATTAAGAATGTGAAAGTGAGCAAGCAAAAACTACGCTGCCCCCGGGAACGTGACAAAAGGCATTCGGCGATAAGTTTTTGAGCTTTTGCCCCATAGACCTGTCACAGGGGTGTTATCTAAGCAAACTTGTGCAGGCGCTTGCAGACAGGTAATTTTCCGGGGCTGCTGCGGACTTACATGTTAAGTGATGTTCCCACCTTTTATATAATACTATGCCTTTGTTGTCCTGTTGATCGCTGTAAAAGAAAATAAAAACCTTTAAATTTTTTTTCTTTCTAAAGTAATTAGTAATACATATTGCTGTTTGATATTGAAGCCATGTGTTACAGTATGTAATACTGCATAAAGACCTTGGTGAAGATGGATTTGCTATAATTATCCATAGACAGATATAACTATAATAATATGTAGAGTAATATAGAAATGTTTCACTCTGCTCTGGTGTTTTTTTCCTGGTTAAGGATGCGCTAGAAGTAATGCTACTGTGTCCGCTCACCATGTGCGTTACTGGTTAAGCAAAACTGTTTTGCACAGGAATCCTATTGAAACCAGTGTACCTTGTGTTAACCCTAGCCATGCTGTGTTGTTGTGGTCTCACACCACAGCTGTGAACAAGCCCTAAGGCTACTCTTAGGGCTGTATTTACCACAATATACTAATACATGGGTTACAGCTTAAGAAGCCAGGTAAATGAAAACCTGTCAATGGCCCTTAAACAGCCAAAAAATAATTTTCATTAACATAATACTTTGCCGTTTCACATTTGAGATATAGCTCATTACCTATAATTCTTCTGAACATTTAAGGATAACCCTTTTACAGAATCCTGGCAGGATCTGAACCCAGGTATGCCTTGTTGTCTGGTTGCAGGTCTGTCTGCCACCTGAATGTCTGATTTGGTATGTTGGATGACTGTACAATGATACAATGCTACCTAGTTTGAATTTGAACCCTGAATTACTGGCCCCTCCCATCAGGGGTGGGCCTAGAGAGATTCAGAGTTGCTTTCCGAACTCTGTTCAGCTAGTGAGACTTATGCACTGTCACTCCTCCAGACTCTCTCTCTCCACGGGCAGGTGCACAATTTTTAGGCGGGCCCTGGGGGAGGCATCTGGCCACATGCCGCCCCCTGCCACAATGCCGCCCTGGGCAACCGACCATGTTGCGCATGCCTAAAACCACCACTGCCTCCCATGTACTTCTTATAAAAGCCATGTCCTTGCTCTGCTTCATTGCCAGATTATGGTGCTCTTGCCAATATCTTGCTGCTGCTTCTTGTGTTCTCAAAATTCTATCCCATGTACGACTCCATACTGTACTGTACTGTACTAGCTCCATATTACCCGACTACTCTTCATCTTGCTCCATTGCTTACTTGACACCATTGGCTACTGACCTACACTTGTTCCTGACTACACTTCTGCTGGCTCTTTCCAACACTACATAACTGAAACAATAAAGTACCTCTACAATATAGTAAAATTGCTTCCAAGCCTGAAATGCAAATTTGTTCATGATTCTGTGGAATCATTGTATACATATTTTTCTAATAGCTAGAATAAACCCATATTAATAATTTTGTTCTTAAAGCCCGGATCAGCTACTAAATATTTCAAAGGCGGTAAATATTTTGTGATGGTGGAATGTTGTAACGTGTTATGCCAGCTATAGATGGTGCGATTTCTAGGCAGATTGGCTGCGTCCAACCGGTCACTACGAGAATCGGACATGCACCCTTTGTGTGGCAGCCGTTAATTAAGATGGGGACGCTGGTAAAATGGACATGTCCATTCTTTGGGTGATCGATTTTTGTAGTGCCCAGGATTGGTTGCTCCAGGTGGGCGGGTTCGATCCATGGGCAATCGATTGTTGCAAGAGCGACAATCAAGTGGTCAATTTGAGGTGAAATTTACCGCAGATCGAAATGTCTATGGCTGGCTTTAGCCATTGATGAATAAAGAAAGTTTGGAGTTCAAGTGATATCCTTGACTGGGTGAGACCCCCCCCCCCTCCCATGACCTACCTGATACATACCACATAAACAACAGAGAACCTTACCTAAGAATAACAACAGAGACATTGAATACCTTTGAAAATTTTAATGTAAGTAATAAGTTAAATTATGGCCACAGCCTTTATGAAATAATGATAATAAATATGAAGAGCCTGAACAGTGCCTCCCAAGATCCTTTATACCATGAAACCAACTGTACCAGCCACCAGCCCTTTTAAACTTAGCACGGTGGGTACCTTCCGATTATCCAAACATCAAAACACATGAGGTAAACATAATGGTAGGGCATAAACCCCGCCTTGAATTAAAGTAAACGGTATTTGTGACTGCCCTGAATTTCAACCTAGCACGCCACAAGACCTCTTCACAATCCATTTTCCACCTGTGGCCCTGCCGAGCTTCCGCCAAGCTGTGGCAAAAAATTTAACAAACAGAAAATATGCAAACATAAAACAGACACAAAAATTTATGCAATAACTGAATTAACCAATGGGGAGGGAGGATGGGTGACTGACGAAGTCTTAAAAGGATCTGCCTCTTCTGGTTCCTGCCTAAAGAATCGTCTGTGGCCCAGCCCACCGCCCCACCTTCGCACGAACCACCTACTTGATGACGTCAGGGAAGAAGGGGGGAGGGGAGGGCAGAACATCAGGTCAAGCTGCCTTTTTCCTACCCTTTGGACCGGCTCCAGGCACACCAATATGGGCTTACTGAAGTAAGCTTTCTGAATGTCTCAAATCCCTTCTTCCCACCTAAAACAATTCTGTTTTTTAAGACACATATCTATACACAAAGTTATGAGGTCATAAATATTTTAACAAAAGACAATGGTTTTTGTCTTGACACACTTGTCTTACTAGAGGTGAAAGTGAAGGGTTAGTTAATTATTGTAAATTATCAGAGCATGAATGGTTAATTGACTTAAAGCACACCTTAACCCACCAGACAAACTTTTCCCCCTTGCTAGCCAACCCCACATTGTTGGAGCAATATGTAAATAAAAAATCCTTACCTGTGTGGAGATATCTGTATAGTTCTCTCCTCACCCTTCCCCTCTGTGGATTATCTCCTCATCGCCGCGGCGGGCATCCGACATCTTCAGCAGCTAGTCACTTTTTTTTCCCTGCTTTCACTTTGTGTCCATTGACACACATTGTATCTGGCGGCTCCGGTGGCTGCTGGCGTTATTGCAGCCTTAACGCATGCAATCCTAGAAGCTAAAGGCCCCTACACACGTACCGAGTGGGGGCCAACAGATCAGCGATGGAGTCATCACGCTGCACTCAGTCGCTCACAGCATCAGCGGGCACCCTTTGTGTGCCGGCTGTTAGTTTCAATGGGTCTCCATTGCAACTAACGTCATGGGCCAGAGATTATCGGACATGTCTGTTCTCTGGTCGACCAAGCCCATGTGGGCACCCCTGATCAGCAGCCGATTTTGCTGCCGATGGCCGCGAGCGCACACTCACATCGACCGCTTGGTACATGTGTGGCGGCCTTAATACTGAATCTAAAATGGCGGCTCCCACAGGCATCAGCAGGATTGCTAAACATATATATGCAGACACATTTTTGGTTCAGTGATGATGAATTCCTTCAGTTTTGAAAAAAAAAAAAACAGGTCTATTTGCCAGTGGTCAGGAATTTATTTTGCAGTGGCACAGAGTTTTTCATTTCTGTAATAGTTTGCATTCCCATTCAAGCCTCTCATTCTGTGGTTTTAATTCCCCATAGTACTATAATTCTGAGATATTTTATGCTTTGGCCTCTGCTGCAAAAATTTCCACTTGTTTTGTTTTTGCAGAGACTTTCACTTGACATTTCACCTTGCTTCCTATACAAGTGACCATTAATGCTATGGCAGGAAATGTGTTAAAAGTTCCAGATTTGGACACTGAAAGCAATGACCTGACCTAACTACTGTACATATTGCCCTCATCTGTGAAAATGGGCATTCTAAAAATCAAACAGACGTTAAAGCAAAAAAATGATGTTTCTTTTTTTTTTTATAAAAGATATTAATTACTATGTTTAGTTTACAAGAAACTGCTAAAAGTTGATCAATAAAATGAGCAAATAAAATAGGCTTGTGGCAGGCAGATAATGCATCATGTAGCATACAAAGGCTGTTTAGAAAATTCAAATGAAGAAAATGTTTTGTCAAATAAATGTGATAGATGGTAAAATTGTGAAAAGTGTTATCTGCTTCAAGGCTGTGCAGTTTTATTAAATTCTGCTTTATTTAATAATGCGGTGGAAAAGAAATGGAACTGACTCTCGTAGCAACCCTTTTTTATTACACAGACTTCCGTTAATCTCATTGGCTGTTAGTGACTTTTCTATGTGCTCTGAAATAATAGTGATCACTGCAGAATGTCAGAGAAGGACTACTTCGGTTTCTGCGGTAATGATGGTAAAGTCTAAGCATGGTTTGGTATAATGTCCCTTTTACCCTTTATTTTCTCTATAACATCCAATATAGAGCCTTGCATCTATTATTCATGAAATTATTTCCTTTAATAGATTAATGCAAAGAGGGGTTATTATATGGCAAATATGCAGCTGTTCTTTCAGCTACTCTTTTAAAAAGCAATTTAAATGAAAGCAAAATGAAGTCTTTAGAGTCTGGCTCATTACAGAAAACTAATAAAGCTCTCAGATCAAACACAAATTGGATAAAAATAAATTAGAATAAATTAGAATGTGTTTTATTCTTGAGTAAGATCATAATTCTCTACATAGAAAAATATATTGTTTAAAGATTAAATTATTTGTGGTTTTATAATCTTCAACAGTAATGAAAAAATCTGCAAAAATGTCTCCATCGTTATAATCTGCATATTGCTAGTAAGCTTTAGACCATACTCTGCTTTTCTTGGCAATGAACAGATGATCGTCCTATTAGATTTCAAATAACAAACTTTTAATGAGGAATTAGTAATGTACAGAGTAGGAAGGCTGTACCGGTGGAAACCAGATAACAGATGTTGGAGCCCAATTAAAGTGGTGATTAATGTGAATGTCAACATTTACCTATTCTAAAACCAAAGATAAAGGTATGGAGATACTTTAAAGCATAATATAGGCAGTGAAACAGATCACTATTGTACTATACTTACTATAGCTGTATCTTTACTTATTCTAGTTATTCAGGGAGTCTAAATATGATGGTGGAGTTTAAAGGATACCAGGGATAATCTCTGTAATCAGCACATGGTAATGGAACTGTTGTGACCCAAAAACTGTATACATTTGTGTATTATTGTATATTTCTATAAATTATATGTTCTGTCCCTTTAACTGTGAATATTATGGCTGCTCAGGTACTTTCTACAAGGCAAGGCCTCTAGGCTTTTCTGCCACTGGTTACCCAGGCTGCTGTATCCCCAACCTGTTTCTCTGGACATGTTCCCTGGGCTTCCACAGCCTCTGGCAAGGGTCCTTGCATGTCAAATCCGGTTGAAGGAAGCTGACGCAAGGCCAATCATCTTCCATGCCCCGGTTCGTATGGCTATCCTTATGCCCCTTGGACTGTTTAATTCCAGTGGAGGTGGCCAGGCTCTGAAATTAACCCAGCAACATTAGGGATGCTGTTTGCAAAAAGCTCCTAAGTTTATTACCCCATTCCTGCCATTTGGGCGATGGTGACCTGCATGTAAATAATCCTACTAGTAAAGATTGAAAAATATCACCTATCTGCTGACTGAACCTTCCGTTAAATAATACTTCAGTTAGAAAGATGATGTAGTTATCAATGATCTTCTGTCTTTATGTCTCTATGTATGTATTCTGATGATATTGTTGAAATAAATAAAGTACAGAACAAGTGAAAACAAATTAAAATGTAAACTGAAGTTTTTTCAGATGTGTGGTCACAATCTAACTGCAGGATACGCTGAATAAAAACTTGCCATAATCTTGTGGGGTGGGGGTTGGGACCAGCATTGGATACATGCCCCCTGACAGCACTGTATCACTTTAAACCCCTAGCCTTTATACATTATTATTAGAGCATCCAAATGTTTAGGTTATGTAGATATCCCCTGTAGTACAGATTTATAGTCGTACAACCCTAAAAATTTCAGATTCAGTACTTAACTGCTGAGACTACTGCCATCCAAATTCACATGCATAGCTACAGGCCTACATTGTTTTCCATTAGAACATAAACTGTACACATTTAAAAATAAAACTTAAAGTGGACCTACCACCAGAAATCTTTGTTTTTATGAATGGCACTAGAAGTGCCAATAATAGGTAGGAATGCAGTAAAAAACTCAAAAACTTACCTGTAATGACCATTTTAACAAGATTACCACACAGCTCCCTTCACTTCCTGGTTCGCTGAAGGCAACATATTGAATCTGGGGGTGCAATATCGCAGGTGGCCACTGGGGGGCGTTCAGTAATCTTCTATGGGAATTTTCAAAGCAGATCACTGCTTCCTGTGACGTGCTGCCTATTTCTGCCTAATATGAACCAGGAAGTGAGAAGAGCTGCCGAATAATCTTCTTAAATTGCTCATTACAGGTATGTTTTTGGTTTTCTTCCACTGCATTCCTCCCTATTATTGGCACTTCTAGTGCCATTCATGAAAACATATATTGCTGGTGGTAGGTCCACTTTAAGTGTGGTGCTCTAAAATGTTAACCAATAGTGTATACATGATAAATTAAAGCTATATTTAGGTACATGAAGTAATCAGCTATATCTTTATTGGGGAAAAAATCCCTACCTTCTTTTTGCCACAAGATGCTCTCAGCCTTCCACTTCTCCTTACAGAGCTTTCTATATGCAATCTTGTAGACTGGCAATTTTGGGATGGCAGACTAGCATCCGTACTGTTCTGGCATAAGGGACCTCTTATATACATGATAACAAATCTTATATGCTCAAATCACTATTTAAAATGATGACACAGTAATCTCCCTGTTATCTTCCAGCCATGGGGTTTGGTGGATTCCAGATAATTAAAGGTTCTGGTTGCTTGAGGGTCAATAATTGATAGGACACCAGGGTGGTTGGACTACAAAGCTTAGAAAATGTCCCAGTGAACCATGTTGAGTGACGAAGAGCTACGAATTTAAGGAACATGCATGTCGATGTACAATATTGAATGAATACCCTGCAAAATGGGAAGTAAGAGGCACACATGCTTTGCCTTGATGATGTCCTTCAACAACAAAACATGACGTCAATAAATAAATAAATAGGCTGGTAGGCAAATTGTTGACTTTAACCTCCCTAGCGCACTGCTGAGGTCCAGATTTCTGTACCAAAAGCGCACCATAGACTTCAATGGTAAATTTTTCTTTATGTCGTAGGCATGTAACTTCCCAAAATATGTCCGTACAAGGGTCCAATAGACATCCTGACTATAATAATGTTTGAAACAAACAATTATGTAAAAAAAAATATAAAAAATTTTAATAAAAAAAAAGAAAAAACAAAACAAAAATTAGGACACAAAACTATGCTGCTATGTACTAAATATCGCCAAAATAAAAAGTCCCTGATGCCCCAGATGTTCCCATTTGCACTTAACCCTTTCTAACCTGGTGTGATAAAATCACACCAGGGAAGAAAGGGTTACAGCAAATGGGCACATCTGGGGCATCAGGGACTTTATTCTGGCGATGTTTATTACATAGGGGGAGTTTGAAAGCAGTTTTCTATGTAGAAAACTGCTTCCAAACTCCCCCTATGTAATAAACATTACTATTTACTGTTTACAGTTCAAATATCCCGCCGCCTCCCCGAGTGACGTCATCACGTCACTCGGAGCGGGGGGGGAGGAAGTCACAAGAAGCAGAGGCATCCGAAGAGGCATCGGGGACACGGGGACACCAGGACAGCGTGAGTATGCTCTCCTGGAGCCCCGATTCGTACTGGACGGCAGCACCTCGTCCAGTGCTATAGTAGCAGCTGCAGCGCTGGACGAGGTGCTGCCGTCCCGCACGCTAGGGCGGTTAATGACCTCGAAGGTCAGACTGTGGTGATGCTTTTTTATGTATGGTCTGCATCACACCAAACTAGTACAAATGGCCAAAAATAGAAAAATGCTTGCGGCCTTGCATTTAGCATGCATACATGCTGTTTTGGGTCTTGCATTAAATTACATGCAGTGTTTCCTTATAACATATGTATTGCGGAAAATTTCTCCTGGGAACAGCTAAGTATTTACTATTTTTATACTATTATTTACTTTTTATAGAATAATTGCCGACTACCTGCCACTGCAATAGATGTAAATTACTGTACTTGGTGCATGTGTGCAATCAAGAGGGTAAGCTAGTTACCTGCTGGCCCGCTCGTTTTATCCCTTTTAACATTTTCTGTTATTTTTACATTGTTATGCATTATAGAAAATGTTTTGTTGAACAAAACATATAATTGCAAATAATTATGTACACTTTTGCAATCAATTGTGTCCTATCAGCTGACTCAAGTCATTGTCCATTGGAGATAAAACACTTAAGTTACTGTCTCCAAAGCATGATTTGGATACTGGTACTCAGAACATGCACCAGAATAAAAAATGACCACATTATGTGCAACATAGGGAGCTTTGGTAGTGTTGATAAAACAAAGACTGGCAAACCCTTTTCCAAGTTCTGAAAAAGATTTGCTGATATAAAATATATATATTTTTTTTAGATTTAGTCTTATAGCTACACTTTAGATCACAATTTAGGAGCCATTCATATGTAACATTTACGGGTTATTTACGGGTTATATGCCTGATTTCTTCTAATGGCATCTCTAGGAATACTTTCTTTTTTCTTCATTCAAACATAGAGGTCTGAAGAGAGAGCAATAACACAGACAAAGTCTATATTTTCTTGCTGGTGTAAGACATGTAACAATGTGGTTATAGTAGAGTCAAACACACACTGTGTATTATCAGAGGTGGTGGCATGCTGGTTGTTCCCTATCACACAGATTCACTTACCAGCATGGGATCACTGAAATCTATGTCACGGCTGTATATATAAAAGCCTAAAAACTGTCTCCAGTAGTGTTATTCCTGCTGAAAATGTCAGACATGAGACCTCGGATTCAGTTGCCAATCACTCATTGTCCAAGATGCACAGCATACGTTTCAGCGCACACAGTAACCACGTTATTGTATAGATTATAAAATATTAATAGGCACTAAACATAAAATGTGTGAGTTAGGGAAACCTATAGTCTTCCAGTTGCACATGTGGTGCATGTACGTAGAATTTCAAAGTGATGATACCATATTAGTTGCTTCAGGTAATTATTTAGAACCTGCTTTTAGAGCATATTCATGCTTCAGCACTTAAAAAAAAAGGGTTTACACTTTGAAGTGTCCTTCGTATAAGGACAAGATAAAATAATTCACATGGTAAAATAGGAAGTCCTTACTCAAAAATAATTGTTGATCCAGCATACCCTATGGGCTCTACCTTATGATTGAAGGGTGACAGCACTTATCCTGTCAAGTAAACCTGTTCCAAGTATATTACTCCTCTATAGAGGCATCATAGAAAAATATATAAAGCAAGGTAAGGATTGCTTCCTCAGATAAAAGAAACAAAATTTTATATTTATGCTTGTCTCAAAGTAGCCATTCATCTCCAAGAGATTTATGTATGTGAGGTGTATGTGAACAATCTCTATTTTTTTACATTCCTCCCACATACTTTAACATGATTGTTAGGGAAAACAATGTATTTAGCTTCACTAGTTTAGCAGTCTGACCCCATCAGTTGTATGTTTGTTTCATTACCAGAGTTAATAAAAAGAATATATAAAAAATTGTCAGAACTCAAATATTATCTCGCACAATAGGCATTAGTTTACCTGCTGCTAAGATATGTGAGCAGATGTATAATAGCTCTGAAATGAAACATAAACTGGAAAATAAGATGATGACTTTTCCTTTCATTTATACAGCAGATCTGTACCATTTCGTCCATAAATATGAATAGGGAAGATAAATCATTTACATCCTTGGCTTCTGTCTAGAAGGCAGGGTAGCATTGTGTAAGGTCTGCACATGCTTCATGCAAACTTGATGAGCAGCCAAATCTCCTGATCAAAAAAAACACATACAGGCCTGCAAGGCTTAGTGTTGGCAATGGGAAATGCCCAGATTTAGGTAGGAAATTTTACAAACACAGGCAAAAAATTATGCCAAGTACATAATACAAATATTTAATATAGGATGCAGTAAATAGCAAATGTGAAGTTTTGTCCATGCTAAATATACCGCCAAAAGTTGTAAATGGTCTTGAAAAGTTGAAGTGCTAAAATTGGCAACAGAGAAGAGATGGTAAATTTTTTTTTTTATTCAACCAATTTGAAATACAAAAAGGAAGTATTGCTTCAATTTGTTTTGCATAAATTAAGTGCAAATATAGAAATATCAAGCTTGTCTTTGAATTCATTTAATAAACACTACATGTGCCAAAGCAATTTTTTCAAATATTCCCACAACCCCTTACTACATCTCCAACAAATTCATTGATGATAACAAGTTCAAACGCTTTACAAACAACTCATATAATCAGGTAATCGAAAAAAGTTGACCATCTCTACTACAAAGTGGCATAATCAGAGTACAATCATTTCAGAACACAAAGTGTGATGGAATGAGTCCCATGACTGAACAGCGGCAATACATCACCAGTGGACAGATGGAGTTGTGTAAACCATGCCACCACTAGAGTCAGAGGGCTCTTTCACACTTTATGCACCAAAGACCGCATATGGTGCAGTTTGAGGTATACTATGCTTTGCATTGTAATGCCTTTTTGGCTGTGCTTGTGTTGTCAATGAAAGTAATAAGGGCACAAGAAATTTATTCTAGAAAATATTAAACGCACCACACAATACAGCTTATTAGTATAATCGTAACACTGAAAAGCATTACTTACCTAACAGCATTTTATTAACTTTATATTCAGTATATGTATTCCTCAAATTTTAGGTACATAATGTGAAGCGGTATATTATTGTAGCTCCACACTTTGTATAAATGTCTACAAAGTAGACATTTATACAGGTAGTATCTAGTGGTGAAATATGATGCAAATTATAAAATACCATGGCTGGATGTATCCAATTGTTTTAGATGACCTGTCCTCCGGTACTGGAGTCACAGACTTCTACATACATTAGGCCTAACTAGTGGCCTTCAAACATTTTTCTTCTGGCTAACAATAATGTATATTTCAAAATCAAGTAAAACCCATATAAAAGACAATTTAATGCATTTAATGTGTCACAGGACAGGTGCTCTTTGTCAGCTACAAAAATACTTCACATTGGCATCTGAGAAGGCCTGTTGTATTTATATACTGTACATATTCCATCTGTTAATAGGTTCTCTTGAATGAACAATGGATTTATTATATTATCTGATTAGCAATCAGTCCATAAAGCCCTATGGATTGTTTGACATTAAACACTTCTTTTGTCTAAGGGAAAATTTTAACATCTACACAACTAAGTGGATAGGTTTGAAGGTGTTGGAATCTTTATTAAAAACATCAGGCATAAAATATATTTTCAAATGTTAAAAAATATGTATGCAAAGAGTATTAATTAAAATACTCACAAGCTGTGACTACAAATCTCTTTCCATTTCCAGGTAATTGATCTTATTTTAAGAAGCCTGTAACTGCATAAGGCTGTTTAATTTGTGATACAGTGTACAGTGTTCTACATGTCATGTTCTTGTGCTGTACAAAAATGATACAAACATAAATCATTTCAGAACTTTTTCCACCTTTAATATAACCTATAACTGTACCACTCAATACTGCACATCACCAAAAGGACACCATGCCCACTGTGTAGCATGGTGGTGGCAGCATCATACTTTGGGGCTGTTTTTTTTCAGCTGGAACTGGGGCCTTAGTTAAGATAGAGGGAATTATGAACAGTTCCAAATACCAGTCAATAATGGCACAAAACCATTCTGCTAAAAGTTGAACATGAAGAGGAGCTTCATCTTTCGGCATGACAACAACCCACAGCATACATCTAAATCAACAGGAATGGCTTCACCATTAAATTAAAGTCGAAATGTACCATGCTGATCGACTGTAAGTGTGTTATTTGGAACACTTGTTTCTATATCCCTGTGTATACAATAGACAAAAAAAAAGCGCACATATATCTTATCCCCTCTAAAATCTCAAGGCAGCAGAGGGATTTTAAGGGTAACTAAAAGATCAGACTAAATTAGTGCCTGCGTCTTATGGTCCAAATGTGCGACCACCCATGGCCATTTGGCTGTCTGTGATCGCAACTTAGCTCCCCGCCAGCTCTCCCAGCAGATTGGAGATCAGCTGTAGATCTCCCATCTGCCGGGAGAGCTGTGGGGAGCTGAACTGTATTGGCTATATTTGCAGAGCCCCGCAGATATAGCCAATGCAGAATGTGTGTGGGGAAAGCTGCACTCGCTGGCAGCTTCCTCACACATGCAGCGTAGAGGAGAGAGGGAGATCAGTGTGCTGATTCCCCCGTAGAGGGGGCTTACTCTCTATGTGAGGAAGAAGAGATGCTGAAGTGTACTCTCTAGTGACATTTTTTTGTGGCTGAAATAGGGTACTACATGAGATTTTTTCACTAATTTATTTAAACACATGAATACATTTTTTCTGATTTCCTGCTCTAAAAACTAGGTGCGTCTTATGGTCATATAAAATATGGTAATATTCCTATTCATAATATTTATAAATAGAAATATTATATATAACATTATGAACTAAGCAGTTATATTATGTGATTTATTTAAATTAGAAAAAAGGTGGAAAATGTTCTGAAATGATTTATCTTTGTCTCGTTTTGCACAGCACAGGAATCTGACATTTTACCAGGGGTGTGTAGGCTTTTTATATCCACTATACATATTCTGCAGTATCTCCATATAAATGTATTGGTTTCGCCATTTCAGGCAAATCTGGATGTATAAATTTGAACCATAGACCAACTACCTAGGGATGAGCACTGTTTCACATAGATGCAAAAAAACACAGTCGATTGTACATGGTTTACTGAACTGAAAATTAGAATAAGGTAAATAGTGACAAATAGATTCCCAATAAATTCTAATTATTCACATTACACATAATCAATGCTTTACTGAAATAACCACATGAGACACAATTCTTCTACCACAGAAAGAGGAGCTGAAGGTGGATGGGCTGTTGAAGCATGTGAGCTGCAAATATACAATTAAATTACATTTTAAAAGGGGGAGACATTGGTTAACATGTAGACTCTGTGAGCCTTTAGATAACAGCGGGTGTCCAAGATTTTGGCTGTGGTCCATGACAATTACTTTATATACTTCACATTTTTTTATACTTGAGTAAGCTGAATTCTTACGCACCCAAAATGTGCTGAAAGAATGAAACGCAGCTTATATTTGAGTCAATAGAAGACATTTTGTGGGTGGTAAAAATGTATTGCCCTAGCACATGTAGCTTTTGTAAAAATTTGGTTCAAAGTCAAGTTGATATTTTTTAGGTGATTTAATTGTGAACTTAATTTATAAAAAAAAAACACATGAGATATAAAACACATGTTCCTACAACTCTTCTTTCTTCTTTCCAACTGTACTAGGCAACAGCAATCATATTTATTGCCTCTTTTACTTTTCTTAATTTAAAATGTAAATGTAAAATGTGTACCGTGCATGTTTATTAGGATTTATTCTTTGATTCATTCTTTCAGATTGTGGATGTCAGATTGTCCCCAGGTGCATCATAGTAATACATTATAGTCACTGTTAGCTTATTTATTTCCAATCTTATTCTTGTTTATTGCTGAAAGCAGCTGTTGATTTATGGAATGCCATAGCTGCAGTTGATGGACCCAAGTTCGGTATGGGGTCAAATTCCAAAGATGAAAATAAAGAATAATATTTTCATTAGCCCAGTGAACTCTTCTTGGTGTTGATTCATCTTGATAAATGTCTAAGTGTTTTCATATTCTTCAGTAGTATAGTTCATAAATGAATATAATTTCAGAAACCAATCCATAAACAGGCTTTCCAATAATAATAATGGCTGATATTGTCAATTCCATCAGACATGGGAAATGGTGTCTTGAATGACTGGTTCAGTACAATACACCATTACTTTTATAGTTTATTTTACGTAGCAATTACCCAATTTGCCAATACAACACATGCCATGGGCTACTGTGTTAGTTACTTGCTTCCCACCAGCCAGAAGAAAAGAATAGGCTGGTTGGGGAAAAGCCTAGAATCTCCCTGTATCAACCATTTCCATTATGTATTAGATAGACAGAGTTGGAGTTATGACGAAATACAAACAGACCTAGTTTTTCTAGAAGCAAGAAATTCTATGCTGATCGGACTTTGATATGGTACTCTCACTGTACATTGAAAGAATGTTATCTTAGATTACTACAGACCCTCATACACCTAAAGCTGGGCATACACAGGTACATTTCTAAATAGTTTTGGTTGGGAGGGTTGGAACTATACCCAAGGGGGGGCCAGCCCCTATGGATTTTTAAGGTGAGTATCTGGTAGAAAAGTAGTTCCAGTCGAGAGATAAACGTGCATACTTTTATTTGAACAGCATAGTACATAGAATAGAAAATTTGTGGTTAGAAACCGATTCACCATAACATTTTTTACAATTCTGTAGGGTTCCTCAATGGAAGGTTTAAACCCTTTGCATTTAAAATCACAAAGTTACTGATCATTGCCAATATGCGGATGGTCCAAAACATTTGGTGTCATACAGTATTCGTACTCCTAAGTTGGTCTGACACGTTTCGTCCTATTGTAGACCTCCTCAGGGATCTTGTTGGAGGTTTGCCGGAATCTTTTATGATCCATGTGTTGAGGATGGCTTTCACGGGCTATTGCCTCCTGGGTCTCCCACCGTTTGTTCAAAAGCTGGACCTTTAGGGATTTTGCACCGTGTGTGTTCCCTCACGAGCCGTGCGCTTAATAGTCAAGCATCAACTTGTCTGGTCTGGTCTTTGTCAGTGTTTGGATTTGTCCAGTGGTAAAATATCAAGTCTTTGTCCTTAGTGCATGTGTTTCAAGCGTATCGGTCCTTGGTGCTCTTGTCCAGTCGGTCTGTAAGGGGAGAGTGCCCTTTGCAGTATTTCTAAATAGATTTGAGTACAATCGAGCCCATGGGGCTTCCTATGCCTTCCTATAAGCGAGATCAAAACATCCCACTCGAAGAAACTCAATTGAACAGGGTTCCAACATGTTGGAAAACCCTGTTCAATGTCCATTACTTCGGAGGGGGGGCCATGAGTCCCTCCATCAAAAGTAGCGGAGGCAGAAAGTGGCTGCACAGCCTACAGTCTGTGATCAGCTCAACTCAACTCCCGGCAGTGGAAAGGGGGCAGGGCCGGTCACTGTTTTGTGTGCTGTGTGAGGGAAGGGGGAGCCATGCTGGCTGCGGGCCTCCTCTGTGCAGTTCTCAGCCCATGTTGTGAGAGATTTTCTCCCAACACGGGTGTCCCGGGTCCCCATCGAACGGCAATTCATGTGCACTTTGGTGCACATTGATTCCTGTTTGATTGACCCATGATCAATCACAGCGTGGTGACGTCACCATGCTGTGATTGATCGCGGATCGATTGAATGGGAATCAACCCATCTATGCCCAGATTTACAGTCTTACCATACTATTTCTGTATAATCAACTTTTCTTCTACCAAAACCATGTAATATGAGGACCTTTCCAAACCCTCCAATCACTATGTATTCTATTAGGGAGGTCACTGTACTACATGGTTGTTGGTAGATCTAAGGAAATTGTATGGAGTAATCTAAATCTTGATGGGGGGCTTAAAGAAGTAAAGCTGGTCAAGCACTAAAAATGATTGCACAGGTGAACCTGTTTCCCTTAAAACCCACCTTATCAGTACGGCCTCTTCTAATTCTTATGTTCACCCTCTTGTCAGTCCCATCCCCCTACATTTTGTATACTTTGTTCCCCAACCTCTTAGATTGTAAGCCTTATTGGACCTGGTTCCCAACTCCACCTGGGTCATTACCTGTACTTGTGTGTTATCTTGTGTTGCATCTAAACTCTTATTTAATGTACAGCCCTGCATAATATGTTGGCGCTATATAAATAAAAGATGATAATAATAATTTACTTGTGTGTGTAGCCTTAAATCACCAATTGCTTTCCCTTTGACCCCCCCCCCCCCCCCCCCCCCCCCAGTTTGCCACAAGCAGAAGTATGTTCATTCCTAATCCATGTTTGATGGATATTTCAATCACATATCAACCAATAGTGTCCAAGATTAAATCTTTCTTTCTTTTCATTTTTAATAAAATTTATTTTTATCCCACCGTAGTCCTTCCTGACTGCTATGATTCCTGAGCTACATCAAAATGAATAGGACATGTTTTACAGTAAGATTGTGTGGCTGACTAAGGTCTGACTACTAGAAGCAAATAAAGACTTCTGCTCAGATATTTTTAACCTCACCAACCAGCATTTAATATAGATTCTGCAAAAAATATGGTGCAAAGTAAAACTGTCACCGGGCTTATTATAAACACAGTCCACAGAGAGTATCGACGTTCTGACTTTTATAAAGCTTTTTATAAGTCTCCAAACCCTCAAATATCGTTTAAAATGTCAAGGGCAAGATTTTAAACTGGGAATATGGATTTTGTTATAAATAGGTGCCTGTAGCATTTACAGGTAAAAATACATAAAACTGAGGAACGACTTTGCTAATGTTAAAAATAACATTGTTAAAATATTTAAAAGGTGGACTGGCTGATTCATGTTTAAAGCCGCACTGGTTTTACAAATAGTTGACAGTGTAAGACAATGCTGAAGGTACAAACCCTACATTCTCCAATAGGGCTATAATGCAGTCAATATAGAATCACTGTGCCAGTAGATATAATGCTGCCCAATTAAGATGTTGTCATCTAGATGGTAGAAAAGTTGTAGGATCTTACAAAAAGATTTTAAATAAAATAAGGAAGAGTAAAGGTAGGCATATACGCCTCAATTCTCCCTTGATAGATGAGGGACATGACGTCATCACGCTGCAGCTGGCCCATCAGAGGATCGGCCGGCAGCTTGCCATCCCCATCCAAAGTAATGGGATCAGACAGAAATCAACCAATATGTTGGATCACCATATGATCCAACACGCGGGAGATTCCTGGTTGATCTCACAGGTAGGCGCACCAGATTTTAGTTGAAAGTTTCATCATCTTTCTTTGCCCTGGTGACCATAGTCACTGAGACATGAGGGGAGGCAAAATCTTTTGAATGGTCATAAATGCAAAATTTTATCTCAGATGACCACTTTCGATCATGGAAACATCCCTTCATTTTCCTCTTAAACCATTTTACATTGCGTTCAGCCTGATGTGATTAAGTGTGGCAGTGGTTACAGTATACAAAGGGTTTGTTAAGAAATAAAATGTTTACAGTGATCTTTGTAATGAGTTGTAGCAGTTACTAGTCCTACATGATCAGTGAGTTATTAATGTTACTACCATATTAAACTAAGCTAAGAAACGAGCATATATGATGAGGACAAGAATACATTATGTCTATTAGAGTCCATTAACTTTAATCATACCATCAGCTTCCATCATGTGTAATAGGAGATGACTTTTATAGAGCATTGTTACATCCTTGCTGCATTAATTTTAATCAATATGTTATAATGGAGTTATTATTTAAAATTAATGTTATGAATATATTGTCTTCTATCTCAGCATGGTCTTTTGTCCTGGATGTTTGAATTGAGTTAAAGTGTTCATAAAATAAATGATGCAAGCTACCATTGTTTGAAACAACCCTATAAATCAGTAATATATATCTTTTTAGAAAAGCAGCTTTCTTCAACTTCTTACTTTTGGCCAAGTTGCCAAATATACAGGGAGTGCAGAATTATTAGGCAAATGAGTATTTTGACCACATCATCCTC
>CM070035.1:100813097-100865020 GCA_036250615.1 Ptychadena robeensis | reverse complement strand
CTAATAATTATGCACAGTAATAGTCACCTGCACACACAGATATCCCCCTAAAATAGCTTTGATATTCATGAGTTTTTTGGGTTCATTGAGAACATGGTTGTTGTTCAATTATAAAATTATTCCTCAAAAATACCACTTGCCTAATAATTCTGCACTCCCTGTAATTGCCTGGGAGGGGAATCTTGGATGATGCTTACTGAAATCAAATCTGTTGTAATGTGGCTGGCAGTTCTCACTATAAGGTTTCTTTAGCTGATGTGCTGGGGCCTTACACCTGCCCTCATTGCAAAATGTGTTGTTTTTCTACAGGGAACCTTTGTATGTATGGTGGAAGTGCAGTGGTTCCAAACCTGGGGTCCTTCGACCCCCCCCCCCCCCCCCCCCCCTGAAGGACGCTAGAGATTTCAGGGGGTCACACTATCAAGAGCATCTGAAGTGTGTGACACCCTGTGCTCAACTCCATGCTCCCCCTTTCTCTCCGTAAGCTGTGTGCAGTTCAGGGACAACACTTGCTGAAAGTGGAGCTGGACACTGAAATGTAAAACAATCATCAGTGTCATCTTGTGGACACTTCACTAATTTTTACTAAAGATAGTGACATTTTGAAAAATAAATTCCACCATCTGACTTTGAGAGTTAAAGCCCCTTAACGTGGTATCATTCCCCAAATTGTTGGAAATGTGTGCATGCAAGTTAGGAGATAGGAACCATTACCCCAGGGCAAGAGTGTTATGAGGTCACTTCTGGGAAAATGTAATGTATGTGGGTAGGGGGCCTGGCTTGTCTTGGACACAGGCAAGTGTGGCTTAAAAAAGGTGGGGAACCACTGCCCTAAGGTGTGCAAATTATGTATTAGGAGGTACAATTTGCCTGCACACTTGTGTGTACTCCATTTTAACTGGTTCTTATATGCGTTTTAAAAAATCTGGTAAACTTGGATAGATTGTACGAAGGCTGGAATAAATATTTGCAAATGCATTTGTGTATCATACGATGTTTAATTATTGGTGGTTTATATTTTAATAAGCAAACTTTTTATATATTTTGGTTAATACTATAAATTCTGTTGGATTTTTGTTTAACAAATGTGTGCTTTTTCTAGAATAATTGGTTTGCAAATTGGTGTGTGCTTTGCATTGTTTTTATTAATATAAAAACAAATAAAAGTATTTGAAAAAGAAGAGAAGACAACATTAATGGAGGAACACTGGATATATCATAACAATAGATATATAATTGTACAAGAGCTATGAATGTTTTTACTAGTATGTGGTTTGAGTCACATCATTTGCTTTCTAAAACCAGTTAGATCAGATCACTATTGGGTCATGTTTGAGTTTTATCACAGATACATAAATGTATGCCATGGAATACCTATGTACTAAATTTAATGAAACGAAGATCAATCTTCTTTACATCCTAATGACATGAAGTTATACTTAAGCTACTAATGTCAAGGATTGCACATGTTTTATTTTTCTCCTTTTATATTATTTATGTTTTTGGAGAACTTTGATTATGCTCCATTGGGTGCTTATCTGCCATTGAGATCCTGAGCCATGCCCTCAAGCCACTTCACTACAAAATATTAAGAAAAATAGCTAATTTTATATATTACAGACATCAAGCTGTGCTTTAAAATCATCCAGGGATTTATGTAGGCCACACTCTGTTTTCTGAAAGTCCATTTTGTTTTGGCAGTCTAATAGTGTCTATTATATCTCGAATATTGGAATTATGCAGATCAGTAGTGTTGCATGTTATACATACACCTCTTACATTCAAAGAACCTAACTCTGAGACAGTCAGTCAGGTTTAATATATAGACTAAAGAAAAAAAATGCGACCATTTCGCCGATTTCGAGTTAATTGCAAAGCCCCTGAACATGGAATCATCACCAAACTTGCTGGAGATGTAGAGAAGGGTTGGAGGTACACTCCAAAACACTCTAACACTCTAACACAAATAGTTTTTGCACAAATTAAGTTCAAAGTCAAGTAGAAATTTCGAAAATCGGAATTTCGACTTTAAGTTTGAACTTAATTTATGCAAAAAGTACATGTGCTAGAGCAACACTTCTTTTTTTCAAATGTTCCCCCAACCCTTCTCTACATCTCCAGCAAGTATGGTGATGATACCATGTTCAGGGGCTTTGCAATCAGCTCACAAAGATAGCAAGTCGAAAAATTCGACCATCTCTAATATAGACACAGTTTAAATGTGGCGGAATAGCTAATCAGTTCATGTCTCCCTGTGCTTATTATTATACACCAGGACCATTGGGATGTGTTTTCAGCATTGCATCCCAATGGAAGAACACATAAAATGCAATGAATTTCAATGTCCCAATTCCCAGCAACCTAATCAGGGACATTTATTTTACCGTTGCCACAAGAACAAAAAGTAAATAGAAATCTCCCAATAAGTGCACCACTAGCAACCACTGCTCTCTAAGAATTGAATTGCCAGCAGTACATAGAAGGCAAAAAAAAAAATGAGGGGAATGTCGCATTCTCTACATTCACCAAACAATACAGTACTGAATCCAAGCATAAAAACACCCATAAGGTGTTGAAGCATTGATTAGTTTAATGTAAATATGGTACAATCACCAACGATTCAAAACAGTTTATCATATTCCTGAACTACATCCAATTTCTTCATGTGAGCATCTGCTTACATCCTACAAGCCACTTTGTTTGTCAGCCTCCACAAATAAACTGCCTGCTATTTACATATTCTAGCGTTAGTTAATGAGACTAGCAGAACATACTGTTTATTACAACTAGCATATACTTTATTTATAAGATTCCTGAAAAGGATTTAGGTAACAGATGGATGGGCTTTCATTTGAAAAACAATTTAATTTATAGTTTTCATTCATCTTTCCATCTAATGCTGAATTGGGATTTCTTACCATGCCAATTTTTTATCACATGAAGAGAGATATATCCTGTTTGGGGAAAGTAATATGATAACAAATAATATATTTTAGAATCCAAGCTTTTTGATAATCAGTTATGTGTAGATTTCACTCTGTTGAAGAAAGCTTTAGTGAAATGATTTCACCATAGAGAAGGCTATCAGTTTACTCTGTTCCTTTGGGAAAAAAACCCTTCATGCAAAACTCTATGTTGCGGAAAAATAACGTTTTTACAGAGTCTTTCAAATCGTTTTTCAGGCAATTGTACATTAAAAACCTATACAAACTGGCATGTGTTTTTTTTATTTATATGCATAACAAGATCCCTTTTTGGCTTACAACCTTGTAGGACAAAAAATGTAAACATGGCCCCCTCCAGATCATACAATACTTACTAAGCCTGGAAGGTACGGGGGGGGGGGGAAGCCTATTCCCCCAGGTCACACCAGGCTTAATTCCAAATCTCTAGGGGGATACTCCTCATAAGATAGGAGACCTCTTCTCCACAACCTAGACAGTGTTGTGGGCGGCTCATTGAGAATATAGGGGACCCATTTACCTGCCTCCACCCTTTTTAATTCAAAGAAAGTATATCCTCACCTTACATTTATTGCAATATAGCTCCATTGTGAATGATCTGTGAAGATCTGTTGGTAATACAGGAGGTCAGCATTCCTGGAAGTGCTGGATTCCAAGAATGTTCAGTAAATGATACTGCTGACCTCTACTTTACAACTTTGTTCTATGGTGATGTGGAAGTCAATAGGAGATATCAACAAATGTTGCTGGGGACACTCTTATAAGTTTTGGTTCCCTAACAGCTTTGGCAGGAAAGTGGTGTTTGGACAGTATACAAACATAATATTTTTATTTTTATCAGAATACATAATACATTTTTATCAGAATGGTGATAGGGCAACATGTAAAGAACTACGGTAATAAGTGAGGGGTGGATATTCTCAGTCCACTTTTGGTAGGAGGAAGCAGATTCTTCAAACCCTGAACTGTGAAATATCAATGTAAAGTAAAGAGATGGCATATCAAAATGCAGGACACCAGACAGTTAAGCATATCATTTCTTTTAATACAGTAACTCATTGTTCTAATTTTTCTTATTAACAAACTGGCTTTAACAGTCATCTTATGTGAGCTCATCGAGGCCCATAAGGGGGCCTGGGCCTGCACTGCTGTGATAAACTTATATTCTGATTCCTTAAAAGAAAATAATGTTAAATGTGTCAAAGTACCCCCATACATTTGGTCAGTAGGAAGTAGGAACAGTTATTCATTATTCCCATGATTTCATTTTCCTGCTAACCACTGATATTAGGACATTTGTTTTTTTATTTGTTTTGGGGGGGGGTTATTGAGGAATTTTTACTTTTTTGTATGCATAGGAATGTTTACCTTTCTGCATACAGAGACATTTTCACATGTATGGATGAAGTGGTAAAAAAAATCCTTATTCCGTGGTTGCCCATTGGGATAACAAAGGGACAGTTGTCTGCGACTGTCCACTGCCACCAAACTAATGCACAATGTGTGCAAAGGCTGCATAAAGCAGTGTAGTGTCATATTTAGGTCTACTGCCACTGCCCACAAAATGACAGTTGTAAATGAAGCCCAAGTCTCTTGACTTAAATATTTGAATGTTTATTGTAGATAATAACTGTGCTACATACAATGAGCAGCAACAAAACCATTTTTCCATTTTTCTTATTAACCTCCTTGGCGGTTACCCCAAGTGTAGCTCAGGGTAAGTTTGTTTATAAACAGAACTCACCCAAGCTGCACTTGGGGCTACTTACCTGTCCCTGGTGAACCAGTGGTGATTCTGTTGATGAACTCGCCAATTGCCCTAGGGTCCACCTCTTCTCCAACAGTGATGACGCCAAAGTTGTTAAATAGTGATCATCCCTTTAACCCAACACCTTTCACTTTTTTCTCTCAGACAGCAGGGTCAGGGGCCCTTTAAATGATTCTCATAATAAATTTGCAAGAGGGATTCAATAGTGTAGCAACTCCACATTTTACCTTACAAACTTGTTAACCAATTATTGGTGTATGCTTATAATATTATACATTTGAAATATAATGCATTTTTTTCAAAGAAAATGGCCCTGTAACAGGGAAAAATGCAACATGAAGCTATATCTGGACCCCATCTTCCTGCTTGAAAAGCTTTTAAGAACTAGATTAAAGCTTCTTTCATAGCAAGGCCTAAAAAGTCTTCATCTAAAATATGTAGCTCAATACAGAGCTACAATACAGAACATTAATGCAATTGTTGAAAAGCAAGTCACCAATCCTTTTTTCACTAAAAGGCCTGTGATAAAAGCCATATTTAACATGACATCTCAAATTCTCTATGCAGTTTTTCATCTTTTCTGTCTTTCAGTTTCTTTAAAATAGAATCGGGAACCCACCTTTCTCCAGACGTTGTACGAACGTTAAAAATAATGAATTTTTCATTCTGTTCCAGCACTTTATACTTTAGACTTTAGACATAACATTACATTTCCAAGATCTAAGGCCAATTCGTTTTTTTTTACTTTTCTTTTAATCAATATTCATTTTTGTTGCTTACCTTTTACTTCCTAATTAAAAAGTCCTTGATCTCAGGTTAAATGTCCTCCTAGTAGCACAGGTTAGACTTTTGCGGTTTCTTAAATCTTTGCACAGTATTCTTTGGATTGATGTGTCATCTAAAAAAAGATATTCCACAGCCACATAGTGCCCTTACCCCATTAGGCTTCTTATCAGCTTATGCTAGGTCAACAGAAGCTAGTGAATGGAAAAGATGCTAGTAAAAAGATCACAATTAGAGTCTCCATTAGATCAGGTATAACCAGGGACCAGGCCATCATTCTTTTGGATGTTCTCCCTTTCTTGCACAATTCAAATTCACTGGCATAAGACTGTTCCAGATTTAAGACACAACTATAAAATTGTAAACCGCATAAAAATACTCCCTTTAGGCTAGATTTACATGGTAACTTTCCAGACGGCTGTAAGTTGACCAGAAACTCCTGGGGCTGGCCGCCTGCACACTTAGTGCAGGCACTCGGGGGATGCTTATAAACTACCCCATTTTAATCTTATGAAGCAAGCAGCCCAGGGAATGACTCCTGTAACATGTGTGTTTTTGGAGACTAAGGACTGATACTGATTTAAATATAACATATTGCAAATCATAAAACATGAAAAGATTTTTTTACCCTATAGGTGTTGCGGGTGAATGGCATTGGCAGCATGCGCCATTGTTGGATCCTCCGTTATCCTCTGTATCCTTCAACTGAGGTAGCTGCCTCTAGAGTTGGTTGAACAGAGGGTAACATGGGGATTGAAGAGAGGGGAGGAGGGCCAAATGTAACTCCAAATAAATTGTCCTGACACCTAATACCTAAGCATGGTGTTGGATGTACGGTCAGAATATCAGGGTTCTATATGACCAAGTATTGCAATAGATATTTAGCAAGCAATGTGTGAGACTCAACGAAGCATTATCACGATTGCTGAGTTCGGTGAGCCATTAGGGGGGTTGACGATTTCCAGTGCCTCGGCAACACCGCTCTAGCTGCAATCAAGTAGAGACCTCAATAGGTTTAGATTCGAAGCTTGATAATGTTGCGATCTCTGGAGTACTCTCAACAGAGGTGTTAAATGTTGCATTGAAGAATGAAAACACCTCTTTGCAAAAGTCAGATAGAGCAGGGCAAATCCACCATATATGTAACATGGTCCCCATTTCATGATGGCTGCACCAACAGTATTGGGAAGAGATCGGGAAGATCCTATATAGGTAAAAAGGTTACTTGTACCATCTGGTCAATATTTTATAACTTCTGATAACAAGCTGTGTGGGGTTCACCCACAAAAAATGTGAGTCTGCAAGACTCCCCAAAAAGAAAACAGATAGAATGGGAAAAGCGCAGGTCAGAACCAATTAAGGAGCGAAACAGTAACTAATTAACAATAAACATGTGATCAATCACTTACTTGATGGGTTGTTGGTTTTCAACTTACCCCCGTACAGGAGATATTGTTATCCCAACTACCGCTTGCAGTAAAACGGTGTGTGGGGAGAATTGTTGAACACTGACCCCACTCAGTGTTCCGTCCTCTAGTTCTCAAGGTCGCAACTCATGTAGCCTATGGGAGACCAGTGGTCTAGGCACCCTAAAAGTGAGGTATAAAAATCTTGTGATTGGAAGTACTGGAGCCATTGCTCCTGCTCATTCAGTCGAGATGGCAATAAATCTGCTAATGGCAAGAGACCAAATGCCCCCTTTTTTTTCTTTTTTATTGGAGAGGATTTGTCCGCGGCCCATTTAGGCAACCATGTTCGGATACACCCAGGTTGGAAGTCGGGGTTTCCCATAATAGGCGTTAAATGGGCTTATATATGAGGAGAATGTGGTTGTGGATAACAAGCGATCCCAAAGGTTGAGCAGGGGCTTTGGGCAAAAGCGTAGTTAAGAGGAAAGTGGGGGCCCCGGTCTGGATGTAGCCACGGGACAGAAAAGGGGAGAGTTGGTGACACTCCACATTCCAATTGCACCCACAGTTTATTAGAGGCAGATCACTTTTGATCTATCAGGTGTGTGAGCAGGGCAGCCTGGTAATAATATTCCAAACCTTCCAAGTTACAAGATTCTAAGGTGACTCTGGTACTGGTAATGAGGGATAAGAAATTTAGGGCAAAAATCAGCCAGGATGAATACCCCTTGGTATTTCAAAGTTGTGGTAGGGGAATGGTAAGGGGTTGCAATTGAAGTTGTAGTTGCAGAGGGAGGGTGATATTAAGAGCTTGTAATTGATCTTCAAATTGCTCAATATGCTAAAGGTTTCAAACGCCAGAGAAAGAGAAGGAAAAGCTATTAGGGGATTGGATACATACAAAAGGAGATCATCTGCGTAGAGTGCCATCTTGTGGTAACAAAAGCCTAGTACAGAGGGATTCTTTCTAATAGCTGTGTCTAAGTGTTCCATCACTAAAGCCCCCCATACACGTTCCGATTATTCTCCCGACCGATTTTTTGTCCGATCCTGTCACCCGATTTTCACCTAAAATGTTATGGTCGGTCGGTCGGCTGGCACGAAAAATCGGAATTCGAATTATCACCGATCCATCAGCCCGACCCTATTTATTAACAGCAGATCGACCAAAAATTTACGGACAGGTCCGAAGCGGTCCCAACCGATTTTTTGGGCGATTTTGAGAAATCGGGATCGGTCGGGTACATAATTCCGTACTGGGGGGGAGAAAGTGCCATTAATACATTACTGCGCAGAGGGTACATCATATAAGATCTTAATTCTGTCAATAAATTGGGTCAACTATATTGTACATCGGTGAATCTAAATAACATTCATTTGTGCCAACATCCCTCCTTACATAAAGTACACAATTACAAAACTAAATTTGGACAAAGACCACTGTTTTCAAATCTTGGGTGGCTATCCCCTAGGACTTAAAGGCACATTGATCACATACAAATATTGATAAAAAGGCACAATTTTATTAAGAACAACAAGACCAACAACCAAACATACATAAATAAAATTCAGATTGTTTCCAACCTGATACATAGTCAAATACAAATATAGGCTTCAATATACCGTATTTTTCAGACTATAAGACACACCCAGTTTTTAGGGCAGAAAAAAAAAGATTTAATACGTTTTCACATCAATTGAGTTAATGCAATATCCAACTCAGCCAGTACGTGTCACTAGCAGCAGTACACTCTCAGCGTCATACTCCACACTGATCTGCAGGAGGAAGGGGGCCAACAGCTTCTCCCTCTCCTCTGTTGATCAGCTGTTTCTGTGTCGGTGGGAGCTGCACAGTGATTGCAGTTCCCACTGGCAGGAGAAAGGTATAGATGCAAGTTCATCTATAACTCTCTTTTCATTGCCTATGGCAGTAGTCTGCTGGCATAGGCAATTACACAGTTCAAATTGGAGAGCCAGACACGGGCTCCTCCAGCTCCCCCAGCTAATCTTCGTGCCGGGAGAGCTGGCGGGGAGCCAAGGTGCGACCAAAGGCGGGCGAGGGGGTTGCGCATTCGGACCATAAGATGCAGGCACTTCTTGCCCCCAATTTTGGGGGTGAAAAAGTGTGTCTTATGGACCGAAAAATATGGTAGATGATCACAGGTATAATCACTCTCACTCTACGCGTTTCACCCTGACAATCAGCCCTTCATCAGGAGTTGTGTCATGGGTTCAATAATCAACCTAGAAGCTGAAGTTAGATCTACCTTGTGTCCTAAGAACAAGAAGAGACATTAAAATACATGTTGCACTCTGGGGGAACGACATTCATATGCAAGTCCCGTTATGGGTGTAGTTGAAAAAGTTCCTATTGAAATGCATCATCATCCAATTGCATAATTTATGTTTAATTGTTACTTGGAAAAGTAGTGCTTAACCTACCTAGCGCTCTTGCAAGGTCCAGATTTCTGTACCAAAAGTGCACCTTAGACTCTAATGGAATTTTTTTGTGTTGTAGGCCTGTAATTTTCAAAAATATGTCCGTATAAGTGTCTAATAGACATCCTGAATATAATAATGTTTGAAACACAATTATTATAAAAAAGTACATTCAAAGAAAATTATAAAATGTATCATTTGAATGCTAAAATCTCTTGAATATTTATTTGGTATGAAAGATTTCAAAACAGTATTTATGTTTGTTTATAATAACATTTTTATTACAATTGGAATTGTGTTTTTTGTTTTACTTTGAATTGTATTGGATACAGTTATCACTGTGTCCAATACAATGGTATTTAGCACCCTCTGAAAGTGTTAACTTCAAAGACCACATCTGGAAATGACACTAGGGGTGATATTCCAGGTGTGCTCTTTAAATATATCCCAATTTGCATATGAATGTCCTATGCAAATTGGGCTGGGAGAAGCCGGCTTGCTTCAGATCCCCGGCAAGCTTCAGATCCCCCGGACAGCACAGAGCAGAATGTGCTGCGGGGATCTGAGTTTAGCTGGACGGCTCCATCTCGTCAGCTGCAATATAAGACAAGAAAGTGCAGGACGAGATGGAGCCGTCAGACGCGCTAGGGGGGTTAAAACAAACATTGTGTCCTTATTATATCAAACAAAAGAAACAATAGCTAAGATCTGGTGTCCCTAGGGAGTGTGCACCTCGAAACCCTGAAGTCATGTAAAATATAACCCTCAGTGTGTATGTTACTATATTACTATATTGGGTAAATATTGAGTACGGTGAATGTAAGTGTGTGCAAGTGAGTAAAGATTGGTGTATACTGTAAATTACAGCATGCCCTAACTTGAGTGGATGAGTGTGTGTTCAAGAGAAAGAATAAAGTGAAAAAGTGCCGGAGGTTTAAAAAAGTGGCGTGAAAAAAAAAACACCCAGTGAAGGTAGATATAGCTCCAGCTTCTAGGTTGATTATTAAACCCATGACACAACTCCTGATGAAGCCCTGAATATCAGGGCGAAACGCATCAAGTGAGAGTGATTATACCTGTGATCATCTATATTGAATGTGTTCCATAGTAACTAGCTTCCCATTTATAGTATGTGTGCCACATCCCAAATTCATATTTGAAAGAAAATTGTTTGGGGTGTGAGGAAGACAGATGCTCTACGCATCAACCCCTCCACTACCCCAAACGAAGACTAGGGACTTTGTGGGGACTTTAACGGCACCTGATTGTATACATGGTAGTCATGCGTTTAGCGTTACACCATTTTTTTAGGCAGTGTTAAGTAATTCAGTAATATTCTCAATAACAGAAATGTTACAATGTCATCAATTTAAAAAAAAACATAATGTATCAATAAGATAAAATGTTACAAACATGTATCTCACACCAAGGTTCTACATATACAGAGCAATCACATTGTGCGAGATGTGAGATACATGTTTAATTATTAAATTGATGACATTGTAACATTTCTGTTGTTGAGAATATTACTGAATTACTTAACAAAACAATTTTCTTTCATCTATATTGAAGCCTATATTTGTATTTGACTATGTATCAGGTTGGAAACAATCCACGTTTTTTATTATGTATGTTTGGTTGTTGGTCTTGTTGTTCTTAATAAAATTGTGGCTTTTTATCAATATTTTTATGTGATCAATGTGCCATTAAAGTCCTAGGGGATAGCCACCCCAGATTTGGAAACAGAGTGGTCTCTGTCCAAATTTAGTTTTGGAATAAATTGGGCCAGTAGACCAATTTGGGAGAGTAAATAAAAATCCCCAGTTTAGGCAGTCAAACACCTTTTCCACGTTTAGTGATAGTAGGCAGAGGGGAAGCTTGTAGCCTTTGGCATGGAAGATGACAGTCATTGTCTTAATAGTGTTGTCTCATGCCTCTTGGCCAGGGACAAATCTCACCTGCTCCAAGTATATTATAGAGGTAATTAATGGGGTGAGTCTGTTCGCTATCAGTTTGGTGTATATTTTAATATGCAAATTAATTAGGGAGATGGGACTGTAGCTGGAGCATTGAGTGGGGCCTTTCCCCTCTTTGGGTAGTAGCGTGATATGGGCCATTTGGGACTGTGGTGGTAGGTGTGTAGTAAAACATTTTTACCTAAAATGTGATTTCTAACTAGATACAATGATTTGACTCAGCCGAAAAGTGTAAAACAAACCAATATGGGAGCAGTGTTCTCCCCAGAATTTTTTTTTAGCCGGGCGGCGCGATGACGTCATGACGCGATGACGTCATCGCGCCGCCTGCTCCGGTCCGGCGGCCTCTCTGATAAGCTGCCGGCCAGCGGCAGCACACAAATCCTCTGACAGGCGGCGTCTCCCCATTGTTCAGGAGCGCGCCGCAGCCACTGAAAGACTCCGGCCCGCGGCTCCGGTAGTGTGCCGCGGGCCGGAGTCTTTCAGTGGCTGTGGCGCGCTCCTGAAGAATGGGAGGCGCCGCCTGTCAGGCTGCTCGCTGTGTGCCGGGCGGGGACCAAAATCTCCCGGGCGGGCCGCCCGGCCAATCTGCTCTGGGGAGAACACTGGGGAGTCATGGGAAGAATATATTGTATTGAGCCATTCTATTATATTTCTTGCAATCACCAGACGGTCATTTTCTTTCTTAAGCAACACATAGGATACAACAGTCATGATAAAAAAAGGCTTTCTTCTGGGAACACAGGTTCAACTTTATATTTGTACTATTAATGGATTTTTTTCGTTTGTCATATCCTCTATAAAACGGTGCACTAAGCTTTGCCATGGCAACCACTATCTTTGTGGAAATACTTTGTAGATATTGCTGTATCTATGAAGCCAAGAGTGCGCTGTGCTTAGACTTTATAATGAGAGGGAACTCTGAGAAACCAAATTAATTAGCTTTTCTGCCAGTACATGTTTAAGTCCATACCTGGAAATCAGATCATACAGTTATAGAAACATATGTGAGATCTGATATACTGTGTATTGTTGCATGAGAGCCCTTAGGTAATTCTGAAACTATTAAATGCCTTCAAGTGTCAGGTATAGGAAGGGAAAAGGTGGCTGTCTTAGCCATAACATACATTTTAGGTGTTTTGTTTAACCTATTCCCCATTTTTTGCCATAGTCGTTCCTCCCAGAGATCACTATTTTATATGGACACGGTATAGCATATATACTCTTCTCCCTGGAGCTGGCCTTTTGACCATGACCAAAATTTATTTTATAGCCAGCTGACATGTACATCACATGTTATTTATTTTTTACACATTTGTTTTGTCTTCACTTCGACACCCTGTACATTATGTTTTTCATTTTATGAGTATGGGCGTTGTCCTTCTGGACTTAACCCTGCAAAGTGATGTGAGGGAGCGTTTGGGTGATTTGGCCCCAGTAGTTTCCTCCTATGGAAAAGGATGTTGTCAGGGGGCTTTGGCTACCTAGACCCAATATGGAACCCCAGAGTCCTTAGCACCTCTAGAGATGGGAAAAATGAAAGAGCCCAGTGCTTTTTGTGTGGCGCGCATATTTTGCACTGCATAGTTCAAGGTTTGTCTATACTTGTGACTCTAGAGGAAAGTTACAAACCTAAAATGTTACAATTACATTTTTAAATTCTATTAACTTAATATGCTTTGAGAGGGGCTTTAAAAAAAAAAACTCCACTCCTAATGTACTGATCCTCAATGCCATGCTGACATGGTGAATTCATGCTGCTAGTAAGATGAGTAATAAACATACCACAGGCTAATTTAATGTTTTAGCAATGCTTTAAATTGACCTGACTTGGCCAAGCATCAGCACAATTGGGAAGAAAGAGAACTGTACCATTTGAGCAATGAAGGACATGCTAGTACTTTACTAGTACTATGGAAGGATATTCAGTATAACAAAATTTAGACATGGTCCAAGTGGAATCCCTTCCCCATAGTTTGGAGGATAACTGGAATAATGGGTGGTGAAGGAATATAAAGCTAGTATGACATGACACCTGAGAGTTGTAAATTACAATTAAATCTTGACTGTAGCACACCATTGTCAGTGGTGACTTTTAACAACCTATCACTTTGTAAAATGTGCAGGAAAGACCAGGGCTATAAGTCAACATAAAGGCTATTCTTAATGTCTTCTGTGAAGAAAAGTCACCTAAAAGTGACAGGTACTCAGACTAGCAGTTAACATTATATAATTTCCAAAAAGTAAGGTTACAAAATGTTATTATTATCTTATTAATTATTTTTTTAGTTTAACAAAATTCCAAGGGACAATTGATTCAAATCCAACAAGCCCTGCTCTTCCACAGAGCTGACTGCATTTTGCATAATTAGCTACAGCCTAACATGGTTGCAGAGTAGGGAACAGTAGTGATGAGTATCTTGAAGAATGTCAGGAACCAAAAATCATTACAAAGAAATTCAAATGGCTCACCCTTGTATTGATTTGAATCTGTACAAATTTATTAGCAGAACAGAGGGCAACATACGCAGGCAAGAAGAACCTCCTCCTCATCAATGATCACCATAGATGACAATTAGCCCAGGAGGGTATTAGAGAACATCTGGTCTCCATACGTCTCCTGACAATTATTAGATAACACACAGATTTAGGAGAGGCTGTCTCCTGGTTGGTTAAAAGGGTGTTCTTCTCATTGATTTAATATTAATACACATAATCAATGTGTTATCATCTCTTTCTAACCTCCACATTTGTCACCAGAGCTTTTCAATTAATGGCTACAGTGCCAACATACCAAAGGCAACAATTCACAACATCCATTTTAACACAGACTACTGCTAGATGTAACGTGCCAAAGTTACTTATTAAAATAGCTTTTTTGAATTTTACATTTGCATTTTTATTTGTATGGTTAGTATCATCATTTGTCTGGTAAAATTTAAATTTTCTCACTTAAGTAACTGGAACAACACAATAAGGATATCTGTCAAGTATAATGATATCCTTTCCTTTTGTAGAACTGTAAGAAATGACAGCACTTCATTTTGTTTTGAATTATTAGGTTATTACATCTGCAATATCTTAAAATCAATACGATTATAGTATATGCAAGTCTCTCCTGTATCTATATCCCTAAATGATATGACAACCTATTTACTGGGTGGACAACATTCACATGACAGACAGGGAATTCAGCCTTGAGTACTGGGAGTATCATAAAGCAAAGCTCAGCTGGAAGCTGACTGACAGCTGATCACCAGTACGGCTTGGTTCTGCTGGCAGAGGACATGTACCTCCAAGAAAATGCTGGCAGATGACATGTACATTTACAAACATTGCTCTGTGTATATAGATTCAACATGTCCTGATCAAGCAGTCCAGTCTATTATTTGGAGACTAGTGTTCTAACAGATAAATCAAAGCATGATATTTACTGACACATGACTGTCAATGTTTATTTCCAGTCTTTATCAATGTGACCTAGTTTGCCCCAGGGAGGGACACATGCTTACAGAACTAGGCTGCAGCCAGAGATGGGGAAAAGGACTTGACCTGCTAACACGCAGACAGATTTTTCTATATGCAGACTTGGTATACTGACAGATTTGTATAACAAAATAATATGTGCCTCATCCTATTTAGGAAGTAGTTTTATTTTGGCACACTATCTTCTTTGATGTGTTGCAATGGATAAGAAAATATGTATGCACCATTTTAGAAGCACTATTGTACCTAAAATTAGGGGTACTAAATAGGCATAGGG
The DNA here is from genome assembly GCA_036250615.1 of Ptychadena robeensis. Lineage (NCBI taxonomy): Eukaryota > Metazoa > Chordata > Amphibia > Anura > Ptychadenidae > Ptychadena > Ptychadena robeensis. The sequence continues at coordinate 100,849,919 of CM070035.1, read as the reverse complement.
AAAACATACTCTATTTGATTAAGCTGATTAATTAGTACTGGTCTAATAGGGTCATCCAGTTTTAGCTGTGATTTATGCCACATGCAGCAGTTTGGGGCATTTTCACAAGAAAAACCCGCCACTTACCTCTATGGGACTGTTCACACTGCCTTTTTTGTCAGGCCAGATGTCAAGAGAAGAGTATTTGTTTGTTTTCTTTCTCTTATTCTCTTATTTTTCTTTCTCTTCCTCTTGGAGCCCCTTCCCAAAGTACTAATGAATCCCCTTTTAGCATAGAGTCTGAAATGCCTGGACAGGGGGGGGCAATGCATGGGCAAGGACCATGGGAATCTTAGATGGTATGCTTGCTGTCACCCACAGTACCTGTGCATGCGCCGGATCCAGTGTTGGTAATTCGGTATTGACACAAATATGACTTGTTAACAAAAACCATGCCAAAGCAGGCAAGATTATAAAAACCTAGCCATCAGTTACCCGCATCAATCAAAGGAACTAAGAGGGACAGAGAGTATCGCTGGAGCTGCAGGAATAAGATCCTCTTAATGGGACAATTGACCATGTGTAGGAGACCGTGATTGGTTCCATTGACAATTTTGTCCATATGCAAATGTGAAAAAATGCCTGGACAACAGCCAAACCCACTGAGTGGGGGTTGGGGCTTTATTTCTGTCTATAGACTAAAGCTAGGTTAGGAACATGTATGTTCAGTTTCAAGAAAAAATAAGTGAAGCCTTTGGAATTGTGTGGAGTTTTGAATGCATTGGTCATAAAATGTGCTCTGATCTTCATCTAAGTTACACCAATAGAAACACACAGCCTGCTTGAAACATTCACTCTCAGAAAACCTATGTTGACATGCAAAACCCCATGTTATCCCAAATGGTTCACATACTTTTTCTTCCATCTGTATATGCTATATTACCATATAGAATTTCCAGTACTCTTTAGTAAATGTAGCTAAATTAAATAATTTGGTGTTCCCGAACTTTAAGTTTGCCATGTGCTGTACAATTGTCATGAATATGGTGCATAGGCTTCCCGGGGCTTGGCAAAAAGGCACACAGTGTCGAAGTTTGGATCTGATAATATTCTGAATTGATTTGTTTTTTTAAATGTTCAGAATGAGTCATCAATTGGAAAACCTGCTCTCACAATAATTCCCCAAGCAGCTTCAATGAGTTTCCTCTACCACTTACTGTACTGACAGTTCTTCTTTTCAAGGTTTATTGATTTTATTTCTTGTTGCCTTTATGTTTGTATGTGTCTCACAGCATTCACACATTAAATCCACAAAATACATTGTATTTAATAGAAACTGTACATGGCAACATTTTCAGCTTTTGTCAGGATTAAACATCTTTGTATGGTTCTGCTTTTGGTACTTTCATCTCTACAATATGTTTTGTCAGTTGTTAAAATGTATAGATATGATGAATTATAGTAATAATAGTATATTTAGACATAAATGTCTATGTATATAACTATGATACATATAGGCTATTTTTATACTAGTAACCAATGCATTAAATTTAAGCAACTTTTTGTTGTATTTAGACCATGTTAAATATGATGGACAGATAAAATGAACATTCACATTTGTTAGGTGAAATTAAGTGCTTAGTTGCTTCCAAATGGAGCAAGTAACACTGGAGGTATAGAATGGAGGAGGGAAACACATCTGCATGTGAGGTTTACAAAAAAAAGAAAGTTTAAGCTAATCATATTGTGTGTAATGTGTTTGTTTATTTATAAATGGTTATTCATACTGCAATATGTGGTACAGTGCCTTGCCTTACCTATTCTGTACCCCTTGACACCCCTATGCTGTCCTAAATATCCTCACAATGTATGCTGTGCATTTCCTATTCCATACTCCTTTATTATAAATATTTTTACTAATACTCTTATTTTTCTGTAACTTCTATACACTGCAGTCTTTTATATCCTTTATTGCATCAATCTGTAATAAAATATATTACAAATATTGAAAACATTCTCTATATATTGTGGCAATTTTAAAATAAAGACATAACATGACATGGCAAATAACCCCTGAAAAACTACCCCACACCACAATCCCTCTTTACACAGGCAGGTAAGTACTGTTCTCCTGCGGTCTGCCAAACCCAGACTCGCCCATTGGATTGCAAGCACAGTGCTGGTGTACTTTACTGCATTTGAAATTTTCCATTGCACCTGATGATCTAAGGCTTGTACGCAGATGCCTTGCCATGAAAACCCAACCCATTAACTTTAAAATACACTGTTTTTGAGCTAAACTGAAGGCAAGACAGAGTTTAAAGGTCAGTAGCTCATAAAGAAAGTTGTCTACTGCGCAGTGCTTGTCCACATTTATGCCAACTCCCCTCTGTGATTCCATGTGACCTACTAACAGTTGACCATTGAATATTTAGTAGCAAGGACATTTTTCAAACTGCATTATTAGGCTATGTTCCCACAAAGATCGCGGCTGAATGCCTCCATTTAGTTGAATGTGCTAGTGCTCACTTCAACTAATGGGCCGCGATCGGGCACGGTCGGTTGCAGGCTGCGATCTGAAACTTGGGTCACCACATTTCTGATCGCAGGCAGTTGGGGCCATTAATTAAAAACACCTAGGAAGATACTACTGCAGAGATTTAAGCTGAGTATTTAGTAAATACAATATTCACTTCTTTATAAATATAGCCCTATACTATAACCAGAGAATGTTTGCGAACTGTCCTAGTTAGTGAGCTTGGGCAGCAATTAAAGCTTGTTTCATTTAATTACAGAGAAATGATGAGCACCTAGCCCCAGGACAGGCCTTGTCCTCATTTCTCCCAGCAGTTTATAATGTTGTTTTGTGGCCTGAGAGAAGTTCGGCTCCTCCCTATGTCCGTTACTTTTATAAAACAAGTGTTAAATCCTGCAATATGGACTTTGGGCTTCCTATTCTGTCTGCCCAAAGGGCTCTACTACCTTCTTCTTGGTAAGAATTTACTATTCTATTGTAGAACTTGTGCTTGTACTGTATCTCTCATTCATATCTATTATTCTGTTGGTCGGTCAACTTTGTGTACTGCAAAGATAGAACACAAAAAAAACTAAAATAAACTGCCAATGAACTGCCCAGGTGGCCTAGCTGGAATAGAGACGTGATTGTGATTCTAGAGCTTTTTCTCCAGCGTGCAATAGCACACATCATCATGGTCTTCTGGTTTCTGCATCATGGTAGGCAAAAGAAAGAAAGAAAAAAATAATAAAAGTAAATACAGTTGGAGTGAACAATGTGCACACAATATAAACTGTTTACAAAATGCAAGAACTCACAGTGGCCTGACATCTCACTGGGGAAGGTGGGGTCACTGGATCCCGGTACGTTTGTCACTTTATCTTGACACTGTGATTTTCTAAAAGCATGATAACTAACATTTAGGCTGATTTACAATTGACAGGAAAAATGAGTCAGACCTTGATTTTATGGCCTTGGTGAACATTACCAGACTATAAAAATATCTGAAGGAAAACAACAGAATTCTAAGTCAAATAACATGTGCTTCATTGGTTTAATACAAGTATTATCTGGTGGAAGGACAACTTGCAGTTTAAAGGTGGGTTTACAGGTGTAGATTTTTTGTTCGATCAACTGCCGATTAAATTTTATCGATTTGTTTGTCAAACAACGTTCGACCATTTATTGAATATAACATTAGATTTTTTTGTTTGTTCATCTCGATATCGAATGAAAATAGATTCGGAATTACTACAACCGATAAAAATTTACCAACCTGTTTGATGACCTTTTGAGTGATTTTTTGTTCGAGATCGAACAAATTTGCCATTCTAGATTTTTGTTGAACGAAAAAATCTACACGTGTAAACCCACCTTTATACTAATTTAAATAGCTATTTTCCCATTTCAGGAAGTGTTCTTTTTAGAGCAAAAAATTATATATTCAGTGGCGGTCCCATTATTTCAGCTTTTTTTACCTAAAGCAGTCGAGAAATACACTGCCTGGCCAAAGAAACTACGCCACCAAAAAAAAAGTCACACACCACATTTAGTTGGACCACCTTTAGCTTTGATTTCCATCCAGTGTTGCATACATTTTTCACCAAGATCTTGCATTGATGATGGTAGAGTTGGACCACTGCATAAAGCCTTCTCCAGCACATCCTAAAGATTCTCAATGAGGTTAAGGTCTGGACTCTGTGGTATTAATTAAGTAATAGTAACCTACTCTGCCCTGGACCAACATCCCAAATAGTGCAGACAAATGTATACAGTATGTGAGGAGAGGGACCCAAGATACAACCTCTAAAGTATAGAGCATAAGAAAAAAAGTGACCAAGTCTGGCCTGGTGGAGTCATCCTCCACATGGAACTGGAAATGCTACAAAGATAATACTAAGAAAATCAATTGGAGATGTGGAATGTCCCCGTTTCTCCTTGGGTACCTGCCATCGCTCACATATGACCTCCATATGACTCATATCTTAGCTCCTAACTTTCTCTTGTACTGATATCCAATGTTAAGTATCCCCTAAAGAGGCGCTTCAGTATCCCCTGAAGAATGTAAAACGTGCTGGAAAAATTCCTTAACGTTTCTGATACACGATATCTGTCAAAATCTCTCAAACTGTATAAACTATGTATGATGGAATGTTCCTCCACAAGTACTTTTGTCTGGACTCCGTGGTGGCCATTCCATGTGTGAAAATGATGTCTCATGCTCCCTAAACTCTTTTTTTTTACAATTTGAGCCTGATGAATCCTGGCATTGTCATCTTTGAATATGCCTGTGCCATTAGGAAAGAAAATGGAATAACATGGTCATTTAGTATATTCGGGTATTTATAAAAAAGAGGAATCCAGGTTAGGTATGGTAGTGTGGCTACTATCCCCATAAGTTCAAAAATAATTTAACAAACTACAAATATATATATACACTTCTTTACAAAGTCAAGAAATGTGTGGGTAGCCAACCCAGGGGACTTACCTTTCCCTGAAGCTGTGAAGATAGCCCAAATTTATTATAAATACCACATGTATCTGAGAATAAATAGATAAAAAGAGGACCTGACCAGAGTTCATAGTTCATCAAGGTCCCATGTCTCCTCAGCAACTAGGGCATACCATGCAATCAACACAGGTGCATGCGAGTAAGCGTAAAGTCCTTATTGTCAAGGCTTTATAGTTAGGCAAAGCAAGGTAGGAGACACCACGCTGTTCCGAGGGTGTCCATCCCTCCGTACCACCTGTAGCCCCTCAATGCGTTTCGGCCCACATGTATGGCTTCATCAGGAGGGGATCATAGATGAAGTTGGTGGTGAGGGTTACATATTCTGCATAGGCAAAGAGAGACAACATATTTAGCGACATCCCAATACATGCTATTACTTCACTTTACTTTGTAAATTGTTATCAAAAAGCATCCTCCATTTATAACCATTTTCCTCCCAATGGGTTAATAATCCAGCTTCTTGGTTGTTGGAGGTAAATATCCCCTCCTATTGGTTCTGCATACAGTCTCATCATATAAAATATCAAAACATACCATACAATGGGTCCTGGGGGGAAAATCCACCTGTCAGTCCGCTAGTGCTTTGGTGGGTTTTTAGGGCCCAAACGGATCCTGATACCACTGTTGGGAGCTACAAAACACAAAAAAATCTATACAATAAAAAAAATGTACGATTACAACTATCCTGGGGAAAGAAAACATCCCGGCTACCGACTATGCATCTCTCCTGGTCTGTGGTGGAGTGTAGGTGTATAGTTACACCAGTTCAAAAGTAACAAGTGTATAGTAGAGGGGAATCATAGTCCTAATAGGGTCCAGTTGTCCCCCCTATAAGTAAAGGGGTATAGGGTTTGGGTATATGATGCTTGATAGTGTCCATAAACGGGGGTCCAGCCCCCCGGGTCCATCAAGGTCCTGTATCCATTCCTTGGGGCTCCAAACGCCGGGCCACCGGACACCATCGCATTGGGATCCCATATGCCCAGCGATTTTAACCCCCCTCGACCAAAAGGGAGGGGTGGCCAATCAACACCCCAAGGCCCACCCCTCCCTTTCCAGACGTCATGCGGCGCAATCCCACCCTCAGAACGCATCGGCCGGTCCGCCTCAGCACACCGCCATGGTGACCAGGATTTACCCAGTGCCACCACAGCAGTAACATGCCTCCCCAACACCTAATTATTGCCTAACTCTGATGCCTTGACAATAAGGACTTTACACTTACTCGCATGCACATGTGTTGATTGCATGGTGTAGCCTAGTTGCTGAGGGGACACAGGAAATTTAAGGACTATGAACTCTGATCAGGCCCTCCTTTTCTGACTATTTATTTGTACTTCTGTATCAATTTATTCTCCGATAACAATTCTCCGACAACCCTAACAGTTCTCGACTTTGTTCAGAAGTGTATATATATATATATTTGCAGTATATTCAGGTAGTCAGTTGACCTCATTCCATGACCTCAATGAAAGATAATCGCTCATGCAGAAATTATCCAATAGAAGGCTCATGCCTATTTGCTAAGTTAAATCCAAGTGGCGACATTTTTTGGCCAGGCAGTATACAAACACATTGCCATGCAATTTCTTTGTATTTCTTTGTATTTGTATTTGTACTTTGTATTTGGGCCTTATACTAGAGTATATACAGTATTTAGCGCCATCTAGTGACCATTTGTGTCCTGCAAGGCTGGCAAAAAATCATTTATTTTTGCAGGACCAGAGATGGCCTCATAATGCTGGCTCAAAGGTATTTTCCAATATAGTTCTGCTTCAAATCTATTTGAAAGGGCATTTAACTTACACAACATCTTCTATTACTATAAAAGATGATAGATGATGATCCTTTTTGTGGAATGTTTTAGTTCCAGTTGTGAGCTACATTACATATATGAACTAAACTACAATTCTATGAGCCACTTTCCCTAGGTAAGAGAAATCCACCTACTTCTACTGTGTCCCCACAAATAAAGCAGCTATGGTAGACATTTATCCATTTCTGTGCTTTAAACATTTTTCTGGCAAAGTTGTTCTCTCAGTTTTACAAAGACTTCCAAAGAATAAAGCCATTTCTGATTATGACTGCCCTTTTGGATGGCTCCCCATTCTTTTGTCATTTACCTGCAGGCAAGATTACATAATGTATCATGTTCTGGGACAATGTACATGAAACCTGTTCCTTCAGGAAATATTTACACTGGCACTTATAGTGATGATACCAACACTTTATTTGCTAGCAATTGTAAACAAGTGTAATAGCTGTCCTGCCCTTTAAAAACACACACCATTTTTGGGGTTACTGGTTTTAAGAAGCACTGTCTGATGTGAACCATGCCTCCCAGAAAAGAGCTCTCGGAACACCTACGATCAAGAATTGTTCACTTGCATGAAGCTGGAAAGGGTTACAAAAGTATCTCCAAAAGCCTTGATGTTTATGTATCCACGGTAAGACAGACAGTCTACAAATAGAGGAGAAAGTTTAGCACTGTTGCTACTCTCCTTAGGCGTGGTTGCCCTGTAAAGATGAGTGCAAGAGCACAACGCAGAATGCTTAATCAAGTAAAAAAGAATCCTAGAGTGTCAGCTAGACTACACTTACTTAGAAATCTCTGGCACATGCTAACATTTTTGTTGACACATCTACTATAAGGAAACATTAAAGAAGAATGGCGTACATGGGAGGACACCCTGGAGGAAGCCATTGCTGTCCCCAAAAAAATATTGCAGCATGTTTGAAGTTTGAAAAAGAGCACCTGGATGTTCCACAGCACTACTGGCAAATTTTCTGTGGACAGATGAAACCATAATTGAGAAATTCTATATGTGGAGAAAAAAAGGTACAGCACACCAACATCAAAACCTCATCCCCACTGTAAAACATGGTGGAGGGAGCATCATGGTTTGAGGCTGCTTTGCTGCCTCATGGCCTGGACGGAATGTTGTCATGATGGAAAAATGAATTCCAGAGTATATCAAGACATTTTGCAGGAAAACACAAGACCATCTGTCCGCCGAAGCTCCGCAGAGGATGGGTGATGCAACAGGACAGGAGGAGTGGTCCAAAATTACTCCAGATCGTTGTGGAAGTCTGATCTGCAACTACAGGAAACATTTGGTTGAGGTTATTGCTGCCAAAGGAGGGTCAACCAGTTATTAAGTCCAAAGATTCATATACTTTTTCCACCCTGCACTGTGAATGTTTACATGTTATGTTCAATAAAACATGAAAACATATAATGTTTGTGTAGTATTTTTTTTAAGCAGACTGTTTTTCTATTGGTGTGACTTAGATGAAGATCAGAGCACATTTTATGACCAATTCATGCAAAACTTCACGTAATCCCAAAGGGTTCATATACTTTTTCTTGCAACTGAAGCTGCAGAACTAAGATGTGCCAAAGTAGCATTAGTACTTTTGCACATTGCACATGTTACATTTGACAATCATAAGTAAACATTTCTCACATTGTCATTATGGGGTGGTGTGGGAAAAGTTTAATTTAATTTTTGAATAAGGCTGTAACATAACAAAATGGGGAAAAAGTGATGTGCTGTAAATACTTTCTTGATGCACTGTAACAAATCACTCCGTATGTATGCCATAATAGAACTTGTAGGTCCAATATACCAATAGGCCTGTCCATAGTGTGTATGTATTTTACATTTAAGTACTATCCATTTGTAAACCACCAAAAAGGGCCCTTTGACGCTATGTGTGTTTTAAAGGCATGCGTTTCTGCATATATACAAAGGAGCATGCGTTTTTCACATTACATCTGCTTTTGAGTTTTGTATTTTTGAACAAAACAATGAAAAATACATGAAAATTTATCAAAAAATGCATATAGCAAGGCATAAAAAAAACACATGCAGAAATGCTGCATTTTTAAAAATGCAACACATGCAGTGTGCATGGTAACATTGTTTGTCTATGTAAAAATAACATGTGCAGTAAAAAAACACTTTTGAAACGCAACGCATAAAGTGTGAAAGGGCCCTGAAACTGAACAATGAAACTGCTGTAATAGTATAAAATGAAAATCTGACACTTCTATAAGAAAAAAAAACTGAATATTAAATTATTATTATCTTGTATTTGTATAGCACCGACATATTATGCATCACTTTACAGAGCATATATAATCATATCACTCAAATTGTATCATTGTACGCTTCTTAAACAGTTTCTGTATCATCTGAAGAGTAGCTGTTATCACCTACTTATGTGACAATTATAGAGGCACAAATATCAAAGCAAAGGCTACCTGCTCTATTTTTGGAAAGTTTCATGTGAATAAAAATCTTTCATTTTTATGTTCACACATGGCAAGGTGAATCAGCAGTAGGGTGGGTGATGTACCAAGAACTAGGAGGTGACAAGAATGTGGATATCATCCCTCTTCTAGAAATAAAGGATGCCTTTACTATTGCTACAGCCTATATCTGTCCCCGAACATAACCGTTCCACATCAAAGTGTGAGAAGATGTGTTGAAAATTTGGAACTAATATGTCAGGTTTTATTTGTACAATTGTATTGGATGACATTTTCCTTCACAACATCAATGACAAGTAAAACTACATTGTATTCATAAATAAATTCTTATCAGCTGGCTTAAGTTATTCTGTATTAATTGCAATTATGTTGCAATTACAGATATGCCAGTGCATGAATAAAATGGTTCATATGTGTATTTCATACAAACAAGACAGTGTTTTATCTTCTCTAGTAAAAGCTAGGAAAATATTATATTGTGGTCTTGATACGAAAATATATTAAATATAATTTCAGATTTCAAAGATAAATGGACTGTTTAAGTCAGCAAATGCACATTTGATTCAATATTAATATAGCTATGAATGCAATAAAACATAACTTACAATTTCTAGAGGTGTAACAGTGGCACCTTGGGGATGTTAATTATTTAATTGTATACTTAATGCAGACCTCAACAAACCTATTGAACGCCATATCCCTTGTAGTCAAAGCATTTGGTATATCATGGACATTTCTGCCCTGGCTTTGATCCCACCGGTGTATTCTCCATACTTCTCTTGAACTGGAAGAAAGAGGGTTCAATTGTCTTTGAAAGAGAAAGATGAAATAATATTAACAACAATATTGTCTCTGTTCTGAAAATATGTTTAGGAAACATTTCCCATTTCTGTTTGTTCTGCAAGGAAGTAAGGGACCATCTTCTCATTAGTGCCATGGAATGCAACAGTAACATCACAGGGGCATTACCTATCCCGCTATGTACAGAATACAAAGCTTTGGATAGCTCTGAGCTTTAACAAATTCAATACATAACATAGCATTGCAAAAGATCAATAGAAATGTACTTTTTTTACAAAATAGAAGGTACTGGAAAATAATAAAAATGTTACCTACTTCACTACAGACTGATAGATAACATTGATATACTTATTGCAAAATAGCATTCCTAAGTTGAAGCAAGCAATAGAACATTGTTGTACCATGTTAGGATGAATACGGAAAGGTTGGAGTTCAAGTGATAACGTGATAACTGAAGTCATTGAAAAAGTAAGCTTTTGGGGTGTCTCAGATCCCTTCAATCTAAAAATACTTCTTACCTGAGGGTGTTCTGATCAGCAGTCTTTAGTACTTTCCAAATGAATGACCCAGAATGAGTATGCAGATAATTCCAGATTTCAGATAATTCCTGCATATTATTCCAGCAGTTTACTTCATGCTTGTTTCATGTGTTTGACTGGGACTGCTGAATTCTTTAGAGTATATTTCATGAGAAATTTAAGTTTTCCCTTAAGGATAAATCCACTTTAAAGAGTGTCTTTGCAATAGTTTAGATAAGTGTCTACAGTTGAGTTATGAGTCCCTCTTATGAAATAAAACTCTTGATTACTCCATGAAAATGACCATTAACATGTTTTTGTTTTTATAGTGTATTAAGTTAAAACAAGAAAGGGAAAAAATGAGACATTTAAAATTATTAGCCCCCTGGCCAATAATAGTCAATAGTGTCTTAGTGACAACAATGTCTTAGAGTATTTTTTTACTAGGTTGGCACAGGTCACCTGAGGGATTTTATCCCACCATTTTATTGCAAATTGTTCTAGCTGGTCCAAATTGAATGGTTTTCGAGCATGGACATTCACGTTGAGTTCATTTTGAAGGCATGGTCATACACTCGAATTTTGAATATTCATAAATATCGAATAGAATATTAGTAGATTTTTTTGGTTAATATCGCAAATTTGAATATTGCCTAAGCCGCTTATCACTAACAGAGATAATGAGGGCTCTTTATCGTGGTGGGTTTCAGGGCCATCATCCCAGAAGAACCCTTTGCTCAAAGAGCAACATCACAGTCCAACTGAGGTTTGCCCTTGAACATTTGAAAGATGAGTTTTGGAAGTATGTGCTTTAACCGTAGGCCAGTTACCACAGTTAAACATGGTGGTGGGAGCATCATGCTGTGGGACTCTTTGGCAGCCTCAGGAACAGGGAGACTTGTTTAGGCGCATGGCATCATATGAGATGTGAGAACATGCAAAAACCTGCTTTTAGTGTAGGCTATATTCTGGTTGTTAAGACATCGCATACATCAAAATTAGTCAAACAGGACCTCAAGGATAGCAAAACCAAGATCCTGGAGAGGCCCTCACAGTCCAGACCTTAATCCTATTGAGAACACGTGCAAATTTTAAATTTGGAACATTTAGAACAATTTGCAATGGAAGCATGGGCCAAAATCCTTTAGAAGACCTGTGCTAACCTAGCAAAGAACTACTAAGAGATTGTTATCAGTTGTGGATACACTATTAACTATGAATGGCTAGGGGTCTAATCATTTTGAATGTCACATTTTGCCCTTTCTTGATCAATTTGGTTTATTAATAACATATCCTAATTAAACATAGTGGGCATTTTTGTATTAGTATTTGTTTCCAATATATATATTTTTTTGTTAATGGTCATTTTCATAGAGAAATTAAGAGTTTTGTCTAATTTCATAAGGGGGCAAATAATTTTGGCCTTAACTGTGTATAGAAAGGGTCAGCTTGGCCAGGCTAAGAAAACAAAAACATGCAACATTACTGAATACTGTAAAAGGTAACAAACACATTCTAAGTTTTAATAGTCTATTATATATTGCCATGATTCACTAATTCACATAATAAAGGTCTGCCATGTTTTTATTCGGAGGCTATGATCTGTAAAATTGTGATAAAGGACACATTTTGTACATATGGTTGCTTCTAAATTAAGTAACTGAATACCTATATCATTAGGGATTAAGCCAAACAAATGAAGTTGTCTGTGTCTGAAACCCATTTGTTAAGTATACAAAAAAATAGGTAGATTTGGTTGGTAAAAAAAATAACATGAATAAATTAAGAGGATCTGTGTCGCATCTAAAATGTAGCTGTACTTAGCAATGGATTTCAATTTACTTCTATAAAACAAGACTCTAATTACATTTTGATTTATACTTGGCCTAAAACCATAAACTGTTCTCTGTTCATGCATGTTCATAATGTGACTTTTGGTGATTCTGTATTACTGTACAATATGTAGAGTAACAATATATAAATGTATAACAAGTAAAAACTCTGAACACCTATAGCCTAGGGGTGTATGTGGCCCATGGTGTACTTATATCTGGCCCGTAAATGTTTTATTTTTTTATTGTTTTATTTAGGAAAATAATGGCAGTGATGTAATTTAATTGACATTTGATTTCGCATGTGTTATATGGTATTAGGTTTTGCTTGCTCCAAACTCAATGTTTAGGCGAAGCCTATGTTTGTTTTTTTGTGAAAAGGTATCTAATCTGAAGAAAAAATGTCCTAATTGTAGACATTATTATAATAAATATCGAGGTTTGCCGGTGATTTAAGTTGGCCATAAACGGGTCGATTTTTCAATCAATTCCCGAACAATCGATCACCGTGCACGTCCATGGTGATTGATTGTTCAGGAATCAAACAAGGCCACCCTTTCTTGGATCAAATCGATCCTGCTCAAAGAAAATTTGATAAAACGGGGAACCAACATGTTGGTAAATCCCTGTTCGATTACCATTACTCTTGATTGGGACCAGGAATCGTTCGTGCATAGCAGCTGAAGATTGCACCCTGCAGCTGCTATGAGTGGCAGTTGCACATATTGTGATGGCATTGGGGAGGTGGGTTGTTACATATTGACAGCCACCCCCATTTTATCTGTATGGGCAACAGCTCAAAAAAGCTGCAATTTCAGGTTTGTAACTGTCCGTGTAAATAGGCATGCAATAGGTCATACACTAAAAACAACTAAAAGCAAAAAAAAAGTGAATGTGTCTAGCAATTATTTCAATATTTATTTGTAAGGAAAAAAACATTCAGTTTTGGTATGGTGAATGGCCAAAAAAATCAACCATTCTGTAAAACAAAAAAATAAAGTGTGAAACAATTTTTGTTCATTTCAACAATCAGAGGCAAACATCAAAAGCTATTAAAACAGATGATAGGGGAAAGTTTTTTTTAAATGTATATATAGCCAAGTATTAGGATTTAATGACATGGAGGCTCAGTTAGAGAGATTTTATCACTTCCTATCTGATAAAAAACAGTGATTGAAATTCTGACAGGAATTCTAAAGTTTGGCCATTCTTTTTTAAACTAAACAATGATGTTTGGGTATAGATACTAAAGATACTCATCTCACTGCAAATGCAGATTGTGAGCGGTAAATCAAATACAGAAATAACCACCATGTTTAACTCATAAAGAAAATTACTTTTCAATGTAAAATGTCTGCTATATAATAAAGCTGGTTGACACTCTAATAAGGCCTTGTTACTCTTGAGAAGACTGTAATAAATCAAAATACAACTTTAAAGACAGTGCAATTATACACAACTAAATTGGTAGTAGTCCAAATAAATGGGTATTGCATTGTACTTAAATCATTACTAAATGTGGGTATTTAATAATCTCTCTAAAAAGCAATTTGGAGCAACATTTGCTCCAAAATAAATTCGCAAAGTAAATGCTACACCTTCAGTGATTTAACATTTTACTGAAACATAATGTCGAGTTTATTTCACTGAATGATCCCACACATAGGAATTTGTGATGAAAAATAGTCAGCATCTAGACCAGTGGTGGGAGTTGATATGGAGGGCCACAAGTGCGGCCCTCAGCATTACTAAAGGGCCGCACATAACATTCTCACTCTACACTGCCTTTAAAGGTTATGTGCCGCAATGTATATTATACAATCACCCCCCATTCATTGGTGAAATAGTGGGAGCATAGCCCTCACCTGTCTGCCGATACCCCACCAACAATAGAGGCAAGGGGCTTGCTCAGGTGCCATCTGGGCCGCTGATTGGCTTTTACGTACACCTATCATGTAAGTTTATCGCCTCTCCTCCTCTTCCCATTCTAAGAAGTTCCTGAGAGAGGACCTGTCAACGGTGGTTCAGCAAACAGGTGGGTTCCTATGCCCTATGCAATAACAGTAAGGTTTCGGTGGAGGACCCAGGGGGGCCGCCAAAGAACACCCAAAGGGCCGCAGGTTGGGCACCCAGGATCTAGACCGTAGATGTTAGCTAAAGTGGGTTTCAGAATGAGATATCACAGAGGTCATGACTAAGTGATTTAGAAAAGTAGGACCAACATTAGGTCCATAAACTATTCTGTCAATTTGAATTTCAGTTTGTAAAATGGTACTAAATTCTCTTTAAGGTCTAAGATATTCATGCTGCCCATGGGGTGGTCTGGTTGTAAGTAGAGATGCTCGAATTTTTCGACTTTGTGAGCTTATTGCAAAGCCCCTGAAAATGGTATCATCACCAAACTTGCTGGAGATGTAGAGAAGGGATGGAGGAACATTTGAAAAAAAAGGTTTTGCTCTACCACATGAAGTTTTTGCATAAATTAAGTTTAAAGTTAAAGTCGAAATTCCGATTTTCGAATTTTTTACTTGACTTTGAACTTAATTTGTGAAAAAACTATTTGTGTTAGAGACTTACTTTCTTTTTTCTTTTTTTTTGGAGTCAGCAAGTTTGGTGATGATACCATGCTCAGGGGCTTTGCAATTAAGTCGAAACCGGTGAAATGGTCGAATTTTTGAAAAAAAATTCGACCATCTCTAGTTGTAAGTAATCCATCAAGCGTGCAGTAATAATCAAGTGTCCCATTATTGTAGATCTATGCAGAAATAATATATGTTTAAGAAGAATATTGGAACAATAGAACAATAGTTCTATTTGACACAAAAGATAATAGACTTAAGCTCGATATTGGAGCTGTTAGAGGTTCCCTGCAGCAGCGTGAAGACAGGGTATAAAAAGTTAGTACATTTCTGTAAAGCTTCTACTGTTGGTACAAAAAACATTAATAATCCTCAGTTGTGTTACACTATTAAGGCTTCAATAACCAATCGTTTTTATACTCCAACCCAATGAAAATGAGCCAGAGAAACTGTTTCTTAAAGTAGTATATGTCTCCCACTGCACTGGTCATATATAACTAAAGTTCAAGTGGGGTCACTGCATTTTCAAACTGGTGCTACCAAATTGACCATTGTATGTCAAGAACCAGCATTAGGCAACACTTTTTCTTTCCACCAGTGCTTTTGTATTACAATCACTGACAAAACATTCATCCAACATGCCATCATTAATAATAAAAGATAAACGTTTAACAGCCATAATTTACAGTAAAAGAGAAAAATGATTTTAAAAAAATCACATTGGTACAGAAAATTGGCTACAACTTCTAGAAAACATACACACATTTATTGTCAATAAAACGAGCTTGGATGTACGTCAGCATTTTGAGTAGAGTGATGTGACAACTGACGGTATTGGGTGTGGTTTGGAATATTTAGTAAATAATTCAGATACAAAAAAATTTATCCATAATGCTTTTGGCTCTTCTAATTTATGCCATCCCCAAATATTTATATCAATGCTTTCGTCTCTGAAGGCAACATCTGACAGCTATTTTGTGTAAACAGTTCTTTACCGAACACCTCTCTGTATATTTTTTCACGTGTCTCTGGAAGAGCAAGCAAACTTTTAATGTCCTTCACTTTGTCCATCAGAGGTTTTAACTCCTTTTGTAAAGCAGTCTGGGAGTTTCCATCATTGTATCCCTTGCCTGAAGGAAAGAATAGTGTTATTGTACACCAGAAATGAAGAATTTGTCTCTGATCAACTATACATATACCATGATTTTTGGCCACATTTATATAGAAAAGATCCATTATGCTTGTCAAAAAATAGATTATTTTCATGAATAACGGTCATCAAGAAATACTGCATAGTGTCACAATACATTGGAGAACCAGTACAAGAATACATAGCGAGTATATGTTCTCTGAGAAACATCCAGCATTGAAATTAGCATAGCCTTTGAAGGGTTGCCACTGCAACATTACTGAAAAAGAATCAAATTTCAGCTTAAAGCGACAGTCATCTCCACACCACCAACATGACATGGCTTTGCCATCTGTTAAGGCCTCTTGGTTGGCCATTCTCTGCTATTTTACAAGGCATAGCAAAAGGATCCTATTATTCTTCAAACTATACAATACACTTATTGTAGTTCACTTCATTGGACTCTTGCCATCTCTCATTTTTGTAGTTTGGTTTTTCTTCAATGCAAACTGGTTTGTCAGGAAATATCACTATATAAATCCATTTGTGTAAATGTTGTCATAGAGGAATAATACTGTCCACAGATCCCCATGTAAGATGCACCTGAGTTGAAAAGCAGGTGTCTTTTAAATGCAACCAATAACTTCATGTTGAGATATGTATGAGTCAGCAGAGACCATAATTGCTATTTGATATTGTTTTCAAATTTCTCATTATTAATAGCGGGCTCCAGTGAGATTCCATCAGTCTGTTTGGCTTTGGCCTGCTGTGTCTCCTCTATATACTGCTGTACAGCCTTGAGAACTGCACTTTCCACCAGCCTTTTACTTAAGCTCACAAGCTCAGCATCATCGGGTTCTCGACCATTCTTATGACCTACACACCACAACAGAGAAAAGCAAGTTCCTAATAAGTTTTGAAAAGGTTAGGGTTATTCTAAGCACTATAAGTCATACACAAAGTCATTCTAATCTGAAATGACAACTATTGGAAATGTCAGTTCACATGTAATATATTGAATGACATACCATAACAAGACTGGGTCTGCTTTTATGATACGAAATATTCTTTATTACTTAGTAAATCATGCTGTATGTATTATATCTACACAAAATTATATCTGTAAGATAAAGTGCAATTACAACTTTGTTCAGCTGACAATAGTTCTGTTTGGTTAAATAGGCATGAGGTTTATTGCAGTTTTTGGGTGTCAAAATACCCTGGCCAGATGGTCAAATGTTTTGGACAAGCTGACTTTGTGAGTTGATTGCAGAGCCCCTGAACATGCTATTATCACCAAAATACTGGAAATGTAGTGACGGGTTTTGGGAACATTTAGGAAAAAAGTATTGCTCTAGCTTATGTAGTTTTGGCCTAAATTAAGATCAAAGTTGAAATTTGTATTTGAACTTAATTTATGTAAAACCTTTTTTTTTTGCTAAAGCAATACTTTCTTTTTCTAATATACCCTAAACATTTCTCTACATCTCCAGCAAGTTTGGTGATGATACCATGTTCAGGTTGCAATCAACTCAAACTAGGTTATTAGTATTGGCGAAGGGACATGGTGTGGAGCTGTCTTAGGTGACCATAAGTCCACATTCGGCAGTTTCAGGTCTTCAAGATGGTGTGTTTGAGCACTATATTCTAGATTTATGTCAGTATAGTGAAAAGGCCAGAGCCTGCTAGCTAAAGGAGTACCACGTCACTAAAAGGTCTGGAAATATAATGAGGATTAGGGTGTGACTTTTAGGGTGACTTTGCAGGGATGCTGTGCAAGACATAGGTTATCACACACTGGATTTTGTAGCGGTATCCCACAACTACATAGAAAAGGCGATTCAAATTTTCAATGCAAATGTGTTGGTTGTTCAATACCCATACCAGTAGAGAACTTAAAGGACAGTTCATCCTCCAGTTGCCAGACACATCAAAAACAGTCCAACATTTAGAAAAATTAACAGTTTCCTGTAAACTGTTACAAGTGTATAAGCTAGGTGTTGTATATGAAAGAGTTCATCAGTGGGATAGTGGGGAAATTGAGGAAAAGAGGGCTTTAGGTTCTCCTTATATGGGGGGTTTCTAAACAAGAGAGGGATACATATGGGTCAGGATTGAGGACAAGCATTGGATATATGCTATATTGATGGATACAACACAGCTCACAAATGTGCATTAAGAAAATCTAATTCAGGCTTAAACTACATCATCACAATTCGCCTTGAAAAAATGTAATCTCCCCATTAAGGAATTAAAAGCAGTATAATTCAAACTTTAAAACCATTTTCTAAGCTGCAATAACAGGAACGAGGGGATAAAAATTCCAGAATTGTCTGTCTCACGACAGCTCAACATTTACTGGAAAAACTAATGCATTGCTGTAAAATGTTACAAACAGTCCTCTGGAGAGCTCACAAATGCCACTGTTTGTGTGACATTTATCTGCTCGTGTTTATTGCTAAAAATGAGACTGGAGACAGAACATTCAGCAGAATGAGTAAGCGGCATGAATGAGCAAACTTTAATAAAACAAATCTAATGGTTGAACGCAATAAATTAAATAAAGGGCACATTGAAAATGTCACAAAGATCAGTGACACTAAGACATGGCAAATAAATAATTGTTGAAAGGGCAAAACAACTGCTAAGTACATTACCTGTAACAGCGTGGTTGTGTCCTTCTTATCACTACTGTGTTAGGGAAAATGTCACTGACATCATTAAATTATCAGCCTCAGTAAAAGAAAACAGCAAAGGTTTAATAATCGATGTGAGCAAACCTGCAGCTTATCATCACATAGGTACACATAGGTATATACATCAAGTCCATGTGTTGTAAACTCATTCTCCATGTTTATGGAGACAAAAAATGGGTCTGCTATAGATATCAACAATATATTAGTAATTATGCCATATTACATAATAAAAAAGTTCTTGCATGGTTTCTTCCGTATCACCATTAAAAATCTTCAGCCAATGTTACTTCCTGTCTTTGGTGGTCTGAAGCCCTCTAATAATTGTGTGACACTTGAGCGTGCTCGTTGCCTATCCAGCACTAGATTCCAACATGGCTTTAGCCTCTGCGTCCATAAAGATACACAGAGAGGCTTACCGAACATTTCAGGCCAGGAAACGTTCAGAAAGCCTCTCTCTATCTTTGTGGACGCTGGCATCTACTGATGGGTGGGAAGTTAGCACGCTCTGATGTCACACAGTAATCACAGGAAATAAAATTCTCAAGCTGAAGACAAGAAGTAACATTGCCTGACAATTTTAATTTTAGGGTTTATTTACCATGTAAATACAAAACACTATGATACGATTTTAGAACTGAATAAAACCCAAGGCTTTGCAATAATCTGACCAAGGTTTACATTAAATGTTAAAATGTTTCCAAACCAAGTACACTTTTCAGTCTATCTTGCTTAACATTCCAAACTGAATGTGACTTACTACTCATTGAAGTCATCTAAATAACAATGGAAACTTAACCTATGTTTGTTGCAGAACAGACTCTGGATTTGCTTAAAAAATTTCAGAGAGTGATACTGTGGTGAAACATCAAGGATGACAATTACTTTAACAGTTGTGTTAGCAATGCTCTTCACACACCTGTGCTAGATAGGGCTACATATGATAGTATACCTGTTACTAGTAATAATATTAATAAAGGATTGTAAGTGTTAAAGCTTGTGTATAAAATATTGGTTTATTTAAAGTTTATTCTTTCACAGTCTTGTAATATTAGTCAGTCCTATATAAAAAGAGATGAAAAACTAGGGTCTGAGCTTTGAATCTGGGCCAAGCACTCCTCTGGTCTCCAAAGGCCAAAAGAATACTGGTAGGTTAACTGGTTACAGATTGTAAGTTAATATTATGACTACATAAATACTTGACAATAGTGGCAGGTTCCAATGCATTTCAATCTAAGGACCCATATAAAAACTAACATGGTATAAGTATCTTGCAGTCTCTGTACAGCAGAATTGGGAAAAGCATATAAGGTGGCAAACCTGTTGGCTACAATGCTGTTCTACAATGTTGTACAATGCCCAAACTGCTTGGGTAGAAGTCTAGAGGAGTTCTAGATATCTAGATATGCTAAACCTCCTAGATGGAAAAACTAAAGCAAATATATAAAAGAGGTGGGCCAAGGGCAATAGGTCAAGGGTTAGATAATGCTCCATTACCCAACAGGAGCCTTAATAGTTTTCCAAAGTCCTATATTTAACTCTTTTGAATAGATTTGTCTACAGACATCACTTCTGGATCAGCTTGTTTATTTTTTTATCTACATAGTAGAAGTATTCATGTAAACCAGTTGCATGAGTACAATGACACATCCACACACAGCTTGCACTACTAACTCCATACGTATGTGTTCTATAGGCCTAAAACTCACCATGTTTACAGCTTATAACAAGTATATAAAAGTCATCCCACAACTTAGATCATGTGCATTCTTGTAAAATAAATGATGATGATGACTATTCCTGAGAAATAATAGACTGCTAGAATGTAATCAGCTGTACATTAGTATGCTAGAACGAAGGAAGGCCTCCCTGAGGGAAATCACACGCTGAAAAACTGCAATCACAACAACATCCATACAAGAAATAGAACCGTGTTTTATATTAATGGAGCAACTTGTGAAGTCTGCTTTAAACACAGCAAAGTATTTGTGATAGCTCTTTCAATGATGCATTTTCAAATGGTAGTGGCTCAATCTAGTTTCATACACACACAGCACATTTTCAGCACCTTAGACGATTGTTTTTTTAACATTTATCACTTATTTTAAGTAAATATATATGTGGACACAGGGGCCATCAATGGTGACTGCGCCAACCAACAACGAATGTGGATTATTGTATTATTGATGCCCCCTACTTGTCTTATTGCACCTTCCCCCTGAAACAATCACTACAGATATTTCAGGCCACAATAATAAAGCAAGTGTATTGAGCCTTCAGGGGCCCTTTATAAAATAATAAATGTAATTTGTATTTGATTTTCTTTTGTTATTAACCCCATAAAGATTAATGTTAAATTTTGCCTTTAGTCCTAACTAAATATTTCATTAACTCAATGCTAAAGAAACTACTTCAAAGGTGTTTGGCTGTTTGGTTCAGCTTAAGGTTGACATTACCAAGTGAACACTTCTGGAAAAATAAACCTGGTGACATCAGAGCTAATTTTGTTAGCTTAGTTTAAAGCTGCCTTTTCATATCAATAAATCTGCCCTAGTTGACTCAAGCTGCCCAGTTCATATACAGCTCTGCTGTCCGGGGGTGGAGATGAGGACAATGACAGAGATGGGCACAAAGAGTTAAGGGCAGCAAAGTGGAAAAAAGGCGAAATATTTTTCAACCATCAGACTCTTCGATTTATAGGGGGCATTCTATGTGTTGGATTTATAGGATGAGTTCTATTTTATGGTCCAAAATATAAGGTAATTACTTTAAGGAACATAAAGTTAAAGAAGAACTTGCTTACCCAAAAAAATGGACTATAATTGGGTGCTTACATTATTTTTTTTCCTCACAACATGTTCTTACTTCAGGTAAATAGTTTAAATATAAAATAGCTTTGGTCCATATGGGGTATATGGCTATCAGAGCATGAAAAAAGGTTTTTCACATTATGTTTCTGCCATTTGTGAGACTCTTACAATAGTACAAGTTGTGTAATACTGGAAAAGAAGTAAAGTGACAAAAAATTTCTGCTTAGCTGCAAAATGAATTTGGAGTGCACAGATGTATTGTTTGCACAAAGCTGTTATGTGAATGGCGGAATGTTTCTATTCTAGTCACATTCCTGCATTCATTCTTAGGCTGTTTATCATTAGGGATTTTAAGTAGGATGTATTTATCTCCAACTCCAGCACTGCTTTTTCTCCCTAAGCCTGGAAATAATCCAAGTAGTTGGTCTAAATATAGTTCATATTTTTTAGCTGTATCCCTCCCACACTTCACACATAGGTTCAATTCTCTACTTTTCATTGACAGCACATATATCTCTCACTCCTTACATAACATATGTAAGGTATTTTTATCTTCTTCATCACATTTGCTGAGGTTTTTATTATCTCCCAGAGGAGTAAAAGTTTTTGTTTTGTTATTTAAATGTAACATTTGTCCATGACAGTATTTCCGTAGTTCCACCCCTTTAAATACCCATTGTGTGTTACAGGAAATTTACAGATATGTCTTACGATCGTGATAAAAAATAAATAAGGATTTATAATTTTTGAACTGGTTCTGAGCTTAAGCTTCAGTTCAGCCCCACACAATTGTACCAGCGCCTCTTATTTTTCGCTCATTTAATTGCGCACAGTTTCACAGTTTACATTAGTCAAAATAAAACCTTCTTACTTCTATGATGATGGGAATCCAGCATCATCTGATTCTTTCCTATCCCCTGACTTAATGATCCTGGCCTCCTTTTTTTTTTGCCAAATTTCAAGTCTTTTAAATCATGGGGCGTGCGGACCATATGGGAACACCTACTGCTTTAGAATGAGATCCAAGTTAAAATACATTTTCAAAACTTCTTTCTATAGTCAACCTATTGTTTGCCTCAGCACCCTGTATGGTACCCTGGTAGCCCCTTTAATCAGCTATGATCTCTTTGGACTGCACAGGCAAATGCAGCAATGGAAAATGATGACCTTTTACACTCTAGTATAAGCCAATCTGAATACAATATGAGGTAAGGTACCTAATTTTACCTAAAGAACCTGGAAAAATGGAAAAAGTCAAATATAGGCCTAGGGTGGGAAATGGGACTAATTAATTTTTGAAACTGCACATGGTACTATAACCATTGTTAGAGATGTAGAGAAGGGTTGAATGAACATGTATAAAATGTATTGCTCTAGCACATGTACTTTTTGCATAAATTAAGTTCAAAGTAAAGGTAAAATTTTAATTTTGATATTTCATACAAAACTACATGTGATAGAGCAATTCTCTTTTTTTAAAACTAAACATTGCAGACTTGTGTAATCCCTGCATCAGAGAACACATTCTTTTCTTCCCACTCTATAGAAAAGAACAGGGTGCTTGTATTCAAAACCAAGATTACTGCATATGTATACAAGGCATCTTTACCGTTAAACTGTGTATACATTTGTATTGCACTTAATTCATTATTTCAATTTATAGTTTTTACATTATACAATTTAAAAACCCCCAGTAAATGTCAGCAATGAAATATAAATCTCCAATTTCAGGAACACATTACACAGAAAAAAACTTATTTAGGAATGACTCAGAAACCAAACAATTAATACAAATTACCCTGACTTATTTTCTGTATTTTTAGAGCAATTCCATACTACACAATGCTTTACAGAATATATACTGAAGATCTATTGAGAGGAGAGAAACAATTTATGACACCATAAGCCTTGTAAACACATTCAATTAAAGTCTCTGTAAGCAATCATTAGCGATCATTTCCAGTGACAGCTGGACAAATGGTCATTCAGGGCTGTTTTGTTCTATTGAGAGAGGTGGGACGGATAGGCTGGAGGAGTTTTGACTTGTTCTTTCCCTCTAGAAAACATAAGTGTACCTTAGTGGCCCACCACATTGGAAACATCTAACAAAAGGTTATTTAAATGAAATAAAATGTTGAAGTCTTTTATAAGAAAATACTCCTTTCCATGCTTTTAATTTAAGATGTCCCCTTTTATTAATCTGGCTCCAAGTGTAAAAAATATGTGGGCATGAACTCCAGTAGGTATGTTCTTTGATTTAAGAAGTCTCATGTATAAATGTATCTGTGCCATATATAGTACATTAGAGTCTCAGTAGTGAAATTACTGCTTGACTTTTTTTTTTTTTGCAGGACAGCTCATAAACACCATCCATGGAAAGTAAACAAGAAAACAAATCATGTTGATCTATAAACCATTCACACGCAGGATATCCACAAATCTGTTTGTATTCCTCTAGTAAACTAAAAGTCAAAGTTTAACCATTTATCTTACTGCTAAATTCTTGTGTAAGGTTGAACCTTACCAAGGGTTATGAATAATGAGGAACAAGTATGTAGGAAATCACAGCCTTGGAAAGCCAGTAATTGGTAATGCAGTATTCTTGGTGTCGGCCTAATGATGACAAGCTACAATAAAGGTCATATTATTTATCTTCCTGACAGTCAAACTTCCATTGTTTATGCTTGGGTATAATTCAGCCTATCAGCAAGGACACCTAATATTTATAATATTTGGAAAACTGTAACAAGATAGTATCTATTGCAATGCAGAATAGAATGTTCACCATAAATAAAGGCTGTAATTATACCGTACATTTTGCAAGGAACATGAGGCTGGGAAGGCATATACAACTGGGCAGTGTAACCAAACTGAAGGTATAACAAAACTAGTGATTGGAAGGTTTAGAAAGGTCCTCATATCACATGGATTTGGTAGAAGAAAAGTTGATAGTACAGAAATGTTATGGTATGATTGAAAGGGGCCCTTTCCCCCCGATTACATACATGCATGTTATGCAAAACTGTAAAAATCTTCCTGAAAGTAAATCCACACACTAAATTTGATCCCCACAAGCCCACTGAAATAGGCCGACGGGAAAAAGCAAGCCAGGGGGAGGGGGTTCCATTACATTAACACTTATTGGCTTCAGATATGTTGTAAAACTATTGTAGTCACTGGAATGCATAGAAACATGTTTATATAGTAAAGTTTAACAGGTGGGATATATTAAGCATGAAAACTGTTCTTGGAGGTTGTAAGGTGATGGAAATATGGGCTTTAGCAAGGACCAAAAGGTGCCCAGAATGGTCATGTGGTTGGTGATTGACACATATCACTTACCTATTTATTGTTGCAGACTACAGCATATTTACTCTTAGCATAACCTTTTTTTTTTTTTTAACTATGACGCTGGCCTCGCAAAATTTGAACAAATGAATATCTGTGGAATATGGTGGAAAAGTAAGCTTGATCCATGGAAGCCCCAACTTGCAACGTCTTGGTGCCAGATACTACAGGACAGCATTAGATGTTTTGAAGGCTCAATGTTTGCCTGGCAATTTATGCTCACAGCAATACTGCAATAATACTTAACTATTTTTATAGTAAGAATTGTAGCCGATTAGTGATATGGCAGACACAATGCCATTTCAGTACCAAGCTAAGGGCCTGGAATGAGTGATATTATACATTACTGGCGTATAAACTAATTATGGGATCAACACCGTTCTAAATGTGCTATAGCTATTTTTGTCCAGACCCACTAAAGGCATGTGCGCAAAGCATTAATCAACCGAAAAAAGACATTGCTTAATTTAAATGTATAAGCTTTTTGTTTCACATAAAAGGCTAATGGTATAAAAGGGCTGATGTCTGTTCTGGTGTATAATGAAAGACAGAGGTAATTATAATGGCACAAACAATAAATAGCTTTAAATGCTCTATGCTACACACAGGGATGTACATTAAGCTCTATTTATTGTGGTTCCTCTCCAGCTATCATTGATCAGCTAGTGCTGGTAACTGTTAAATAAGCTATGAAGCCATAGACATGTTACCTATTGCTAACAGTGCATACTTATTAAAAAGTCAAATGTATTACGGTTAATGAAACCTTGATGCTTTTTATTTGTCTGACCTAAAGAATTGCTATTGTCTAGCCAGTAATTTGTAATAATCAATGAAAGGTTCTTTAAGGTTCAGGCTAAAAACAGAACCTACAAAAGAGGCACAGATACTAAGTCAAGAAGGTTAATTACCTGTTGAGAATAAATTTTCATAAATTAACATGTAATTTTAAATCTATTTAAGAAACTTGCTAGATGCCCTCTTCATCAGCTTATGTTGCAGACACACTGAGGTCACCCTCTGTTCATTCATTCAGTGCCCAACATGTAGTTCTCGTCACTAAGATGAAAAGGCGAATAGCTGAATTAATAAGATTTTCAGACTATCCAACCAATATGCTGTTTCTGATACTTTCTTTGTTGATCAATTTTGATCACAATATTTAGGGAATGTATAGTATTTTTGGAATTGTTTTCACCATGCAATTAATGTCTGACTAAAAATAAAGGTCATGATAACTTTGAAAATATTAAAGTGACCCCCCAAAATTGGTCCTTTTAAGTTTTCTATTTAATGTGCACAAAATCTGCAATGCACACAAGATGCAAAACCAGAAAATGATACAGCACAAAGATGAATTGAAGGCTTTAGAAAGCGAGTTCCTAAACATCCTCTGTCTATATATTAAGTATGTCCTGTTTCCTGTCCTGCTCATGTATGCTTTATTAGGTTTATCCAATGTTTGGATATACATTATCGCCAACAGAATAAGAAAACAAGCTTTGCAAAAGTATACATTGCTGTCTCACTATTTAAAAAATCTCAGTCATGGATTTATAACTTTACAATGCTGTTATACTTTAATATGAATGTGTTTTTTTCTTTGCGTGGCACCTTTATGTGGCACACCTTTCAAAATCCAGATGAATGTACATTAAAACTCCTAAAAAACATAGTGTCCAATTATTTTGAGGTAAAACCCTTTTTGTTAAGAAAAAATATCTGGCGATTTTGTCAGTCAGTCTCCCTCATTGCTAGTGACCACACTCTGCATGTTGTTTATACAGTGGCTTGCAAAAATATTCGGCCCTCTTGAACTTTTCCACATTTTGTCACATTACAGCTATAAACATGAATGAATTTTATTGGAATTCCATGTGAAAGACCAATACAAAGTGGTGACACGTGAGAAGTGGAACAAAAATCATTATTCCAAACATTTTTTAAACATAAATAACTGCAAAGTGGCGTGTGCGTAATTATTCAGCCCCCTTTGACCTGAGTGCAGTCAGTTGCCCATAGACATTGCATGATAAGTGCTAATGACTAAATAGTGTGCACCTGTGTGTAATCTAATGTCAGTACAAATACAGCTGCTCTGTGATGGCCTCAGAGGTTGTCTAAGAGAATATTGGGAGCAACAACACCATGAAGTCCAAAGAACACACCAGACAGGTCAGGGCTAAAGTAATTGAGAAATGTAAAGCAGGCTTAGGCTACAAAAAGATATCCAAAGCCTTGAACATCCCACAGAGCACTGTTCAAGCGATCATTCAGAATTGGAAGGTGGATGGCACAACTGTTAACCTACCAAGACATCCACATGGCCGTCCACCTAAACTCACAGGCCGAACAAGGAGAGCGCTGATCAGAAATGCAGTCAAGAGGCCCATGGTGACTCTGAACAAGCTGCAGAGATTTACAGCTCAGGTGGGGGAATCTGTCCATAGGACAATGATTAGTCGTGCACTGCACAAAGTTGGCCTTTATGGAAGAGCGGCAAGAAGAAAGCCATTGTTAACAGAAAAGCATAAGATGTCCCGTTTGCAGTGCGCCACAAGCCATGTGGGGGACACAGCAAACATGTGGAAAAAGGTGCTCTGGTCAGATGAGACCAAAATTGAACTTTTTGGCCAAAATGCTATGTGTGGCGGAAAACTAACACTGCACATCACTCTGAACACACCATCCCCACTGTCAAATATGGTGGTGGCAGCATCATGCTCTGGGGGGTGCTTCTCTTCAGCAGGGACAGGGAAGCTGGTCAGAGTTGATGGGGTGGAGGTTCACGTGAAATTCCAATAAAATTGATTCATGTTTGTGACTGTAATGTGACAAAATGTGGAAAAGTATGAGCATGTTCAGATGTTCTTGACAGAATAGCTGTCAATAGCACATACTTTCCTTTTTTACACATAGACCAATTTTTTGTCTTTACAGAAGAGGTATATGAGTCATTTGAGGAGAATACAACTTAAAAATACATTTACTACCATTTGTGTTAGGCTTCTGAACCTTTATTGCAAAAGGTGGCCGGATGGGTTTACTGACATGTAATAATGAACTCTGAGAGGTACCTGGTACCTGGTGGTCGAGTACGTTAAGCCTCTGCACCGGCAGATATGTAAACAGATCATCCGCCGAGCAGGCAATGTCTGTGTTATACGTCGGGACCCCCGCTAAGCGTATACTCTTAGCGGAGGGGTCCCAACATATAATGGAAACAAAGCCAAAGTCTTTCTAATTTATTGATGAAGCACTAGATGCAGAAGTGTGACAGGTCACACAAGTACCTGAGGTTGCCTACTTTACAATAATGCTGTT
Organism: Ptychadena robeensis; assembly: GCA_036250615.1. Lineage (NCBI taxonomy): Eukaryota > Metazoa > Chordata > Amphibia > Anura > Ptychadenidae > Ptychadena > Ptychadena robeensis. The sequence continues at coordinate 100,821,603 of CM070035.1, read as the reverse complement.
GTGAACAAATTTATTTATGGGTCTATTACTACTTACTTAGTTACAACTTTGTCAAATTTGATACATACCGTATTTTTCGGACCATAAGACACACTTTTTTACCCCTGAAATTGGGGGGAAAAGAGCCTGCGACTTATGGTCCGAATGTGCGACCACCCGCGGCCATCTGAACTGTATTGGTTATATTTGCAGAGCCCCGCAGATATAGCCAATGCAGAGGTGTGTGGGGAAAGCTGCACTCGCAGGCAGCTTCCTCACACAGCCGTAGCAGAGAAGGAACAGAGAGACCAGAGTGCTGATTCCTCTGTGGGGGGGGGGGGGCTCCCTTTCCCTTCCTTCTGTGTGCTCTGTGTGAAGAAGAAGAGTCGCTGAAGTGTGCTCTCTAGTGACACAATTTTAGTGGCTAAATAGGGGTACTGCATGAGATTTTTTACATTCATTTAAACAAAATTTTCTGATTTCCTTAGAGTCCGAAAGATACGGTATATTGTTTTTTTTTATCTAGACAAAGACTAAGACTTTTTGTGGAATTAGTTTACTTAAAAGCTGATATCTAGGTAAATTAATTAGACTCTTTAGTGTTTTTCAAATGTATTGTTGCTTGATATCAGTCTTTTGCAATTCCTGCACAGTAGGTCTGGGGTGTAAAGTTAACCATACATGGTAAAGCAATCGGGCATGTTGGTAAATGTTTGTCGATTGTTCAAGTATCTGACAGGTTTTCTAGGAATTTTGATAGATCTACGATCAATTTACGATCATATTATGGAGTGTATGTGTAATATGATCATAATACAATCGTAAAACCATCCCTTTACAATTATATTAGACATTCGCTCCATTATACGTTCGTAAATCTGTTGCAAACAAAGTGACGACACATGGGTTGATCAAGCAATAGTTGACCCGTGTATGGCTAGCTTTAAAGGACAGTATAGGGACACTTGGGAGAGAATCTCTTTAAATCATCAGATTCACACTATTTTAGGACTGCAACAATGCACTAGAACACTATATCTGTAACCTAGGAAGTAACATGTGTATATATGGGACCTGTTTGTTAATTGAAGGCTGAGGCAGTTTACAGATGGAGATGCCCATGCTGTCAAAGTATGATTCATTCCTTTAACCCGTATTAAGGGGAGTGAATTTGGCAGAAGGCGTAAGAAAAGTTTACCCAGCTGTGCATGAATCCGGTCATCACCGCAACTATAGGTCATAATTCAAACTCTTCAATGATGCACTCTGTAATGTTGGCAGTCCATAATTTATAGTCTTCAGATAGTACTTCCCCTTCTATACACTCCATGTTCCTCTTACATGTGACATTGAAAAATCTCTTATCTATGTAGCTGGCAGGAATAAACTGCTCTAAATTCTAATGAAGGACAAACCAACATAACTGTGATCAAAAGACAGATAAAGGCAATGGCACCGACTGTGGGAAAGAATGTTTTTCTACTAAAACACATAGCAGTAATGGTACTAGTTAACATAACACAATCTGCATTGCTCTGATACTATACTTGGCCTCAGAGGAGCTTGCACTGGATAATTCCTAGGACTCTGTTCCCATTTGTAAAACACTCAAAATTCCCACACACATAAATTTTTTAAACATTTTCAATGAATATTAATGTTTGTCCCAGCAGCATTTTTAATCTTCCATATTAGTTATAAAAGAAGGCAGCCAAACCAATATTCGACCTTCAAATCATGCAATTCCTTAAATAAAATCTTATTGCGCTCTTTTTTTGAATAATTGTAGCGTTTTTTGATTACAATTTATAGATGATAACAAAAAATTATTATATGCATGAGAAGGGTTTAATTCACCATTTAATTTCCAACTAATAGGAACTAAATTTTCTTGACTGCTTACTTATTACGGGCTAATATGGAATTCTAACGATAAATGTATGCATTTCTGATCTGTGTGATATCTTTAGTAATATAATTCAATAAATTCCTAAACAATTCAGTAACGTCTGTGCCACTTTTTTATGGGTTTTTAGGATTTAGAATTTTTTGTAAATGGGCAAAGGTCTAAAGAACAAGCCAAGCTTTCATTTAGGGCCACTACACATTGTAAGTAAAATATAAAATAATGTGTACATATTGCAAATCTTCTACAAGGCTGTCTTATGTTAAGCTCACACATTATATTTTATCAGACAGGATCTGATATCCCTCACATGGTCAGAACAGCTTGTGCACATCAATGCCTGTCAACGTTAATGATTTTATGTCAGGTGATTTCTCCTAAGATTTTTGATCCAATTTAAAATGTTATTCTGCTACAGACTGAAGAAATTGCTTCATCTGACTGTGAGCATCACCTACACAATATAACTTGATTCAGGATATTTTCAAGCATCCTAGAATATTTAAAGGTATATCTGCAAATAGGCTTTGTCTGTGATGGGCTAGCCAAAAAGTTTGGTTTCATGCCACCGCTTTCTTGTAAGTGTCGTATACTTAAGCTGTGTATAGACGACTCAATTTCCCTGAATTCATGCGCACCACCTTGAGAATTGATCCCTGGCCGATCAATTAGATCAATGACGATCAAACAGGGAAATGCCCGACATGTCGGATCCCTGTTCAATCGATTTTTCCTTGAAGCGGGATCGATCGCTCACTGTGAGCTGCATCCGATTCCAGAATGAACGCGCATGGCGATTAATCATTGGGGAATCGAACATAAATATCAACTTATGTATAGGTTGATTTTTTGGGGAATCGAACGTAAAAATCAACCTATGTATGGCTGACTTCTATTTTATGTTTAGATACTGGATGTGGCTCACTCTCCTATTTGTAAAGTGCCAGCATTGGATGCCCTTTGGCTGTCCATCTAAATCTGTCTTACCTGTAAAAGAAGACTAAAATCTAATATCTCTCACTGTTCATGGTGCAGAATGCTGCTCTGGTAAGGCAGAAACCATTCCTCAATTTAAGCCTGAACGTATTGATTGCCTATTTCCCCAGAACCTCTTAGTTTCTCCTACACACCACAATAAAATATGGTAATACAGTCAGAGATCCAGGGGACAATGGAGATCAACACCTATAAGCATAAGCTTTTTTGTCAAAACAGAATTTCAACTGAATTGAGCAGTGTTGGTCAGAGTCTACAATGAAAGGCAATGTACAGTATATTTGCAGATTTTTCTCTTTTTTCTCTTGGGAAATGTACAACAGTGACAGTATTACTTATAGGAAACATTTTGCTCCACCTTACATGGGCAGCACGCTATTTCAAATACCAAAAACGTGTAGACTAGCAACAGTTCTAAAAGCAGAAGTAAAGTGGGAAAAAATAAATACAAAACAGAAATACCCCGTTAATTGTAGATCCGTGGAGTAGAACTAACCGACCCACCACTCATGTTGTCTAGTAAACATCTACCCACATTACACTGAGTTCTGTCATCTTGGCAACCAGACATACCTAATTCCTTATCCAGCACCTTGCGAAACCCCCTTCGCATCTACCAATTTATACAACAGGCATTGATATAATATTAGATAACAGACAGATAACTACAACCTTGTTTTACAACTTCTGAGATTCTGGAAGGGTAAACTGAAAATTGTACACTGTTCTAATTAATTCAAATAAATGCAATTCTCATAAAATTTCTGCTGTGATCTAGGATCAATATACAATAGAAGATGGTGGGAAACATTATTAAAGGAAAACAATGCTACATTGTACATCATTGTACAATCCTTGTTTCTAATCTAACTGGGACAAATCAACTTTTTGAGTTGCCACTTAACTGGCCTTTTTTACTTTGACGAGATCATTCTCCATTTGGTAAAAACTGCATCAAAATCTAGCCAAAATGTTTTGTTTTTTTTAGTTTATGGTAAGCTAAAACTGTAGTATTTGCTACTAGAGTATCTACTGTAGTTATATTCATGAAGTTTGGCCACAGTTTGAAAGAATGAATAAAACAAATCAATTAATCGACTCTAACAAGGTAGATGAAATGTAATTCATAATTTGGGACACTTGCACTTTATGATTATTTGATTGAGAACATTATTGTATTTGTGATATTTTTACTTCACACATGTTGGTATTTTGTTGTGTTGGAGTAGTCTGCTGCATGTAATATTAAGATTATGCAGTAACGTGTGTGGGGGATGTCTGTTTCTGTGCATACTCTTGGGTATTTACTTTGCTTAATGGTTTGTGACCATTCATCTTCCTGTCGATGTCAATCCACAGGATTTTTGTAGGTTCAAATTTGCTGATCGGGCTAACCAAAATATACCCTTGACTGGAGCATAATCCTGCTGGAAACTCTGTCTTATGAAACAGTCTTGGCCCTGGATGTGGCTTGATTTATGAATTTTTGAATTAATTACAGTATGTCCATCTGCCCAATTTTCTGAAGCCCACCCTGATCCTTACTGACGCTCATCCACATTTCTTCATATTCCAACTTCTCCTGGTCTCTGTTTAATCATAAGAAAGATCCGAAAATCTGAAAATTTTACTCATCAGAGAATATGGTCTTCAGCAAACTTTAGCCTTACTCTTCTTTACTTCACTGGAAAATGGCTTCTTCCTGGCTTAGCATGATTTCAGTTTAAAATTGTGCTTGCTGTGCGCTTCACCCCAGTCTCCCCGTCTGCCATTATGTTTAAAGGTCAAAAGTTTCTTGAGTGACATTTAATGTTGCCATCCCTCTTAGTGCTGTATGTTTTTTTTAAGCTCTTGTCCCGAGTGCCTGTTGCTTAACTTGTCTAGTATACAGCCGTCTTTACAGGATCAAAGCAGCCATACACTCTAGTCTTGTGCCAGTTAAGCCAGAATCTCCCCACTTAAAACCTTTTCCCCTATTTTGGCATGGTCAATATGTATTTTAAAATGACCTTTAAGGTATTAGTAGCAGTGCTTTACAATTCAACTGGTCACATTGCAAGAGGAGAGTGTTGATTAATCCAGTGTTTTTGTTTAATTTATTATCATAATTAAATTAGAATTACTTCAGGTTGTCATCTAATCAGCAATATTATGTTGTGTTTAGCCTTCCATCTTCCAATTAAAAGTCTGCTTCTCCAAACATAGAGACACATGGGTCGTTTTTTGGAGAGTCAAAGGATTTTGAACAAATCCTAAATCTGCTACTACCTGTAGATAAATACAGTTTCTAAATCTCAATTGTTCCTGTTTTTATTTACAGAAGGTGATACCCTCTCTTTTACCCCCCTGCCCGCCTTTCTCATCCTTCTTTTACCCTTGCTGTTTAATGGAAATAATCTAATAATAGTTGTCAATGCTAATAATAATGATATTGTTAATGCTTAACCTTGTAGGCGTTACGGCAGAAGCCAGTACGGGCGCAGTTTGATCTTGCACAATTTGCCAACTCTCAGTGAGCAGCATTTCTGCTTCTCTGCAGGCTCACAGAGTTATTCTAGCCCTAAGTCTTTGGCATCATTGGTGTTATGTTGATGGAGGGGGCATCGCTTTTCCCTAAACACACCGCCGTCTTATTGACATTGGCTGTGTATAGCGAGCCAGGGAGAGAGCGGGGGATCACAGTGGAGTACAGTGTACTCTGCTGCAATAGCCCAGGCAGCGGCCCGTAACGCCAGGGAGGTTAATATGGAGGGTTTTATATATAATTGGATTGTGAGCCACTAAACCAGACATGGGCAAATTAAGGCCCAGGGCCCAAAACGGCCCCTTTAGTCTTTTAATTTGGCCATTTGTCACCTTGGTGTCAATACGCTGTGCCTTCCCTTTTACCCAGCAATAAGTAAAGATAACACCTAGAGCCCAGGTGTCCAACCTGAGGCCCGGGGGCCGCATGTGGCCCTTTGGGTGTTCTTTGGCGGCCCCCCACATTCTTTCACTTGAGGCCCCTGAAAACCTAACCATTAATGCAAAGGGCATAGGAACTCACCTGACTGCTGAATTAAAGGTTATGTGCCCCTAATCCATGGCTTTGAAGCACATAAGCTTTGATGACATACATGGCATTGTGCATTACCATACTACAGTGTTCCCTAATGCTTGAAGTATAATTTAAAACAAATTTTGGTATTAAAAAAAATCAAACATAATGTCTTGCTATGCCTGCTATAATGTTTTTAAAAAATACATTTACAAGTCAGTATAGATAGAAAATGTTATGTGCGGCCCTTTAGTGATGCCGAGGGCCGCACATGTGCACACCACTGACCTAGAGGATAATTGTTTGGATTGTTACCTAGAGGCCATAGTTTGCCTGCAATAGAATGCTTAAGCTTCTCTATCAGAAGCTTCTATTTATTGATTTTTTAACATATTTTCTATTTTCATTTTAAAATATCCTATCCTAGCTACTATGCCCGGCAGTCCTTGCAGGATCTTGGTCGGTATTTCTAACATGAGCCATTGGCATTACATTCTAGTTTCTTCATGAAGACTCCTAATAAAATTACTCCTAATAAAATGTGTGCTTGTATAGGGATGTAATAGACACGGGCATGAAAAGGTTTTTATTTCCATATTCTATTGTATATTATGCAATGATGCATGAAGATGAACATATGAGATTGCTATCAGCTCAGTATATACATGTAAGCCTTAAAGTGGAGTCATAAAAAATGTGCATAGCTGCTACTCCCAGTTTTAATAAAACAGAAATACAACAGAAACATGGAAATCTAAAAGACAATGATGTACCTACAGTTGCCATAAGGAATAGTGATACTATAAGAAGTTGGTCGCTGTATCTATTGCAAAAAACACAATGAAATATGTGACCTGCGAGCCGTAAGAAGAATAAAGTGAACTCAATTTATCATGCCACATGTAATTTAATTTGCTACTCCATGACAGATATCTGAGAAAAACATTATTTTTGAAGATATACAATTCATTGTTAGCTGGAAGGATTTATATTATAAATGAAGAAGTCTGCCCCAATGACAAGTGCTTAGGTGTGTAATAAACTAGCTGTTTGTATATTCCTGGTTTCAGACAGAAACACAGTGTTGGCAAAATGAATTATCGGTCATAATGGAAAAGTAAGCACTGCTAACGCTTAATGAATTGGGCTCACTGCTCTACATAACTAGCACTCATTGTTATTGCAACACTAATAGGTAGAAAAGAAGGCAAGGCATTAATAGTAACTGATCTATTTACCTTTATATTTTACTACCCTCCTTATGCAAACAGAGGATTTTTTTTAACCATTTCCAAAAGCACAAGCTAATGGAAAAATACTTTCTGTATTATGTTATACTTTATTAACTCAATTACTCTTTTACACCATATGTGCTGTGTAGCATTATGCCCTATGCATTGTACATCAGATTGCTATAGGAAACCTCTATTACATTTACACCACCCTGTGTTACGTTATGTGCTGTATGTTGCATTATTGTCATGGTATGTTTTTTGGATGCACTTCCAATACACCTGTATTTTATTTAGGATTGGAATGGCAATGTTAAAGTCAGGTTTCTATTGCAGACTATATCCCCTTGTTGAGATGAATCTGAATCTTTGTCCTGGAGCTATAGTCAGAGTAGGAAATGGTGGGACCATTGTTCCTGTACCAGAAGACATAAGAAAATGGGACATCTGTTTAATTAATTGTTTAAGTAGAGCTTGAAGAAACATGGTAGGTACTGGCTTCAATCAAAAAGGGTTTTATGAAACCAGCCATCCAACACACCCCAAAGTGTATAAGAAGCTGAAAATGTTTTGGGCAGATGAAGCAAAGATCAGTAATCGGGTATTATTAAACCCAAGCTGACATTTCAGGTTAAATTATCTACATATATCATAAAATGTGTGAAACCTTATAGTTTGTGTTCTTTAAAAACATTCAAAGCCTGAGTAATAAAGCCTGTGTCCAAAGAGTAGGAACAAAATTAAAACATGTCAGACCTCTGCAGAGAGACAACTGTTTTTACAGAGAGTCGATTTACATAACTGCAAAGCATAGAAAATAGCAAATCTATGGGGATTTAATGTGCAATTGAATCTCCTTTATGTTTTCCTCCTCTGGTGGTCCAAGTGATGGCCAGACCCTTAATCCTTTGTAATATGTGGCCTAGAGCCCTGCACTACTCAGAGAGGAGTCTGTAGGGGACTGGCATAATTAAAGATGCCTAAAAGGGAAATCCTTAAAAAACTGGGTTAACCACAACATAAGGGCATTTTCTTGACTTAAATATTATATAAAGTTTGGCATTGCAATGTTCTATTTTTTTAATAGCTGTTCAAAAAGTGGTAGCTACCTGTTGAACCTGTAACCCCCCCCCCCCCCAACTCTTAACACATATTGCTGTACCTTAAATGTGTCAACATGTGTCAGACAATTTCACCAAAACAGAACCAACATCATTCCTAATTAGCAGGAGGCTGGGCAATGGCACCTCCCATACTTCCCTGAGGAAAGGTTGACTTTAATCAGCAGATACAGTGGTTCTGATTTCTTATTCTTTTGCATGTTTGTCACACATAAATGTTTCAGCTTATCAAAAA
>CM070035.1:100799287-100812997 GCA_036250615.1 Ptychadena robeensis | reverse complement strand
AACATGCAAAAGAATAAGAAATCAGGAAGGAGGCAAATAGTTTTGCACACCACTGTATATTAATTGTACACATCTGCTTCACTACGTTTTGATCTTAAGAACGACAAGCAATTAACACGTTAGTTTCATATATTCTACCACCCCCATTCCTGATTCAGACCATGCTGCGACAGGATGGTTTGATGCTTTAATTATGACTGCTAGGTTTTTTTCTCCTTCTGTAGGCTTGGGTTACATTTCTCCTGCAGGGCTGCATTTGTCCTGCATTTGTAATTTTCTTTATTTACTCCAACAGGGCAAGGTTTGTATTTTATTAACTGCCCTTTCATAGAGTGAACACTGTTACATGGGTCAGCAAGTTATATGATTGTAAATGTGTATTTTTCACCCAAACAGCAAATAATAACTCTGTTAGTAGAATGCTATTTTTTCTACAGGTCAAGGACCTCCTAGGAACTGAATTCTACTATCTACTAAAGACACAGCAGTTTAGGTACAATCATTGTTAATTTCTGAAAATGCCACATATTTTTTTTATATTTGATCAACTATAGGTTATAACTAGAGATAGTCGAATTTTTTTTTAAAAATTCGACCATTTCGCCGGTTTCGACTTAATTGCAAAGCCCCTGAGCATAGTATCATCACCAAACTTGCTGGAGATGTAGAGAAGGGTTGGGGGTATACTGCAAAAAAGAAAGTAAGTCTCTAACACAAATAGTTTTTTCACAAATTAAGTTCAAAGTCAAGTAAAAAATTCGAAAATCGGAATTTCGACTTTAACTTTGAACTTAATTTATGCAAAAACTTATTTTTTTCAAATGTTCCTCCAACCCTTCTCTACACCTCCAGCAAGTTTGGTGATGATACCATTTTCAGGGGCTTTGCAATAAGCTCACAAAGTTTGCAAGTCGAAAAATTCGACCATCTCTAGTTATAACAATGAACTGCAAACATTTAGCCCTTTGGTTTTAAGTCATAGGGTCCCTATATACCTTTAAGCTGGGCATTGACGGGTCGTTGTGCTGCCGATTTCTCAGCAGTTTGGCTGTGGGTGATGACGCCATGACGCACGGCTGCTAGTGCCAAGAATCCCTTTCCAAACTATTGGGATTGGCTGGGAATTTACCGGCATGTCGGATCACCGTGCGATCTGGCAGATTCCTGGTTGATCTTGCTAGGTGGGTGCACCCGATTTACGGCCGACCGACCGCAGGTTGATCGGCCGAAAAATCGGCAGGGATCTGCCCGTCTATGGCCACCATAAATTTTTCTGTCAGATTTCCTTTAGATCACCTTTTGTTTTACCAAAACCATGTAAAATGAGGAACTTTCTAAACAATCAAGTCTAACTGTGTTCAATCGCAGAAGACCCTATACTACATAGTTGTTGGTAGATCTAAAGGATATTTGACAGAGAGATCTAAAGGTGTATGGCCAGCTTTAAGATAGTTTCCCAAGGTTTGCTAGGTACTGCCTTTTCCAGCACTCGCCCATAAACCCAAGACCCAGGTGGTTAACATGTGGGTGCTGAGTGTGGGATTGACAACCAACTGATGCACATTATTTGCAGCAGCAGTGCCATTAGAGGTGACCGGTCATTGACTATGGAAATTTAGAATTACTATCTTTGGTTTATCTCTGTAATTCATTTAAATTCTTTCCGTCGTGGAGGCTCAAAATCACATTTTTGTGTAAGAACATCTTCCCATTTTTAGGAAGCAATGTACTAACCAATGTATTGTACTAATGTGTAACTATAATCTGCCTTTATTCCTAGATGCATGTGCATTAAATATAATGCAGATCTGCACCAGTGTTATAGCTTTGAATGATTAGCCACAGTAGCTGAAAGTGAAGGTGCTGCAAACAAAACAAGATAGTAACTAACCTCTGTTCTGTACTACAGAGATGCCACTTATGTGAGACCTTGCACCGATTGCTTCTACTATCAAAAGATGATTTATTTACCGGTGTAAACAACTGTTTTATGATAAGAATGATTTCGTGTTTCACTTTATTTTGTTAACAAGCTTAAAGGAGAAACAACCCCTGTAAAGGCTCTTTTTCCACAGAGTCCGCTACCATAAAAAGCGTTAAAAACGCATGGTGTCTGATGCCGGAGAAACGGAGCCTAAGGGAGCTTAACTATTCCCAGTACATTTATAAAACACACCTGGCCATCAGATTCAAAATTAGACACCACAGCCAAGACCAAAGGGGGTCTGGGGGTAAAGGTGTAGGACTTGCCAATGATCAAGACAGGACCAGTTTTTCTGCTGTAAATGGGACAGCCAAACAGCCTCAAAACTTTAATGCCTTGGAGAATATATGCATAGAGGACAAAATGCTTACTGAGATGTGTAAAAACTTGGTGGCCAACAACAACAAACACCTGACCTCTGGATTGCCAAGTTATGCCACTAAGTATTAAGTCATCCTCTGCAAAGAGATCAAATACTTATTTCTTATAACAATACCTATCTGGCTTAATGCATTGAGTTTGTAAGGGATTTTCTGTTGTTCTGTCTCTCACAGCTACAATAAACATACTGTTAGATTTATATACTGGTAGTTCCTTTGTCAGAGGGCAAACATACAAATCTTTAGGGGATCAAATACGTATTTGCCTAACTGTACTGTTCCCCTTTTCAACTTTTGCCATATTCTGTCCTGTTCTACTTCTCCCCTGCAGCTACATATTCTGTCCTGTTCTCCCTCTCATCACTTTCATGCCAAAGTTACAGTGGCCATTTGGATGCCATAGAGGATGAAACTACCAATTAGTTTCTAGCAATGTTTCAAACAGTCTGTGGCTCAGTGGTTAGGCTACTTGCTTTTTCCAGCATTTTAAAATAAAGAATTGCAAGTTTCTACTTCTGTTAAGAGAGTTTAGGGGTAGTACAAGTAACACAGACAGCAAGACCACAGCAACTGTGGTTCATAAAATGGAAAATAAACCAGATGTTTCTCTAAGATAAGAACTGACTGCATTATAGCATTTCATATTTCATGAAGCATGTATTATACATGCCCATGTTTCATGATGTAACTTCCATTTATAGCATAAAATCACCAACATATTTCTGTCTCAGTAAAGCTTTCCTGTGTATAAACTATACATTTACCAGTGTGGAAAGGAATGCACACATTACCTTCTATAACATCAAAGGAACTGTGAAAAATGCTACCGTAATTCTAGGCAGAAAAACTGTATTTTCAGTATATTTTTTTTCAAATCCTGATTTGTATTATTATCTAATTTATACCCTTTTACATTAACAAAATAAAATGTTTAACCCTGTCTGCTCAGTCCCTCAGGGAAGGGTTGGCCCATTTATTTATTTTTTCAATGGCTATACAAACTGGAAAGTGACATCTTTCACTGTGACAGAAAATTAGGGAAAACCAAACCTTTTGAGCTGTCATCAGGCCAAAAGGTAAAAGAAAATCTTTACATTATTACAAAGTTGAAGGCTTTTACCGTACAGTAAACGTCTGGGAAACACATTAAATAACAGAATACGGGGGCAATATTACCCCCAAATTAATGTGCTTGTACTAGAATCTTTACTGGTGTATCTAACACATATTGGTTATTTGAATCTTCCCTCTGATTGACCAAAAATATAATTCATTTTTATCTGAAATTGATCAACAAAAAAATTATTGCTAATGAACATAAAATAAAAAAAAAGAAGTTGGTAAATTTAGGTCAATTGTACAAGTATCTGATTTTTTTTTTAGATATTTTCATTGATTTGTATCTGATGGTATTATGGAGCATATGCACAGGGCTTTAGAAAGTCAGTTTTGCATAGATCCCACTGTGTGGTAATACAACAATATATATGCACAAGTTGATAGATAGAGTGCACATGGCTACCATAAAGGTATGACAACATAAAGTGCGTGAAAACTGAATGATATATGTGAAACAAAGCACTGTGTATAAACATATTAAAGAAAATATTGTTTTTTTTAACCAATTTTTGCATATCAACGCTACTAGTATCAGGCAGCTTAATCTTTCCAACATCCGTGCATTAAAGGAACTGCTGTCCATCATATTTTTTATGGTCGCAAAGTTGAGCCATGCGCCTACAACAAACAGCTGCTTGTGGCCTTTACTAGAGGAAAAGGTTGTCGCCCTCTAACTGGAAGTGCCTGGATAAGGACGCTCATGACTGGGTCACCAATAGATATGGCAAGAACTTCTGCAAGAGAAAGCATGAGGTAGTATAAGATCATTTTGATCAGCTGATGAGGTTTGATCATCCCTGTATGGCTGGTCAGAATCAATTCATCATGTCTCATTAATTATTCAGGTATAGACTAAAGCAGCTAAATCAATCTGTGCAGTACTAACCGATCAACTGATCAAATTGGTCATGTGCTTCTCCTTAACAGCAATGATTTTCTTTCCCTTAATATCAAATATTTATTAAATGAAACCATGACATTTAACGCATGTAACGTTTTGCCTAGAATTCCATTTTGCATATTATGGCTAAGGTTAAAGAACCTGGAACGTGCCTACTTTGCACGTGTAATAGTGTAAACATTGCCAAGGCTTGGGTTATGGCCAGACTGCAGTATGTGTTCTACACAAACATGATTTTTGTGTAAACGTAAAAAGATTCTAGATTAATAAAGTTGCATTGCCAACTCGTATCACAAATGTGTGTTTGGCTTATTTCTACTAAAATGAAAGGGAAGTTTTGTAACGTCAAATCCGCAGTCTCCATATGCTAACTGTAATACTACAAAAGAAAGCAAATAAAGGAGAGGAACCTATTTTGACGCCAGATATACTCCTAGATACTGTCATCTTGGTCATGGAAGAGATGCAAGGCTTTGTGTATTACTGAATGAAAACTAGAGAATTCCCTTCTCAGGTCACACATCATGCCTCTGTGTATGCCAGCCTCTTGGCTGGTCGGCTGTAAATAGGATTATGCTTACTCAAGAGCCTTACAAGATCAGGAGTCATGTATACCAGTCACTCTGGTCCTGGCATGTGTACAGTACAATGGCATTCATTATGAAAATACACATTGATATATTCATGGTAATAGTTCTGAGTGATGCCCACTTGCAATATCTGAGCACTGCATAAACATATTTAATGTTCCAGAGTAAACATATAAAATACTACAAAATTAGGAATTATCTCAATTATGTCTAAGCCTCTTCTCATGATCCCTAAAGAGTTGAATCTAGATCAAATAATTATTGCCTTTACAATCACATTTTTCTTTAGTATAGAGTGTCCATTTAACACTCTTACACCTTTAAGTGTGAACAATCTCACACTAATTTTAGTGTGTTAGCACATGTCAAACCAATTTTACAACAAGAGGAATGCTAGAAGCTAAAGGAACAGAAAGATGCCACATTTCACCAACAATTAATGGTCAATAGTACAGTGTGAAATGAATCTGCCCTATAGTGCAAATTACAGTTAGTTGTAATCCCTCTACTATTACCTAATGCTGGCCATACACTCTGAGATTAAAATTACGATCCATTAAAACCGACCAATGAAAGCATTTTATCGGCCTGAAATCCGCACATGTCCACATGGTACAACCGATAAAATACGATTGTAATTGCCGTTTTTTTTACGGTCGTAATTTATTGGACATGTTGAAAATTTTTTATTGGTCTGGGAACATTGGGAAACTTAATACTGTTTTTATAGTGTTTACCGACCAATTACTGCCAAGGCTTCCCCTTTAAAAAAAAATACATCACAATGACCGATATAAACGGCGATAAATTTTGATGACATTCTCGTAAAAAAAAAAAAAAAATACGATCCTAAATTGGATTTTCAATGTGGTAACTTTTTTTGCCGAAAATTACGATCCAAACTGATACCACCGCCGGGATAAATTGGTCTGTTTAAATGGATCTTAATTTTAATCTCGGAGTGTATGGCTAGCTTAAGTTAACTAATAAACCTTTATCTAGATCTTGTATACAGAAAGATGTCATGTAGTTGGTTCTCTAGTTATCAAGGAAAAAACAATATGGTCATTCACAAATATATTGAAAGGGCTTTTCGCATTGTGTAACCTCCGGATTTACCTCCGGAGTTACACTGTCATGTCCAGAAAACAACCTTGCTTTAAGTTTAAAATGGAAGTCAATCAAGTCGTTCAAAGAACAGTAAATGTACTGTTGTTAATCAAACAGTACGTTTTCTGTTAGTTTTTTTACGCCTTTTGTTTCGTTCAGAGGGTCATTTGCTCATTAAACTACCCAATTGGCTTCAATGGTGAAGTTCTGAAATGGACTGCAGCACTTTGCTCGTTTTTCAGGCTTTAGGGCTTGTTTCCACATACGTCGGGACCCTCTCCACTAAGCAGATACACTTACCTGATCTGTCTTCACGGCGCCGAGCTGCTCCGCTGCTGCAAGACTCAACGTAGTCGAATACGTTGAGTCTTTGCACCGGCGGATGTGTAGACAGACCACCCGCCGTGCAGGCAATGTCTATCTGCTGTGTCGTGGAAACTTACCCTTAAAAGTAGAGTGCATTGTGTAGAAATGTCTTTGCTTTAAAGCGTCATTAACACTTTCTGTCACCGGTGGGCGCCTGGGAAGCTTTAAACGTGTCGTTCAAATAACGACAGTGTAAATTTACCCTAAATTTGTTCCCCTTATTGGCTAACTTAGGGCTTGTTTCCACTGCTGCGGATGGCTGCGGTGCTATCCGCGCGGCTTCAGCCGCTCCCGCCCACACCCCAAGCTGTTTAACATGCGGATGCACGCGGACGTCCGTGCGGTAGGATGTGGTCTTCAGGCATTCCCCATGTTAAGGGATGCGGTCGGTTGCGGCATCCGCACGAAAACGCTGCAGTGAGCGTTCAGAACCACACCGCATCCACATCCGCACTCAGCCGCACCAGTGGAGCCTGGCTGATGCTTTGCGATGGATGTGGTCGGAGGGGCGGCAGCCGCGCAGATACAACCGCAGCAATCCGCACGATTCCGCATCAGTGGAAACAAGCCCTCAACAAGCTTTAATAATCAGAGCAAATCTCGATCATAAAAAACCTTTGTAGCCGAGCAGCATTGAAGTCTTGCTATAACTTCCACTACAATATCCTCAATTATTCTTTGACCCACAATAGTTCTCTTAATCCACCAATGAATAAATCATAAGCTTTTTAGATACTTGCCCCACCCACTTTACTGTGAATTTTTTTTTTAAATGCAACAGAAATTCTTCTATACCACTGCAATAAAAGAAAATAGTGATAATATGAAATTAGCCATTTACTGTAGATAGATTGAGAACTGTGCATCCTGGTTGCTTAGGGTTATTGAATCTAAATATTTCTGTGCCTTGTGTACAATTTCTTGTTCTGTTCAAGCCTAGTCCATAAAGAGCACAGTGTGCAGCCTTGTAAGCCTCATTTTTAGAGGACTGGTTAAATCCACAGGAGACATATGTATAACACACTTTGTAAGAGGCTCATAGTTCGCACAGCTTCTTGTGGCTATGTGAAGGAGCACACATAACCGTCTGTGGACGTGCAAATTTATTTATTTAGCTTTGCCGGAAGCACTGATAATAAGTCTTTACTATGGATGAGCTATTTTATACTTTTTTTTCCTACCACAGGCTGTTCCAGAAGACTAAGGGAATGGGAAATGTAAACCATATGCAGAAATTGTGACTCTATGGCCTAGATATTAAGAAAATGCTTTGATATTCAAAATTCTAGAGGCAAGCTGTGTGCAAGATTCCACAATAAGCGTAAGGAAATGTATCACTCCAGAACTGAAATGCAAATCCCTACCATTAACCTGGGCTGCTACTATTCTTCCTTGCTATAAATCCCCTCCAATACAGTAGGAAATGATAGCGTGTACTTTTCACTCCTGCACATACTGTATCATTTTACCAAGAACTACATAAAATGCTTTACTGCAGCACAAATGCAAGCTCTTTATGTAGAAGCTAGATGCTTATTGGATGATAATCATCTTATATGACTCAGTAACATTATTATACCAATTAGTATACACTATTACACAGTGTACTTGAAAAAGCAAGAGAGAGCAACACTATAAGCGATCACAAGCACACAATGAAAGTAATGTGACACAAAAAAAACTATTAAGCAGCTATACATCAAAGCACCACACAACTAAGTTTAAAATGAGAATACAGCTCTATGACACAAGATAGCACATGATTTTACCTTGTCGTGATCTGTTAATAGAAAGAATCTGCCAGAAAACTGAGGGAAGGAAAGCAGACAGGGATTTTTAATATCTTTATTTATAGACAAGGCAGCTGGCTGTGAAGGTTTAGACGCCAGCTCCGCTACCTCTGCCTTTTAATCTTACAAATTCATTACCCTCCCATACCAATGGGCTAAAGACACTGATTCTAAGCCAGTAGTCATTGCATTTAGCATGGATGATCTTGTACAAAAGGGGCACTTACTGATTTTCTCCTCGTCCCTGGAAAAAGGAAAGCAGCAGAGCTGGCCCATGGCACCTTGTTGTTCTGCTGATCCTCTTCTGTGCAAACACCTCAAAGTGCAGATTAGTGCACAGGCTGGCAGAACGCTGCTTATTCCACAGACAAGGGAGGGGAGCAGAGGAGGAATAGAAGAGAAGGGAACCAGAGGCTATAGTGAAGGAAGAGCTCCTCCTCCATGTCCTGCTGTTTGATGCAATTGCTTTAGGACTGACAGTGGAGGAGACAGCACTACATTGAACCATACATGTGCAAAGCTTTTGTATCTGTACTTGGAATAATTACTGCCATGCCACTTATGCTGCGTCTAGAATAGAAGAACTTTCCTTTTCTTTTATGAATGGGTATATAGACAGAGCAGATTAACCTAAACCATGGCATATTAAAAAGTATGTGACCAATAGGGAGAAGCCCAGTTATTTCTGTAAAATTCATTTTTTCTGTGCAATTAGGCTTCAAAAGTAGAAATTCTAATGACACACTCTTTATTTGGAAGCTCATAAGCGCTCTTTTTATTTGTAAATCTTTTTATTTCTTTTAACCTTTCTGGTGTTACAGGAAGGCGACTAAAAGCGATACATAAGAAATGCAATTTTAAATATTCCAATGTACGCCATGACGTTCAACCACATATGGGAGGACAGGAAGAAGATTTAGATGGGCTGCCGGCAGAGGTGAGTAATCCTTAGACGGACCTCCACTTGCTAGGTGGTTAAAGCTGTACTCTAGGTTAAACTTTTCATAAAACCCTTGTATTAATGTTACTCACTCCATTGCAAGGGTTAAAATCTTGTTAATGTCTAGGATGTCCAGGTAGTGATTTGATTACCTGATCCTGTGCTCTTCCCTGATCTCCCATCTACTGGAGTGGGTTCTTGGCATCCTTCCTTTGCATTGTGGGGGAAGTCATCAGGAGCATGGTTGTGGTCTAGTAGAGGAATAGCCACTGAGACCACTCTGGTTAACGTAAATAAATCTCTTCTGAAACCTATAGACCTAAATGAGCCCCACAGCTGACTACAATGGTTAATACATATTTTCACACGAGTTCAGTTTCATTTTCATTGATCTGCTGTTTCGTTGCATGCATTTTTGGTATATAAAACCTCCTAATTCCATTAATTGCCAGTGACCAATTAGAAGCATCAACAGCATTAATTAAGTGGTGTATAGGATGTGCTACATCTATCTGTAAACACAGTCATTGGTTAGAGATTTCAGAGATTCAGCACACTGAAAACCTGGTTTGTGTTTTCTTTTTTCACTTAGCAGTAGATAGGGAATAACTGTCATTACTGTCATTACTGACTACAGATGGATCTTAGTCATCGCCTAAATCTTAATATAATCAAAGTGCAATGCACAGCAAAGGGTGGGGGTGTTAAAAGGTTCGAGCACACTTTTAATTTGTTTTTTTTTTATAATGAATAGTAAATTAGTACAGTTTTCATTTGAAGCCAAGGCTACAGTAAGACCCTTGCATATCTCCTTTAGTCACAGCTAGTACAAAGGCCAACCAACTCACACATGCATGTTTCTACTTTGATAAGCTTCTGCTCTGCCACAAAGACAGTGTGCCAACATCTTCCCAGGAAGGGCAGCCAATATTATTAAGCCACAAAGAGAAATAATGCTTCTAAGCCCGTTGATTTAAGTTAACCATGGGTAAAGCCCCCCACACACGTTCTGATTTTTCTCCTGACCGATCGGTTAACCCAATTTTCACTTTAAATGTTGTGGCCGATCGGTCGGCTGGCACGAAAAATTGGAATTCGAATTATCACCGATCGATACGCCCACCACTATTTTATTGACAGCAGATCGACCAAAATTACAGACAGGCCCGAAGCGGTCCCGACCATTTTTTCGGCCGATTTGGAGAAATCGTGATCGGGTACATCATTCTGCATCCGATTATTCTCCCGATCGACCAGCGTGGTTGTACGAAAAATTTGTACGCAAAATTCGAACGAAAAATCGGAACATGTATGGGGGGCTTTACTGATATTCTTTTCTTTTAGATACAACACCCTCTGAAGTACCTGCTCCATTTCTATCCCGTAAGGACAGATGTCAACTTAGGCAACTGCTTCCATTGTCTTCTTCCACATCTATTGTACCTGGTTATATGTTGCTTTGCCGTAGAGTTGAGTACAGTTGTCATGGCTACCACTGAGAAAGAAGTTACCACCACTCCAGTAATAATTCCTATGGGAGTCATTGAAGACAGCATTCCCAAATTCAACTGCTACAACATTCCTTTACATGAACAGAAAGAATGAGATAACCAATCTTAATATGCTTCTTAAACATGAAATTACATTAACAAAAAAAGAGCATCTTACACAAAAAAGGCATGTTACAGAAACATGATTCTTCATTAAAAAAAAAGGCCATTTATGCAAAATACCACTACCTTCCTTGTAAGGAAACCGAGATGGCCGAGTGAACCAATATAATACTGAATAAGACAATAGAAATAGTAAACTTTTTTGTTTTATTCTCGATATATTAAATCATATAACAATGACCCTAGTTTCAAAAGAATAATGTTGGCTGATAGTTCAGGATCCAGGTAAAAAATACATATCATGGTGATATTGATGACACCCATCAACCAGTGTAAAGATACCCTTTTTCTCTGAATACACTTGCATAGTGTTGTACAACAAGCAAATTCAATAGAAGCCTAAACACTATTTCCAACTGCGTCACTGGCTAGATCATACACCTCAAAATAGTGTGTACACTAGAGACCTATCCAGTTTCAAATCCATATGTTTAGACAAGGGCCAGACCAGACACCTCATTTCAATCTTTTACAAAATGCTGGAACCTGCTTCACATCCTAGAATTGCCATCCTACAGGCTAGATGGGAGCAAGAAATGGGTGATAGGATTTCGCCTGTCCAATGGGAATCAGTGTGGTTGTCGGCACATAAAAGCTCCTTCAGTGTTCGCCAGCAAGAGACTAACTATAAACTCTTGTCATATTGGTACCGCACTCCAGTCCTCTTGCATAAATTTTTTCCGACACTGTCCCCCACATGCTGGAGATGTGCAGACCCTGCTTGTACACTTTTTCATGTTTTTTGGTCATGTGCTAAGATTAAGTGGCAAGAGGTACACAGGTGGATGTCACACATCCTGGGTAGGGATCTCCCGTTCACCCCCGCACTCTTCCTTCTTCACTATAGGAAGCAGCAGGTTGCACACAAATTCAAGTCACTTGAGCGTCACATGATCAATGCCGCCAGAACCTTGATCCCTCGTAGATGGGCGACCCCCCCTGACACCGACCATAGGTGAATGGATCAAACAGCTGCAGTTCGTACATGAAATGGAACTTTTGATCTATAGCAAATGAGATAGGTTGAAGGTCTTCAATAAAATGTGGCTACGCTGGCACCTCTTTGAAGATTCGGTTGAATTTCAGCAGCTTACCCTTATTTAAATGTATTAAAACTCTTTGAACATATAGACTTATTCATCTGGTATGTGTGAGATTGATACTGCTATAGTGAAAAAAAGCTAAGTACAGTGGTGACCAGTCTTAATGATATCATAGAGAACGTGCCACCCTTAAATTCATTTATACAAATAACCCTAAACCCAGGTTAAAGGTCCTGGGGGACCAAGCTAAAAGGAAAGTTTTTGAGGCACTCACGGAGTAAAAAAATTGCCCTTAGGGAGTCTTTATTGTGGTCAACCTAGAGCTTAAATTGTCAGTTTGAAAAACGGTACAATCGTTGTCAATCAAATTGTCAGTTTGAAAAAGGTACAATCGTTATCAATCGAATTGTCAGTTTGAAAAAACAGTACAATCGTTGTCAATCAAATTGTCAGTTTAAAAAAACGGTACAATCGTTGTCAATCAAATGATAACTATGACAGTAAAATTCGTTATACTTTATACATAACATGCAGATATACACTTATAAAATTACAAATATGATACAATCACCGAATGTACAGTACAGAGATTGGAGCAGAGATGGTCCTTAATGTATTGTTAGTGAGTCCACTTAAGCTCCGACACGTGTTTCGCCCCTCTCATGGGGCTCCTCAGGGAGAGTGGGTCACTAAGAAGAAACTAGACATATAATAGTCAAATATCGTTTCAATAGTGCAAATACCGTTAAGGCAAGTCAATCTTTAGTGAATCTTTAGTCATTAGTCATCTAGACTTTTCAAAATCAGGCTCAAATATTTTGTTAAGGAACACCTGGCTCACTTCTCTTTCATATGTGGTCGCTGCAGCTTGCACAAGGCTTAACTGCCCGACAAAACAACCGTTTTACGGTAAGTATTAAAAATGCATGTTAAAGGTATGTTACATACACAAGTCAGAATACACAGTATCAATATGGAGACAAGATTGTAAGGTCACATAGTACTCACATGTTCGGTAAACCGGGCAGTTGTGCCCCTGTCCAACAGAGGTACTGGACATTGGTGGTAGCACTGAGTGGCAGACCACAAGGTAAACGGAGCCGGAGGATCTCCCACTAAGGCCCCCCAAAAACCCTGTAAGGGGGGTGGGGGTTCAGATGTCGACCCAGCGTAAGGGAGGATAGGCAATGGAAGCTGGAGGAGGAAAAGAACAGGGCCATGTGACAATCTCCGAGACGTCCACCTAGCAGCTCTCAATCTTTGGTCAGGTTTTTTTTTTCATACCTGTACCGTTTTTTTAAACTGACAATTTGATTGACAACGATTGTACCGTTTTTCAAACTGACAATGACAACGATTGGACCGTTTTTTCAAACTGACAATTCGATTGATAACGATTGTACCGTTTTTCAAACTGACAATTTGATTGACAACGATTGTACCGTTTTTCAAACCGACAATTTAAGCTCTAGGTTGACCACAATAAAGACTCCCTAAGGGCAATTTTTTGACTCCGTGAGTGCCTCAAAACCTTTCCTTTTAGCTTGGTCCCCCAGGACCTTTAACCTGGGTTTAGGGTTATTTGTATATTGATACTGCTATACATTCTCGGTCATGGGTTCTCCTTACTGTCCATTTAATTTGTTCAATACCACTCCCCTTTCCCCATTATTCCCTGGTGCAATGTGATACGTGCTTATTAATGTACTGTATGTAACAATTATTTCTTCTACTCATTGTCCATTATGGATTGCTCAATAGAGATGTCCCGAACTGTTCGCGGCGAATATCGCATGTTCGCGTTCGCGCGAATA
>CM070035.1:100740053-100754348 GCA_036250615.1 Ptychadena robeensis | reverse complement strand
TTGGTGATCGGTAATCGGTGATCGGCCCCAAAAATGCTGATCGGAGCATCTCTACTTTTAGAGGACCTAGTGACAAAAATTCAGGTTGTCATACCTACCTATTTCAAGTGACAAGACACTTCTCAAAGTAACAGAAAATTCTATTTTTCATCGAATCTACTCTACTGCTGTTCTGATGATGTGTAAAACATTAATAACAAAGACCCTAATTTGAGTGGAAAACGCCTTTATGAAGGAAAATGGATTTCAAACATGTTCAGAATTCACTGCTAATGTTCACTAACAAACTAGTGATAGAATTAAAGACATTCGTACAAAGATACACCTTTGATGGTAAACTACTTACCGGCTATCTGTCTGAGTGTAGTTACAGCATCACTTTGTGTAGTTTGGGCAAACACAACTTCATGTTTAAAATCAGATAAACTACAAAATGTTAGAATTAATGCCATTCTTTTAAGGATTTCTTCAACTGCCTTTTTGCTTTGCAAAAGTGCATTTACCGCCCTATTTCAAAGTGGAAAAGAAAAAAAATCAGTTATAAATGTGGTTATAAAATAACCCACAACTTCTGGAACATACAGTAGATATGAGCCCTGGTGACCTGTACAACTGTCATACTGCAGACTATCACAGGAAGATAAAAATTACTATAGCTAAGGGTGCTCATACGCTGAGCTTGAGCGTTCGTTGATTGGATGGCAAATTGATGCACCCCACTCTGGGCAATCCTGTTTGCGCAGGGTGATAAATTGTTAGGGAATCAAACTAAAAATCGACCTTTCAAGGAGCATGAGGTAAAACATTATGCAGATAAACATTAGAATAGTTTCACACTATTGAGAATTCATGTTTGCAGCCTTGATAACAGCATTTATTTGTATTGTCAGTATGATGTAACTGATAACCAAAGATACTTCAAACATAGAACACCAAGTGCATGTTTAGGTAGCTAGATGGTGTTTGGTTGTGTCTTTGTGAAATGGCTAAGAGAAAATACACAAAGTCAAGATGGGTTCTTAACCTCCGTGGCTATTAAATGAGGTCTGCTTGTAGTCCTGTTACTTACTAAAATATGTCCAAACAAGGTCTAGTAAAAATCCTGAATATAATAAATCTTAATATATAGAACAATTAGGTAAAAAAAATATTTAATTATAAAATTCATAAGTTACACAAGGCCTACAAAATAAAATAAAAAAAGCATTTAATAAAAAACAGCGTACACAGCTTTTGGTACAGACATCAGTTAAATGCCATGGTGCAGCTGGTGTCCTCCAATGTGCTGTCACCATATCTCCTTCTCCAGCCTCTGTGACGTCAGTGTCAAAACTCTGTATTGCACTGAATACACAAACCTGTATTCAATCCAATACAAAATACCAGTTGTGCCAGAAAACCGCTGGGTGGCTACGCTTGTCTGTCTTTTACCATCAATGTAAATGAGCCCTAAATCTCCACAGACCTCAACTGAAGCATGCCTTCTTCTGTCTCTAAAGGTGGCCATACACGTTTAGATTTGCGGGCGATTTTGATGCTGATCGACTGCTGTGCATGCACACGGCGGTTCATGTGCCACAAAAGCTGCAAAGCTAATGCTTAAAAGCTAAATTCAGCCGTATAACGGCCGGGAAATCGATCTCAGAAATTACAGTCATGTCAGTAATTTCTTGGATCGATCCCATTACTTTGGATGGGGACCGGTGTCCAATGTAATGACCAGCACACAAAGGGTGCCTGGTCAATCTGCTGAGAAATCGGCTTGGCATCTAAACGTCTATACCCAGCTTTAAGGAGACAATCAGAAAAGGGCTCCAATCAATAGAGATGGTCGAATTTTTCGACTAGCTGACTTTGTGAGCTGATTGCAAAGCCCCTGAACATGGTATCATCATATCATAGCTCTTGCATAAATTAAGTTCAACGTTTTGTAGGATAGCCCCAACCCTTCACATCTCCAGCAAGTTTGGTGATGATACCATGTTCGGGGGCTTTGCGATTAACTAGAAATCGTGGAAAAGGTCAAATTTTGAAAGAGAATTCGACCATCTCTACCAATGAATGAAGAATTTATGCATTAACCGACATTTGGTATGTATATAAGAATTTCCTGATGGGTAGCTAAGAGAACACATTTCACAAAAGAGGAAATGTAGAATTATTATTACAAATGTTAAATCTGTGCTCTCCTCTAATGTGACATTTTACACCTCTACTTTGATATTTTATACTGTCCTGGGGAACATAATTACCAGCTATGTCAAACATGTAAGCCTTTTTCTTCAATGATACTTGAAAGGTATCTTTGCAGAAATCAACAACACATTGAATGTATTATTTTCTTCTAATAAGGTGAAGTGTTACAAAAATACTGACCTAGTCTGACCCTAAAATGTGTAAGCGCATATATTACACATACAAACAGATATGCAGTTGTTTAAATAGCAATACACTTTTTCATGTCTGTAGTGTGTACACCAAGATTTAATAAATGTAAAGTTTGCAGATATGTATCTGTAGATAGGTGAATAAGTAATATTTCACACAAGTAAAGTATAGCTACTTTTAAAAGAAAATAGACAGAGGGTGCAATAAAGTGTTTTCTTTTCTGTATCTTTCTTTCTTTTAAATCACTTGGATCTAGGATCATAAGACCATGCTTTATATAAAGACCTCTGTTATCTCTGAGAGAATACTGTCATACACAACAGTCAACCATTACCACCTGCCTTGTCACTGGTGACACTCTTTACTAAGCAGTGCTTTGACTACATGCACAATGTCATTAAGACAAATACTGATTATTCTGCCATGAAGGACTTTTTTAATGTGCCTTCTGTTGTAGGCTGACATATCAATGTTCCTATCTGCCAGTATGTCACTCTGTCATACTATCAAAAAAAGAGACCATAAACAGTCACAACAGCTCACACTCTACAGGTGTCCTGTAGTGTCACTATTAGAAAACTTTCCCTGTCTCCAAGTGGAAGTTAGCATAAAAACAGTGAAAGCATAAGTGCAGTTTCTTGTAAAGTAGACTTATCCTTTAGGCAGCATAACTTAAGCCTGCCATACACACGCCGATGGTGTGCAGGCAGACTAGTCCCGATTAGTTCCGGGAGGCTAACGTGATGACGTCATCACGTTAGCATCCCGGTGCATTATGGGGCCCCTTCAATCGGCCGGGCACCCTTTGCGTGCCGGCCATAAGCTGCAATGAAGACGCCGTCTTCATTGCAGCTTATGGCATCGGCTTTCATCGGCTCGCGCTGGCCAGAGATTATCGGACATGTCCGTTCTCTGGCCGGCCGAGCAGTGGGGCGGCAGGGATCTGTCGCCCCATGTGGGCACATGCCGATTAGCGGCCGTCAGATTAAAAATCGGCCGCTTATCGGCATGTGTATGACTAGCATTAGTAACACTTTGACGCATATTCTGACTTTATATAAAATTTGCTTAGTATGTCATACCTCCACATCTACTAGCCATGATTTTAACATACACAGTGTCATAGAGTGTCTCAAGTTCTGGAGCTATGGTCTAATGGTTTTATATCAGTTGTAGGCCGATACTTACAAAGTAACTTCCTCTTCATTGGCTAAATGCATGACAAAGAGAGTGATATGGTAAGAGCCCTTAGGAATCATAGCTTTGGTAAGTCTATTGTCCTTCTGTAAGACTGAATCTTGAATAGTCTGGACGTCATCATGAATCTGAAGAAGTAGGTAAACATTTTGTGTCAATAAACGATACAAAAAAAGCGGGAATAACCACACAAAAATATACATTTCATTAGCATAAACGGAGATATGGATATACTAAGTAACTAATGTCAGTATCTACTTGGGATCAGCCAGGGATCCCCCAAGGTGCTGCATATGGATTCCCCTTTTCTGTGCCCCCTCCTTTCCTCCCGTTCTTGGTACAGGAAAGCTTTGTGCTAGTTTTTATTGCTTTATTTCAATACCTGATTTTAGTTTTCTTTGTTTATAATTTTTACTCATCTCCAACATACTTTTGAGAAATGGACTATTGAGCTAGATGTTGGGGTTCCCGATGCTGCTAGTCAGTGTTGACACCACTGACATTTACCCAACGTTTTACATCTTATGTTGACTGTCTATGCTCCAGTTACATTCCTTTACAAAAAGTCACTTGTTGGCCTTGAAACTGTATTGTTATACTTAAGCTAGCCATACATGGTTCAATTGACATCAAATCGATCATCAATTCGATCAAAGTTTTCGATCATTAAAACGTATGTCAATTGTAATTGAATCGAAGTACACACCACATTGAGTATGCAATCAAAGCCCGACTTCGATTGAATTTAATCGTTTTTAAACGTAGAGTAATCAAAAAGCGATTGTCACAGAGTGATCAAAAAGGGACCATTGATGTTCACAGAGTGATCAAAAAGTGACCAATGATGGTCACAGAGGGATCAAAAACCCATAGGTCATATCATTGCATTGTAATCCATACATTATAATCGTGGCAAAAGGACACTGTGGTACACACATTACATTAGGAGATGTATTCACAGAGATCGCCATTTGCATGCTTGTGAGTCAGTGAACAGACACACAAGCCATTACAATGCATGCTTGCATGGTTTAAATGACTGTATTGCATTTCCCTCCTCCCAAAAGTTACAGTATGCTAATTGATTGAATCGAATCTCAATTGGACAGGTCAAACAACAGTACAAAAAATGAGACACAATGTGGGGACAATCAATCAAAATTTTCCAACTGGTCCGATCAAATTTCGATCGAGCAAAATGACAATTAAAACCGAATTTCAACGATCGTACCATGTGGACATGCTTCAATTTTCAATCGACCGACTAAAAAAATTGATCGAATTATATTGATTGTACAGTCAATTGAACCATGTGTGGCTAGCTTTAGTATTGTTTATTTCACTTTGATATTTTTCTTTTACTGTACTGGTTACTGAAAAATGTAATAAAACATTTATTCACCCCAAATAACCCATCTGTGAACTGAGGATAGACAGATGTATTACGTTTTGCTTGGCCACAAGGCAAGACCTGGAGAAAATAGTGTCAATACCATGTCTAAAAACAGAATATGCCATAGGTTACATCTATTTATCAGAAAACTTTTATCTGAAGATGGGCCTTAACGTTATTATTTTCCTGTTTTATTTTGTGGTCTGCAGTTTCTCTACAACCCTCAATTTGGCTATTAAATTTTGATTACACCACATTTTACTATCTGAAGATCATAAAGGGGTGATGAGGGCTTTAACCTCCCTAGTGATATGCCCGAACCCAGTTTGGACAAAGGGACCCAGCAACTATCGATACGCCCGAACTGGGTTCGGGCACAGCGTGGGAGCTCACCTGGTCCGGCTGCCGTCATGATCCTTCTCCTCGCTGGCTTCTTCCGGGTCCCCTAGTGACGTGTGACGTCACGGAGTCGGGACCCGGTCTTAAAGAAATTTTTTTTTTTTTTCGACTGGATCAGAGAAATGTCTTTCTATAATCCAGTTCGATCGCCAGTACTTTGAATGGGGACAAGGGTCCGGAATCAGGCGCAACCGCTGGCTCTCTGTGTGCCTGCAGCATTTCTTACATTACAGGCAAAACACTGTATCACTTTTGGTACAGAAATCTGGACCTCAGTGAACCGCCAGGCAGATTAATGGGCAGATCCTCCTCCCACTTACCATGAAGTTTGAAAGCAACCAGTGAGGTGTATTAAAGTATTAGCAGAAATATCTGGAATGAGTTAAAGATGTAATACAATACATTTCTGCAACTGTGCCCAATATAACAAAATAACCTTGGATATGGTGTTAATTTTCAGTAGTTTACATTCACAATTTACAGACTTCTGAGAATTACCTTAAAATTTGTAATAGGCAGGGACACAAAATAATTGGCTCTCTTTTGCTTTTTACTTTCATCATTCTCTTCACTTTCTATGTGTTGTCGTTTCCTTTTCTTTTTCACCTTCTTTTCTGCTGTTCTTGTGACTAGATGAAATTAAATCAATGAAACACAGTGACATACAAAATTAATGATTTGTCGGTGGTGCATCTAGACTGCCTTTTGCTGGGTAAAGACTTATGGTTATCCTGTGCATGTACACCAGGATTATGTCCTACTTTCACATTTTGCTAAGAGAATAAAACTAAACTGCTCATTTCATATTTTTTTGGGGTGTATGTATATCTGATGTTGATTATACACAAACAGCGATCCTTCTAATGTAGCATACTTGTGTTCTTCTTCTGAGATTTCACCAAAACCTAAATAAAAGCCTGTAGTTTAAATTTGTACTTGCTGGAAATTACTAGCTATCAAAATTACAGCAGTTAATTTGATCAGTTTTGTCTTCTATCTTTTAGGTCCTCTCTCCAAAAGTAAAGTCAACATAAAAAATTCTCACGCAAGAAATATGCGGAGAGTATTTGGAGAGAAGGGAGCGTATTATATCTTAATTGTCTAGGTAAAAACTTTGTTTTTGTGAAATACATCTTTGTGGTCGCTCCTGGTTGCCTCTGTAGAACCGGAGGGAGACACAGTGAATTGTGGGTACTGGTCTCGAACTTCGGTGTATGGTACACTTTAAATGAAGAGTATGGGATTAATCCCAATAAAAATAAAGAGGCATATGTAGGGCGCCCAGTGTTCCTTTTTATGAATCATGCCACTTCTTCAGGATGAATATATTTATATTTTTATCAAGTTATCTCCACTGGGAGCTTGAAGATTTTAAGGCTCCGACATTCATTTTTTTTTATTGGAATTAATCCCATACTCTC
The DNA here is from genome assembly GCA_036250615.1 of Ptychadena robeensis. Lineage (NCBI taxonomy): Eukaryota > Metazoa > Chordata > Amphibia > Anura > Ptychadenidae > Ptychadena > Ptychadena robeensis. The sequence continues at coordinate 100,747,550 of CM070035.1, read as the reverse complement.
CATTTAAAGTGTAAAATTACAGCAGTAGCTGCTGCCTAAAAAAGAAGTGAGATAAATACAAAGCAACACTTCTTTTGTATCTACTCTGTAACTATTCATATATGATAACTGAAAGCGGACCTACCACCAGAAACTCATGTCTACATGAATGGCACTAGAAGTGCTGATAATAGGGAGGAATGCATAAAACTTACATGTAAGGAGAAATTTAAATAGGCCCTGGACATTCCTTTCTCACTGGCCCTAATAAGGCGTGTTGCAGCACCCCCGGCAGAGAACAACGTGTCTGAGCGCAGTGACAGCTGGGTAAGTCCCTAATCTTGTCTGTTTTAAAATGACACAGTGGCCACTCGCAATATTGCACCCTGAGTTAATCATCAGAAGCCTGGCAAATAAAGATGGAATGTCTCATATGATTCCAGGTAACAGCAGGCAAGTATATTTATTTAGGAATGTGGAGCGCTAAGTTACCATCATACCAGTTCTGAGGTAAATCAAACTTTAATTTTACATATATATTTTTTAGATTTTGATTACACATCTGCTTTAAGAGTTTATCATTTTTCCCACAACATTTATTTTGAATAGAATAATGTATCTTAAAAGCTTACTTACTTTCAAAAACGGAATTGATATCTGCATTTGCAAATGGCAGTTCACTTAGCAGACTTCCTTCTGAAGAATTACTGGGAACCTTCTTTTTCTTGTGTTTGCTTTTTTTATTTTGTCGAACTCTGTTTTGTTTTCCATCTTCTAAAGCTTCAACAAAATCAAAAACACTACTTAGTTTTTATTTTTTCCAAACAGATAAAGCATATTACATTCAAACATACCCATTCATTGCCCTGTAAGAAAGGCAAATGATAAAGGATCTAATCACCTTTTTTAGGTGTTGAGTTGATCTGTCTATTAGCTACAATGGCTTGCAAAAGTTTTTGACCCCCTTGAACTTTTCCACATTTTGTCACATTACAGCCACAAACATGAATCAATTTGATTGGAATTCCACGTGAAAGACCAATACAAAATGGTGTACATGTGAGAAGTGGAACGAAAATCATACATGATTCCAAACATTTTTTACAAATAAATAACAGATGAGACCAAAATTAAACTTTTTGTCTAAAATGCAAAACGCTATGTGTGGCAGAAAACTAGCACTGCACATCACTCTGAACACACCATCCCCACTGTCAAATATGGTGGTGGCAGCATCATGCTCTGGGGTGCTTCTCTTCAGCAGGGACAGGGAAGATGGTCAGAGTTGACGGGGAGATGGATGGATGACTTGAGACTGGGGTGGAGGTTCACCTTCCAGCAGGACAACAACCCTAAACATAAAGCTAGGGCAACAATGGAATGGTTTAAAACAAAACATATCCATGTGTTAGAATGGCCCAGTCAAAGTCCAGATCTAAATCCAATCGAGAATCTGTGGCAAGATCTGAAAACTGCTGTTTACAAACGCTGCCCATCTAATCTGACTGAGCTGGAGCTGTTTTGCAAAGAAGAATGAGCAAGGATTTCAGTCTCTAGATGTGCAGAGCTGGTGGAGACATACCCTAAAAGACTGGCAGCTGTAATTGCAGCAAAAGGTGCTTCTACAAAGTATTGCGTTTCAAAAACGCACACTTTTTATTACTGCATGCGTTTTCACATCCAGACAACCAATGTTACCATTCACACTGCATGCGTTGCACATTTCCGCATGCATTTTTGAAAACCCCATGCTGTATGAAATTTTTATTTATTATTCATAACACAAATTTAATGTGAAAAAAGACATGTTTTTGTATATATGTAGAAACACATGCCTTTAAAAAAGTGCATATAAACACATATAGTGTGAAGGGGCCATGTTCAGACATCCACCGATGCAGAGGTTCAACGGCGAAACAGCTCAGCGCTGTGAGAACATAGCATTCGCCGAGCAGGTAAGTGAATGTGCTCCGTCGAGACCTCCCGCCAAGCACTCCGCTTAGTGGAGGGGGCCCGACGGATGTGGAAACCCCCCTTAGACTCAAAACACCAGGTATTGTGATTCCTCATTACAAGAGTATTTGTGGTTTGTTTGGCTTTACATATATACTTTACATTATTGTTGTTGTTTATATTGTTATATTTTGATGCCTTGCCCCCTTGTCTCACACAATAATAGCACACGAAAATAGTATACTAACATACACATAAATAGTATACTAAGGACACAGAAGTGAGTAACATTGACCTGTCCCGTTTTATTAGTGTCATATTATAAATATGTAATCACACCTTTCCGTTCCCGGGGTGCAGAGGCTTCGGGCTCCCTAGTCACCCCTCTGTCGTCCCTCAGGGGTGAATGGGGGAGAGGACCAGGTTCCATAAGATAAGGGACTCTATACAAGAGAGGAGAAGCCCGGGTGACCGCTGGGAAGCTGCTACGAGAAGCCACACGGAACGTGATATTTACAAACGAGAAACACAACAAGCGACCACACGTCCACATGGTAAACACACAGACAGCTACGGGGCGCCGTGCGGGACACACTTCATACGAGCGCGAAGTCTGTGTACAGCAAGTGTCATAGGTGTATGACAGGCTGCAGACTTGTACAGTCCTCACAGTCCCCATCGCTTCTTTTCATTACTCCCCTCATAAGTTAATGCAGGTTAATGAGCTTTCCATGTTTGCTGGTGACTACTCTCACTACTGTCAATCTCTATGTTGTTTCCTTGTTCCCATAACTAGCAGTCTCATAGAGATGAATAGAAGGTTTTTCCACACAGCTCTTCCGCTGCTTATATCACTAATGGCAGAGTCACCCTGTTGTGTTATGTCGGTGTGCGCTTAATTATACACATTACTACAAAAACTGTTGTGTTGAAGGGTGATTCTTTCCAGACCCTCTGATGTAGCATGCACTTTCAGGTACTTGACTAATGTTGTGTACAGATGTTATACAATTGTCATCTGTAGCAATGATTCCTGCGCTTGTTGCCCTGTATGGAGAAAGTAGAAGTACAGCAGACATCTTTGGCAGGTTGCTCCTTTGACATTCCTGTGCTTTTCTTTCTTAGCATCTGTAATCATATCTTTCCATATAATAAAAGTGTGCAATGGACAGCGCTCTTATTATTCCATTTATTAACATTCACATTTTCATTGCTGACAAGTAGAAGAGTGTTTGCAAAAGTGGCAGTTCCACTTTATGTCATTGTTCTTTGCGTTCTTTTTACTTGTCATTGTGGGATTCAAGTACTCGCCTGTCAATGTTCTCTACAGTTTCCATGGAAACAGTAAAAATGTTTCATTAAACAAGAAGTATCCAGCAATGCATATCTTCAGAATATGCTGAGATAATATATCAACAGGTAACATGTAGCATTGGGAACTGTCACTTTGTGATAAGGAAATAATTATTGGTTTAGAAGTTGTCATGACTCTTTAACATTAGCCATAACAGGCCCATGGACTCAAGATGAAAGCAACAGACTTGTTCCTTCTGCTTTTCAGTTTAAAGTGTTCTTCAGATATATAATCGTCTCTACCCCTGAGAAGGTCTAAGAAGATAGACATAGAATAGTTTCATTTATAGACCTGATTGTCAACTGCATTTTTCATTTTTGTGCTCTATGATTTTAATAGTAGCACATCTCCATACCAAAGCAATATTTTCTTGTAGGTCTGCATTGGTACTCTATGTTTAAACCCTGTAAAGCAGTGGTTCTCAACCTGTGGGTCGGAACCCCCTTTGGGGACAAACAGACAACCATTTCACTGAAAGCATTAAAGCTGCTACTAACAAGAAGCAATGTTGTTGCCCACAAAGGGGGGCAGAAGTTAGGAGGGAGAGTAACGCCCCTCCTTCCTAACTAAGAAGGGGGGAGTTACTCTCCTTTCTAACTTGAAACCCTGCATATCATTTGCAAAAGTGGGGTGTGAAAATGTAAGCAAGGGGATATTGTACTTACCTGACCGCGCCGGAAGTCATATCGCCTGGTAATTAGAACGTGGAAATGACACTCCACACTGGCACTTCCAGATTATCTGTAACAGTTTTTGATAACCACGCTTTAAGGGTAACCACCTTGGTGGTTTCTATGTGAGGGTTGGTGTGGCTGCATGCTTTGAAGTATCATTGCATGTGAAGTAAAGAAATAAAAGTGACTGCAGTTAAATACCTGTGTGTTCAGACTGAGGTCCAGATTTCTGTACCAAAAGGTGATGACTGTTTGTATGTCCTTTTGGCCCCCATGGCTGTTACACCGATGTTAGGCCGATGTGGGGTTTTGTACGCCCTGTAGCTCGTGTAGTAAATGCTGCAGGCACAGAGAGCCAGCGGGTTTGGGCGCAGTTTGAATTCACGATAGACTGCGCCAGTACTATTGCTGTCGGACGTAGTACGCTAGGGAGGTTAAAAAAAAAAAGGACATAGTCGCTTTGCTTGGCATGGTTTTATTGAGTACAAATCGACCGCAGAATGTATGACATCATCATGCCATGGTCAATCGTTCTGAAAGAAACGATTTGTGATTCAACAACCAATACTTTGGATGGGGACGCCTTGTCCCCATTCAAAGTACTGGGATGATGCAAAGTTTTTGTGGACTACGAACGGGTTGCTTACCAGGGTGGGCGCGTTCATTTTGCAATTGATCACCAAGCGATCATCCCGTATGGCGATGGTGATCATTCACAAAAATCGGCCACAGATGTGGAAGGTCTATGGCCGGCTTTAGAGGTTACAAAGAATTTTTTTTTTTTTTTTTATATAGTTTACATGTGTTTTTCTTTTCTGTTTGATTTGGATTGGATTAAAACGTTTATAAAACATTATCCAATTGCATATAAAATCCAAAACAAATGTAACTAATGAGAAAAAAAAATAGTTGCTGTACCTTTATTAAATCTCCGATTGAGGGTGTGAATCAACCGGGCACACGAGTGCCGATCACTGAAATAAGCCTGAGGGAGAGCACAGGCTATGAATACCGGAGGCACTCGGGTCTCTAGACGAGGTTAGATCAAGCTAGCATAAAACGCTCGATCGGGGTCACTCGGACGTCACTCGAGGACTCCGGAAAAGAAGCCGGCGAGGATGTCGATGTGAGGAGCAAGCCGGGGGACCAGTGTAACGCAGTTCGGTTGAGGCGTATTGCTAAATTGCAAGGTCGTCCCTTTGCCCGAACTGGTGTTTCGGACGTAATCGCTAGGGAGTGTTATATACTCAGTCGTTTTGTTTTCAACTACATGGCAGGAGCTACGTATGAAAATGAATGGGTTTTTCTTCTATATAAGTGGTGAAAAGGATACCTTGAGAACCCATGCAAAAAAATACTTTTTGGGTTGTTGCGTTGTAATGTAAGGCAATTTTTGTAAAGTAATTAAAAAAACTTGTATTAGGTATTTTATGAATTCAGCGCCAGATTGATGAAGGTCATGCAAGATAGGAGCAAGCTGCAATTTCGGGTGGGCCATCGATCTCATCTGAATGGCCTCTGCGCAATGATCTACTTCAATGTAGAAAGTTGCTTCTGAGGTGGTGAAATGAAAGTCACACCAATAGATAAAAACACAGTCTGCTTAAAATAATACTAACACAAAATTATATGTTTGTCTGTGATTTTATTACTTAATAATGAATATCACAGTGGCAGTGTGGGAAAAAGTGATAGGAACTTTTGGTCTTAAAGCGTGTTGTAAACTCAAAAAAAAATCCCCACATACATTGAATGGACATATTACACACCTGTGTCAGCAGTATACATCTGTGAAAACTGATACACGAGAGAAAAAAAGGTTAGGTAAGTACAAATCACTTCTCTCATTCTAAGGCACCATCTTAAGTACTGGCACCTGAAACACAATTACGCCCATTCTTGTTGGACAGTTACTAAGGTTGCCCCTCCCCTGCAGACATATTTACCAATCCCACAGGGGTGTTGGTATGGGAGGACAGGTTTTCTTTGTCTCTTCCAGAGATCTATGTGCTGCAGTTTGCATGGAGAGACAGGGAGTGAAGTGTAGAAGGAGGAGTAATGTAGGTAGAGAATGAAGATTGAGACTGAAGTGGTTGGTGGAAAGGGGTTCAGTGTGCAGTGTGATATGGGGGTTGACATGGATTTTGGAGGGGTCACAGCAGTTTAGGCTGAGGTGAGGTTAGGTTTAGAACATTTTTTTATATTACCATTCTCGTGCATGCAAGTCCAGAGCCAGTGTCCTCTCTAAACACTTGCCCCCACATATCACCTACAGATGAACTTTCCATGTCATGGGAAGGTTCTCAATTCATACCAGATCATGGTGGATAGATGGAGGAGATGAGGACAGACAATGACTGGTTGTTACTGGGTTGTTAGTAATATAAAAATAATATCTAATTACCTGCCTCTGCTGCCAGTCACCAGAAATGGTGTCTCTGAAGGGAGCTGCATGAGTGGAATCCGCGGTGTGATAGTGACGTCAGAAGGACAGGCAGAGCAAGTGCATTATGTGGGCTTGGTTTCAGTAGCAGTTTCAGCTATGACAGCGACCGTGGCGCAACGTTACAGCATGGGAGGAGGGCTACATCGGAAAAACTAGTCTTTCCATGCTTTAAGATTTATTTATTTTCTTTTTGGGACAGTGATGCCCTATCTATTGGCAGCTGATGCTGATAGTGAAAAGTGACTACATGTGGTAGGTCCACTTTAATAACTGGTGTTGACCCTCTTTGGTCAGTCAATAACCTATACTAAACGTTTCCTTGTAGTTGTCAGATCAGACCTGAACAACGAATCTGGAGTAATTTTGGACCACTGCTCTTCACAAAACTGTTTCGGTGTTGTTAGCAATAATTCTTGGGATATTGGTGTGTGAATTCAATCTCTTAAGGTATGGCCACAGCATTTCAATCAGGGTTTAAGGTCAGGACTCTAGAGTGGTGCCACTGTCAGAAGGCCTATTTGTTGTTTTGTTTCTGGTTCTTTTGTTGAATGGACTTTGTTGTTGTATTTTGGGCCATTGGTCTGTTTGCATAACTTCATCCTCTGCGGCGCTTCAGTGTGGCATACAGATGGTCTTATGTTTTCCTTTTTGCTTTGGAGAACATCCAGGGGTAATCTCTTGTTAATTAAAAACCTGCTGGCAATATTTTTTTCTGGACAGCAATGGCTTCCTCCGTGGTGTCCTCCCATGTACTCCATTCTTGGTTGAACCTAAACCCACGTTAGAAACCAACCAAAATTAAAAAAACCCAAAACCGCCCATAGACGTTATGGACGGCAGCACCCTCGTCCAGCGCTCCTAACTAGCTGCTGGAACGAGTGCTGCCGTCCACAGTACAAGCCCCCGGGCTCTGGGAGAGCGTATCTCCCGCTGTCCCCGTGTCCCCGATTCGACTGTCTCCTCAGGCTGCTTGTGTCTTCCTTCCCCCCCCCCGCTCCGAGTGACTTGATGACGTCACTCGTGGAGCGGCGGGAGATTTTGGTACAGTAAATAGCATGAAAGCAGTTTTCTATGTAAAAACTGCTTTCAAA
>CM070035.1:100718135-100732424 GCA_036250615.1 Ptychadena robeensis | reverse complement strand
TGAGAACCTGTGGTCCATCATCAAATGTGTGATTTACAAGGAGGGAAACAGTACACCTCTTTTGAACAGTGTCTGGGAGGCTGTGGTTGCTGCTGCACGCTATGTTGATGGTGAACAGATCAAAACACTGACAGAATCCAAGATGTTTGTTTTGTTTTTGAATGTCAGAAATGTATATTTGTGAATGTTGAGATGTTATATTGGTTTCACTGGTAAAAATAAATAATTGAAATGGGTATATATTTGTTTTTTGTTAAGTTGCCTAATAATTATGCACAGTAATAGTCACCTGCACACACAGATATCCCCCTAAAATAGCTAAAACTAAAAACAAACTAAAAACTACTTTTTAAAATATTCAGCTTTGATATTAATGAGTTTTTTGGGTTCATTGAGAACATGGTTGTTGTTCAATAATAAAATTATTCCTCAAAAATACCACTTGCCTAATAATTCTGCACTCCCTGTACTGCAGCCTTGGCTTAAAAGTAGCAATATATTTATCAAATTCATTCCTGCCCACTTGATACGATCGACCAAAAGTGATCGATATTGAACAGAGGATCCATCAAAAAGTGATCTGATATGCTGGTAAATTTTCGATCGCACAAGTATTTGGGGTTTTCTAGGTATTTAGATTGATTTGTATTCAATTGTTCTATAGAGCATGCACATCAAACTCAGGAAAGGGATCGACCGGTTAGGAATCAACTACACTGTGCTTGGATGTACAATCGGTCAATGTTCAACTGACAATCGATTTTAAATCTTGCAAGACGATCGAATCACAAAATAATTGACCCGCGTTTGGCTACCTTAAGAGTCTCAGCACGTTTTAAATGTTTTAATGGGATGCTGAACATCTATTTAGGTATCAAGATTTTAGTTCATGTTATATCTAATTCATAAAAAATAGAACCAAAATACATGTCTACTTCCAACATTTAGATTATTATTCTATTTTATATTTGTTCAACAGTTTTATTTTTTATTATTTAAATTGATAGCTGTGATATGAATTGTTGATAGCAGGTGATAGCGATAACGTTAAGACGCTACTTCAATATTCTTTTTATATCAGACAGACAGATGGCCGACCCAGATTATACTCCCTTCTAATCACTTAGGAAGTCTACAGAAGCAATGCTTTGAGAATTAGTCACCCAGCTCCCAGTAACAGTGCTGTGATTGGAAGACTAAAATCCTTTAACCCTTTTTCAAAATAGAAGCTGCTATGTGTGTCAAGCACATCATCACCACCACTTTGAAATGTTGATATCTGATAATCATGTGTTGTAATGATGCATATTCTACTACAATCAAATCTCTTAAATGTAATGTTAGTGTACAGGATTTTGTTAATTGTACATTCTCAATGCTGTTGAAATGCCTCAGAAATGTTTTTTGCTCTAGCAAAATGCTGACTGATTTGTGGTTATTTAATAGAAAGTACAAAAAGCAGTTGTGTCGACTTTCATCTATATATAATGATCTTCTGAATATAAAAAAAGTATTAAGCAAAAGCATTTACACTGTCTGAAAATAAAAATACATTATTAAGATGAAATATTAAAATAATAAAAAAAAGAAACTAGTTGTGAGTTTTTGTTACACTCACCTTGTGTGTTAAAGGGTGAAAATATGTGGGTTTTTGCTCCAGACAGCATTGGAGTGCCATTATACAGAATGTTACTAGCACCCCAAATGTAAAACAAAAATTGACATATTGCTGTGCAGTGCTCATTTAAAATGCATACTGTAGTGGGTTGCTGACGGAATTGTAGGGGGGTGGATGAATTGGGCTGTATCAAAAGTGCACATACCCCATCAGAGTGCAAGAGTCAGGACTGTTAAGATCAGGAGTGTGAAATGTACGGGGAAGTACAGAGGATTAGAAGTATATGCACCCTAGCTCACAAAACCCCCTATGACAGTGATGGCGAACCTTTTAGAGACTTTTTTAGAGTGCCCAAACTGTAACCCAAAACCCAATTATTTAGCTCAAAGTACCAACAATTTAACCTGAATTACACACATACAAATCCTCGTGGGTCAGTGCACATTACATACATACACACACATACACACATACACCTATCTCGACTTTCTGCTTGTCCCTCCACAGGCTTCTGGAGGGTATGGGGCGCTTTGTGCAATCAGCCTCTATGTTGGCTACCAGGTGCCCACAGAGAGGGTTCCAAGTGCCACCTCTGTCCCCCATGCCATAGGTTTGCCATCACTGCTCTATGATTTATTGTAGCCAATACATTAATAACATAACAGTAATCTAATAAGACAACAAACACTCCTACCTACCTAAAGAATTGAGGTCTGAGGGAAAAAAAAAATGTCTGTAATTTTTAGGTCAATTTCCTTACTTGAGGTCAAAAGTAAATGCTGGCACACAAAGGGTGTGATTCTTGGCACGACTGGCCGTGCGTGATGACGTTATCATGCGTGTCCAGCTTAAGTGATAATGTTGGTAGAATTGTGGTATTGGTGGATATTACTTCTTGGCTGCTGGTATTACCTGGCTGGTTTATTAGCCCAGCAACATTTAGAAGTGTGGAGCCTATGGAAAGATTTGAGTCTCCAATCCGTGCGGTTGGTTCCTGGTCAAACTCAGGTAGGCTGTGGATTACTGAGGTGTCCAGTTGCTGATATGGTCTCTTTATGTTGAAGCTTAATTGAGTGTTACCACAAAAAAACACTTGGAGAGGTGTCTGTATATTTTGAAGCATATTTTTTCAAAATAAAAGGGCCCTTTCTCATGGTAACACTGACTGAATACATAAACACACAGACATTGATAGCTATGTCTATCCCCTTTTCAGTTCCTTCTCCCTACTACTCATTCAACCCTCTAATAACAAAGTCCTGCAGAGCTGACACAGGAAGTCTTCCACTATTCTCTTCCTCAGCTGGGCATTCCATCAATCATGTCATATGTCAGAGCCTAGTTGTCCTATATAAGTAAAAGAGCTACCACCAATATATTTGATAAATACGAGCATTGTCAGAGGGATTTCTGTGATGTTTTTGTTTAACACACATGCATTTAACATGAAAAAAATATATGTTGCTCATGCTAATAGAAGAACAGCTAAATGAGGTGATCTTTTTTTTATAATTTGTGATTGTTAACCAAAATGCTCCACGTCCTGCTAGTCGTTATGTTCCATGAGGAATACCAGCTCCTGTCTCTCTGTCCCAGTGTCCTTAGATGAGCCTTATACAGAGCTAATCAGGGCACAGATGTATGAATCACGCTGCGCAAGTAAACAAAACGTACTCTACAATCCTTTCATTACGAGAGCATGGCTTGCAAGCTATGTCACTGCCACAAATAGCACTCAGGTCTCTGATATAATGTCACAGTAACCTTTACCACCAAAACAGAGTACAGCTTACAAATGTTGAAAGAAGCAGTGGAAGCCCTTATGATCATTAATATACATTTTCCAAAATATATGTGTAGATCTCAACATTTGCTATACAAAGTTTAGTTATTACATTATTTACAAAGGTACTCCCAAATCTCTCATCAGAGATATAAAGAGTTTTTCTATAGCTCCCCTCCAAACAGTCCCTGAAACTAGAACTGTTTGCTTCACTTCCTATTGATAGAAAAAAAGCCATTTCCTGTGTCTGTTCCCTGTTGTTTATACTCCCCATGGTATTTATAGGGTAAGTCCCTACATACATCATTTTCCAGACTTGTTGCCTTTCAGCATTTCTTGTCACTGTCTACAAAATAAAAATAGCAATAAAAAAAAAAAAAAAGAAAATGATTTCAAGGAAATACAGTAACAAGAAATTAAATAAACACAGTGAATGACTGCTTAACCCAGTGGTTCTCAACTTTTTAGGATCCGCAAACTATGAAGTGACGTTACAAAGTGTTATTTCCTCTATTTGGAATGCAGACGTGTCGGTGTGGAGTTTCACTTCCATGTTCCAAATACATAAACACATCACATAAACACAATTGGGGTGGGAAAACATAATGGAGGGGAGCATGACCCTACACATGTACTTTCCAAATAAAGCAAGTGACACTGTGCAATGCCACTTCTGAGGTCACGGATCTAAAAAGGTTGAGAAACACTGCCGTAGGAGGTCCTAACCCATAGGTTGAGAACCACTGGCTTAACTGATGAAAGATGGTAAATACAGTATCAGAAACTATGCTAGTGGACCTTATGCTGTGGTGAAGTTGCCAGGATGGAACTAATGATGTCATAAGAAAAAAATTATTTTTGTGAATATAGATTGAACAAAAGTTAGCCATACATTATATTGTGTGGTGGTACAATCAATTGATGTTAGACTGACAGATGATTAAATTGCACAAGACAATCAAATCGAAGAGCAATTGTGCCAAAGTTAATCAGTGTATGGCTACCTTTAGACTTATTTACTGCACATGTGCACATTAAAAGATACACAATATTTGTTTAAATTGTGTTGTGTTTCTAGAGTTGTTTCTTAAATTAATATTATTCTCTTTTCATGGCCTAATATACCTCAACTCCTACTCCCATTTAAAAATATGTATTATTTGGTAATATGCCCTTGACAGAAAAAAGCTGGACATAAGCCGGGAAACACACGGCTCGATATAAGAGCCATTCAAGGTTACCGGCAGCAGTGAGATGGTGTCATCGCGCTGCTGCCCCACATCATAGGAGCAGCACTGATGTGTCTCCAGCTCTAACGATGCTTTGCATGGAGACCCCAGGGTCCCTAAGCAAAGCAATGGACATGATTGATCCCGCTCGAAAATATATACTTTTTGTATTATCATTTTACTTGGCACCTCTTTACTTTATATTCTTATATAATTGATTTAAAAATGTTTTTAGATTTTTTTTTTCATTTGCCTTCACCAGGGTTACCTTGAAAATAATCCTACTCTTGTCTCATCTTTTGTCTCTATCCACTGTGTCTACTTGGACAACCATGGTCTTCTTAGCTAAAAAAAAAAGTATTGAGATCACTGTGATTTCTGTCCTTGCTAAGCATGTAACTGCAAATAAAAACTAGTTATCCACCAAATCTATGAACTTGTACACTGAAATGTTTTACATTGGGTTTTTAAGCTTTTACAATTAGTGCTGTTTCATCTTGTAATACAAACATCAGTGACACCCTCTGTCAGTGGCGTGCCATTTGTATGCAACAAGAGCTTTTAAAAGCAGCTTCCCATGCTAGGACCACATCAGACTCAGTAATAAACCTAGACCCAACTAATTTCTGTGGGACATAGGACCAAATAATGGCCACTTGTTTTGGTAAATAAAATTAATAAATAGAACATTACTGTAAAGTTATACCACCAAAGAAACCTTTCCACTTTTAGAAATGATGACCTTGTATTTACCATAACAAATTCATCCATAAGGCAATACTTAATAGAAGACTAAACAAAGGACTATCAGCCAATAGCTTAGAGTCGGTTCTCTTAGTTGGAATAACCTAAGGGGTTATCCTGCCTGCATCTTGATGTTCTCTAATAACCAAGCTGTGTTCTTCAAAAAAGGAAACTATAAAAAATATGCAAAAAACTGCCAAAACGGCAAAATCACCCGCCAGATTCATGTTTAAAAAACCCCCCCTAACTTCACTAATTCACCCCCGATTCCACAAAACTCACCCACTATTATCAAGTACCATTCCCCCTAACCTTAACCCCCCCCCCCCAACCCCTAACCTTGACACCCGAAAATCGAGAAATTACCTGAAGCACATGCGCAGTTCAATGAGGAAGATGCACAACTGTGACATGTACAGTGTGAGCAAAACTATTTGCCCCCTTCCTGATTTCTTATTCTTTGCATGTTTGTCACCCAAAATGTTTCTGATCATTCAACCACATTTAACGATTAGTCCAAAGATAAACACAAGTAACACAAAATGCAGTTTTTAAATGATGTTTTTTATTATTTAGGGAGAAAAAAAAACTCCAAACCTACATGGCCCTGTGTGAAAAAGTAATTGCCCCCCCTGAACCTAATAACTGGTTTGGCCACCCTTAGCAGTCAATAACTGCACTCAAGCGTTTGCGATAAACTTGCAACGAGTCTTTTACAGCGCTCTGGAGGAATTTTTGCAGAATTGTTGTAATTCCGCTTTATTTGAGGGTTTTTCCAGCATGACACCCGCCTTTTTAAGGTCATGCCACAACATCTCAACAGGAATTCAGGTCAGGACTTTGACTAGGCCCTCCAAAGTCTTCATTTTTTTTTCTTCAGCCATTCAGAGTGATTTGCTGGTGTGTTTTTGGGTCAATTGTCCTGCTGCAGCAGCACCCAAGATCGCTTCAGCTTGTAGTTGACGAACAGATGGCTGGACATTCTCCTCTTCAGGATTTTTTGGTAGAACAGTAGATTCATGATTCCATCTATCACACAAGCCTTCCAGGTCCTGAAGCAGCAAAACAAAACCCAGCACCATCACACTAACCACCACCATATTTTACTGTTGCTATGATGTTCTTTTGCTGAATGCTGTGTTTCACTCTTCCGCCAGATGTAACGGACCGCAACCTTCAAAAGTTCAGCTTTTGTCTCGTCGTCAACAATATTTTTTCCAAAGTCTTGGCAATCATTGAGATGTTTTTTAAGCAAAATGGAGACGAGCTTAATGTTCTTTTTGCTTAACAGTGGTTTTGCCCTTGATATTTGCCATGCAGGCCGTTTTTTTGCCCAGTCCTCTTTCTATTGGTGGAGTACGTGACACTGACCTTAATTGAGGCAAGTTGAGGCCGCAGTTCTTTTAGAATGCTTGTCCTGGGCTCCTTTTGTGTGGGCCTCTCGGATGAGTTGTGTCTCTGCGCTCCTTGGAGTAATTTTGGTATCGCCGGCCACTCCTGGTAAGGTTCCACCACTGTTCCATGTTTTTGGCCATTTGTGGATAAGTCTCAACTGTGGTTTGCTGGAGTCCCAAAGCTTTAGAAATGGCTTTATAACCTTACCAGACGGATAGATCTCAATTACTTTTGTTCTCATTTGTTCCTGAATTTCTTGGATCTGGCATGATGTCTAGCTTTGAGGTGCTTTTGGTCTACTTCTCTGTGACAGAAGCTCTTACTTAAGTGATTTTCTTGATTGAAACAGGTTGTGGCAGTAATCAGAGCCTGGGGGTGACTAACAGAAATGAACTCAGAGTGTGATAAACCACAGTTTTTTTTTCACAAGGGGGGCACATCCACACTTTTCACACACAGGCCATGTAGAATTTGGAGTTTTTTTTCTACCCTAAAACGTAAACCTTCATTTAAAACGCATTTTGTGTTCAAATTAGTTATCCTTGACTAATAGTTCAATGGTTTTTGGTGAGACTGCAAACATAAGTGTGACAAACATCAAAGAAACAGAAACAGAAATATTTTGCACACCACTGACAGTCATTTACTTGTTAGTTTATTTAATTTTGCAATTTTTTTGTTTCAATTACCACTGTTAACATTTAGTCATTTCTTTAATTAAAACATGAAAACGGAGAAAAGAAAATGCTCCTAATATAAACAAATTCACAGGTTCACTTGGACCACTGATCATACTGTATATGGGGTTTTATAATCCTAATTTAGGTTCTATTTACACAATCGTTTCTGTCTGTCTGCTTGCACACTTGACAGCCCTATTTTTGGGGCAGAAGCCCCAAAACTGCCAAAAGTGATCGAGCGAAATCGAACATAAAAACAATTAAGCATTGATTGGACATATTGGCAAGAGGTAAAGAAAAGGAATCGATCACATGGTGTGGTCCAAGCGATCAATGTTAGATTGACAATCTATTTTTAAATCGTACAAGATGATTGAATCTAAGATCGATCATGCAAAACTCGACTCGTATATGGCTAGCTTAAAGTGGACCTACCACCATAAATTCATCATTACATTAATGCCACTAGAAATGGCACTTCCTGTAATGAGGTTTTTCCCATAGAAAACCATTATAAATGCCCTCAGTGGCCACTCGCGATATTGCACCCTGTGTTAACCCTGGCAAATAAAGATGGAATCTCTCATACCATTCCAGGGAACAGCAGGTAAGTATATTTTTTTAGGATTGTGGAGCGCTACGCCACTATCATACTAGCTCAGAGGTAGGTCAAACTTTAATTATTATATATTAACATATATATCTTTAAGATTTGGAGTATACATCTGCTTTAGGTCCCCTGTGATAAGCAATGACATGAGAATTAAATGGTGAAATCTTTTCATTCTCTAATAGAAATGAGAAGTGTAACTAAAACAGGCAAGTTTTCACAAGCCACATTACAGTAGACGTCATGGCTGCACAGTGACAGCCAGCATCAGGCCAAACAAATTAATTTAGAATAAGATAATTTGCTAGTGGCTGTAGAGCTTAATAGAATACTTTAAATGGAAAAATGTCCTCAGGGAATAGATTCACTTACTGTATACATGACCTTTCCCATCTTTCCCAAACAGCTGCTAAAAAAGAGAATTATAAAAAGGTTTTCTGAAGCTGAGATTATTGTCATTTTTTACACTTTCACAGCTCAGCAACTTGTAAATTGTTGTGTGAACGGAAGGAAATGCTACATTTTACAATGTCTTCTCAGTAGGTCCTTCTCAGACCAATGTTGAAACACAAGAGGTTATACTTCGCACATCATATTCAATGGACGTGTCACGTTTATTTAGATATGTCACATATTTTAGATATGTTGCATAGTAAGTAAGGAACACTAGGATGCTCAACACTGTTAATGTTTTCACACTGCTCATAATTATGAAGAGTTTGCTACATTATTTGGGAATTTAGAGGTTTGGTGCTTATGGCACTCTACTTTAGTAGAGCATTGTGTGTGATTGCTCTGTTGCATTTACAGTGAGTTGCTCATAATAATTGCAGATGAATCTTGAACAATAGCATAATGCAAAATACTGTATATATATATATATATATATATTTTTTTTTTTTTTCTTTTTTTTTTAGCATGGGCAAACTATGGCCTGTGGGCCACATCCCCATTTAGCTTTTTACTGCGGCCTATGCTGTACCTCAGAGTCCAAAATAAAAAGTTGTGAAAAGTAAGCAATGGCTGGAGACATAGGCATGGCCACTCTGAACGAAATACTGCATGGAAGAACAGAGAAGAGCAGGTAAGATAGTGATCCTTTGCAATGCCATTGTATTTCCTACTGTCATGAAGGACAACACTGTGAAGGGACCAGGGTCCTCATTCAAAGTATTAAACAGGAATCGATTACGCAAAGGGGTGTACATCGGTTCGCTGTTCAGTCGATGAACGCTCAACTGCTGTGTGGTGGCGTCACAATGCCATAACCACATCTACTTGATCGAGCAGGCACGACCCATGTATGGGCAGTCTTAGGAACGCATACCTGTGCAAAGCTAATGCATGTGTTGCCAGTACACAATGCAGTGCTTAAAATGTGAAAGAGTCCTAGGGAAAATTCTCCTCTAGCGTAATCGCTGGTGTTTGATGCTTTGAAAACATTTCCATATATAGTTAATGGAACAGTACACAGTAAAGCTTCACTTAAGTGTTGCCTCTGCTCCTTGTTTGGCCCTTCTGTCAAATTTAAGAACCCAATGTGGCCCACAAGTCAAAAAGTTTGCCCACCCCTGTTCTAAGGAATGCAAATTTTCTGGATATATTATCTTTTGGCTTCAGATAGTGCATACTCATTCTAAATCTGTGCATCAAATAGTGTCAATGGCACACCAGCCAGCATTTTTTAGATTCATAGAATAGTTTCATAGCGTTTGGTTGAAATTTCGATCAACATTGGTTAAGAGATGCTGTTATAGTTGTAAATAAATATTTCAGATTGTTTTTAGGGCTAATTACAGCGTCTATTAGGGCTATTGCACAAGGCCCCCTGTTTTATTCGAAAGGTCAACAGTTTAAAAATTCCCTGGGCGGCAATGGTTTTTGCCCAGCCAGTCTGTGGAACCAAGGCGTTTCCAACTTGTTATGTGATTGTGTGTAACATCATCACCTTCCAAATCGCCTTAAAATGCATTGGAAGCTCGAAGAAAGATATAAAATGAGTTTGCTCTGCCATACTTAGCCTCTCTTCTCGCAACCCTTTCATAATTGATGACGTTAAATTTATGTAAATATCATGTAGAGGAAAGGAAGGGAGAGATGGGTAGGTTAAGCTTATCACATGTCTCCCAAAACAAAACTGGAACTGGAGTCTGGAACTCATGGAATTTTGTTGGAATTGTTATCAACTTATCACTTAATTTTACACTTCAATACATTATTACATTGTACATTAAAAGCAGATACATAAGTACTTTACACCACATAATATTACATGTATGTTGAACCATATTTTGCAGAAAATTACTGTACGCGTTTCACAACTCTGCTTCATCAGGAGATCAAACATGCGGCAATAGCAAAAAATAAATAAATATATATATATATATATATATATAAATACATGCAAACTTTCAGATTGTGTTTAGATCATAGATTGATATTGGTATAGGTACATATACTCCCAAATTCAAACATGATGAGGACATAGTGGGTTGACTGAGTTCTCCCTTGCACAAGGAAGGATCACAAAGACCACCCTCCCTGCAATCCACAGGAAGCAAATGAGGTAACGGGGATGTGACTAGGGTTTAAAGTGCCCGCAGCCATCTCACAACAAATTATCAATAAAAGTCATTGAACAAATGTTCAATGGGGCACAATGGGCTTACAGTTCATATATCATAATTTTTTTATTATTCTCATACATGTTTCCACATCATTGATACATTCTATAAGGGTACCATCTTACATTATATCCTTATATTTTTTATTATTCTTTTATTTATGGAAATGGAACACTTATTAGCCCTCTTTATCTGTTTCTTTACTCTTAACCTTTAGCATGTTAGTATACTACTTCGGCTCCTGCTTGGAAAACATAAAAAGGAAACCAGCACAACGTTATCACTGCCACTTACCACATGCCAAATCAAGTATATTACATGTAAAGTACATGTGATTTTTATATAATTGTGCAAGATTTGAGAAAATAGTTTGAGAATGTTATAATGTTCTCAGACTAGTTTCTCAAACTAATATGCTTGATTTGGCATGTGGTAAGTGGCAGTGATAAGGTTATGCTGTTTGTGCTGGGAACTTATTTACTTTTTATAGATATAGATTGCATTGTCTAACCAGCCAGGTCTGATTCTGTAGTTGTGAAAGAATCTAGCTATGCAGAAGGTGCAATGTAAGGCCCAGAAGGATACAACACTCCCAATGATGTAATCTCTAGCATTGTGTCTAGAAAAACAAATGATTTTTTGCTAACTTGCTATAAAAGTCTCAGGGGAATATTCTCACCAAGACACATTTCATGCTGTGAAAACATTTTGAAGATGGAAAGTCACCCTGGGACATGTAGCTGATGTAATAGTGTATGCCTCGCAGCTCTATGACAACCTTTTTCTTTTCCTATTACTTTGAACTAGCAGCAATGACATGTATGGTAGGCTTTCTACTGTATGAAAAGATTATGTTTGCCCCAATAAAACAAATACTGTATAAAATAAATATGATTGTCTGTAATCCTTTGGCAGCTAAATTTTGGGTGAAAAATTAGGCTTATACTTGCGGACAAGAATTGTGAAAACTAATCACAAAAAGAGGACATGTTTGGGCTTTTGAGGCACTAATCATAGTACAAAACTGTAACAGTTGCCTCAAAGGCCCAAACATGTCCTCTTTTTGTGATTAGTTTTCACAATTGAAGGGTGTGGCACTGAGTTTGAATTAAAGTAGAGATAGGGGGGTATTTCTTTGTGCATCCATTAATATAAATTATATTCTGCCCATCAAAAGACCTACCTGCACAGTTGTAGCAATGTCCCCACGCTGTAATCCATTCTGGACAAATGTCTTTCACAGTCTTAAAGAAAATATTTTAATGTCCACAAGTAACCTGTTGGGCGTGGTAAGTAATGTGGCAACTTTTACATGCCCACTTAAAGGGCATATTGATATTAGCAGACACGTATGATTCTGCTCAGCCTGTGACCTGAACTCCATCTTGCATGAACTTCAAGGGTCATCAGTGCAGAATGGATTACAGTGGCAGACATTGTAAGTATGTTCTTTGTTTTATTTAGTTAATCCATATTTTTTATTTTATTTAAATAGCAGTTCTTTTATTTGATTAATGTTTTTTTAATCCTTTAGAACTGTGAAAGAGGTCAGAGAAACCTTAATACTCATTCTATAAGGTGGGGGTATATTCGTTTGATATCACATTTTTATAAGCTATTTAATATAAAAATCATATTCTTTGAAAAGTCTAAATCATCCCACAGAATTGCGTGTTAAAGGGAAAATTTTGACTAAAATTTTTTAAATTATAGGCCATCTCTCATTGCTAGCTGTATTGAAATGTAGGCACACAGCATTTATTAACAAAAGATCAAAATGGCAATGAATGCTCTCACACCAATACAGTCAGTGAGCAGCAATGTACGCTTCACCAAAATAACAGATAATTGCTGTGATATATAGACTGGGGGCAAACTGAATACCACATTATGTTGAGATAAATTGGCATTGTGCGCTTTGAGATATGCAGAATGCCTCTTTGTCTACTAGCTCTGTGGTTTGCATCCAAATTCCTTTGCTGAGAATCTGTGGAAAGGCAAAGAATATGTAACATTTTTATTAAAGATACCAGCTGCCAATAAAACTTGAGAAGTCCCATTACAGTTTTACCGTACTTCAGTTTTATATGTACCATATTGTAGTAGCCTTTTCTGAAGCAAAGACCACATGCATTTACTTCAAATATCTGTGATGATAAAACTATGCTGCAAACCATATTTATCCAAAGCCAATATGATGTTAGGATTTTATATCTTGCTGCATTCCACCCAAACCCTAACGTGATTTGCTCAGTTTTGGAATTATAAGCTAGTTTTTTCTCTTGGGATCTGAGACTAGGGGATGGGAAGACTAGACATTCCTGGTTTACACTCTCCATGGATATGACTCTAAGACGACCCCTGCTTTATTCACAGATGTACTGGAACGGAAGCAATAAGAGGATATGCAGTAAAAATATAGTTCAAACCAAAATCATAAAAAACTGTATATTTATGCAGAATTTTTACTAGTGCTTGGTCCCTATTGCCATAAATTCACTTAGCTTTTGTTTCAGGATGTCGGTATTTCAACCGATTTGTGGGTTAATTGCAAAGCCTCTGAAAATGATATGACCAAATTGCTGGAGATTTAGAGTTGTAACATTGAAAAAATATATTGCTCTAGCTCATGCTCAATTGGATAAATTCCACTTGACTTTGAACCTAATTTATGCAAAAATGTGGCAGAGCAGACAATGGCAAACTATTGCCCACGGCCATATCCAGCATGTTTAGATTTATAATTTGTCCTGTCACCTTGGTGACAAGATGTGCTGCCTCCTTTCTGCTTGTTCCCTGCAAAGAGTGGAGACAAAGCCTATAGGCATCAGGGGGTTATGATGCTCTAGGCGCACCCCCATGACAATGGCAAGGACAGCTCTTCTGCATTATTCCTCATTGCAGTGAACAAGCAGAGGGGAGCCAGAGCATCTTGTCACCAAGCGGACAATAGGCCACACATGGAAAAGTAAGCTGTGCGTGATTAGGTACATTTTGTTAACTTAAATGTTTAGAAATAGATTTTAATTTGCTTGATAATCTTTGACTGTAGTGACACTAAGTTGTGGTTAGTGGTCAAATATAGGACTGAACAGAATTATGAATATGCTTTTTTACTGCTAAAAAAAGTACCATATGTTGAGAAATGTGACTGGGCAGGCAACTTACATAAGCGGTTTACTGACTTTGCTCCCCATCCCGTTCAGCTTCCTTTCTGCATTTGTAGAAGTTTTGGTAATTTATATCTACAGTATGTATGCTCACATGTATTTAATAAACATTGTGCCTTGCAAAATTTTTTTATGCAGTCTCTCATACCTCACACATATAGTGCACTATGCTTTTTATAGTATTATTTAACACAGTGCGTTATACATCTACATTAAAAGGATTGTTTAGGGACTTCCGGTTCCGGCGCCTGATGGGGTAGACACGCGGCGAGACTGCTCCGCTCTGTAGCCCGAATCCCCCGCGGCCATCCAAGCAGACCCGAGCTCCCCAGCTGATTTTCGCGCCCCAGAACACCCTGCGCAGCATCATGGAGCGGTTCGTCTCTAAATCGGCCGGTAAACACGCTGGCGGCCGGTGCAAGGGGAAGAAGTATCG
>CM070035.1:100684449-100695911 GCA_036250615.1 Ptychadena robeensis | reverse complement strand
TGTCCAATACTGAGAATTTTCTGTGCATTTGTTTGTAAATACAAACATTGCTGTCGATTGGATTCATGTGTGGCACTTTGGAAAGAAAACACACGAGAGAACGAGAGCCACAGCTTTGCTGGCACACACTCTCTTCCTTCCAGCTTGCTGGCAGCCAGGGAGCCTGCCTTCCTTTACAGCTGGCGGTAGGGTGGAAGTTTGCGGACAGCCAGGGAGCCACAACAAGGAGGCGAAAGAGCCTCGGATTGCAGACCCCTGTTCTAGAAAAGTAGATGCAGAGTAGTGCTAGACCAAGTGAGCAAATCTCTCCTCCAAACCTAGACAAGGTTACACCTGGCAAAAAGCTGTTTTTTTTTTTTTTCACTGGCGGTCCCATTCCTTGCAGAATTGGGTACCAAAAAAAGAAAATTAAACAGATTTAGAAATTTGCGCCCCCGCATCCTTAATGACATTGGCTGCCTGTACCAATCACATAAAACAGGCATAAGTGTGGGCTGCCCTCGCCTCTGCCTGTATTCTGACAGGCATAGTCATCCCTAACAGTCTCAAGGTAGATGTGATCCCCAGCTGGCGCAGCGGGACACAGCCGGATCACCTACCGCTAAGCCAGGTTCATAACATTTTTACCCACAATTGAGCTTTGATCAGAGTAATAGTTTTTCATCAAAAATCTCAAAAGTATTTTATGCAGAAATCTGTAATTGAATAGGTTAAAGCGGAGATTTGCCCTGTAGACTTTTCAGGGAGTTACCTGACCTAGTTATTTCTGGAGAAAAACTCACAAGCTAAGACTCCTTCAGGCATTAATAAATGGGACGATAAAACTGCTGGCTTATTTTAGTTCTATGCAAGTTTCATTATCTATTGGGATCGGGTTATTAAAATGTTTGTATTTGTTTATGTGTGAGGAAACTGCATGGCAAGAGAAGGACTCAAGCTAAAACTTTGAGGGATGTATTGATATTTGTTTTTTTGTCTATTTACAGAACGACGCGATTTTGAGTAAAAAAAATCGATTCTCTGTGGACGCGATCAAAAATCGCATCCATTGATTCTCTATGGATACGATTTTTTATTTTTATAATGGGGGGGGTTTATTTTTTCTTTAAATCGCGGGTGAAAATCGTCTGTTCTATTAAATCGCGATTATGTGGTAAGATAGCCTAAGAATAAAATATGTAGATGTATGTGGGAGCCTGTTGCTCCCAGTTTTCGGGACCTTTGTGCACTGACTTTCAACATAGTCCTTTGTGATCCATTCTAAATGCTCAAGTCTGTGTTGTTTTACACTCATGTAATCATTACCTGGAAAGCATGGCAGCTTTATTCATTTTGTGTGTCTGCCAACTTTTTATAGTATGTCCATCAAGAGAAATAATAATTCCTTATCTCTCTACTTTGTATGGGGTCATAAAGTATTTTTAAAAGGTCATCAGTGCTGTGTGGGTGTGTCAATACTTAGTTTGTGTAGCTTTCATGTGAGTTTATAGTATGGGTATGTGATACTCCAACTATGAAACTTAGAATATACCTCCATCATGCAGATTTAGAACTACATTTTCAATGAATTAAGCCGGCCCCCCCACATTTCGAATAACTGGCGATCCCCCTGCAGATTGACCGCGCATGATGATCGGCTGGGCACCCTTTGTGCCCCATCCTCCTCAAAAGTAATGCAAAAGATCTAAGAATTACTGATATGTCCGTAATGGCTTAGATCGAGTTTTGCAACTGATATCTGCCTGAATGACCACTTTAAGCGTTAGATTAGCGGCTTTTTTTCGCATTGCATTGACCGCCGTTAACGCTATGGCCACCTTTAATCTTAGTCAATATTTGATTTGTGGTCATGGACTGTTCCATCAATGTATGGCTAGCTTTATGGTGTCATATAGCTGCCAGTCTCTCCATTCTAGGAACTAGCAATTAGAGTTGATCGATTTTATAAGTCGATTGCAAAGCCTTTGAACATGCTTTATTCTACAAAATTGCTGGAGATGTCGAGACAGGTTGTGAGAAAAATAAAGGAAAAGTATTGCTCTAGCATGTGTAGTTTTTTTGCATCAATGAAGTTAAAAGTCGAAATTTCCACTTTATTTATAGAGCAACAACCATGAAGTTTATGCTGAGAAGGAATTAAAGGAATCGAAAAGCCATCATCCCAAAAGTTAAGAGAAAAAACCCTTGTTTCAGGACAGTGGGTGGAGCCATGCTTAATGTACGAACTGGGTTCGTCTCAACCACTAGGGAGGTTAATTCCTTAATTTCCATTTGCTTGTGTGTCTTGGGAAATTTTCGGTTGTAATGATGGTAGGCAGCCTGTTATTCAATATTGCCACAGATTCCGGAACTGTTTAGTAAGAGTACAGACCAGAGATCCACATTGGCAGTGTTCTCCCCAAAGCAGATTGGCCGGGCGGCCCGCCCGGGAGATTTTGGTCCCCGCCCGGCACACAGCGAGCAGCCTGACAGGCGGCGCCTCCCATTCTTCAGGAGCGCGCCACAGCCACTGAAAGACTCCGGCCCGCGGCATACTACCGGGGCCGCGGGCCGGAGTCTTTCAGTGGCTGCGGCGCGCTCCTGAAGAATGGGGAGGTGCCGCCTGTCATCGCGCCGCCCGGCTGAAAAAAAAATCTGGGGAGAACACTGCATTGGATTTAATGTCGTTGTTGAGAGATGAAACCTCTTATTTCCTTGATGAAGCCGGGTAGTGTACACATCTCTGAGCACACAGCTTGTTACAGGAGCTGTATGTGGTGATTCCCATGGCACAGCCACGTGACTGCGCTATCCATGGACTGATTATGCTTGGGTGCACTCATGATGACACAAAAAGAGGAATTGTCCACTGACAACGCAAAGTGCTGATTGACGGTGATTAATTAGAAAACGTCTTTTTTGGAGAATGTAAAAAAATGCAGCTAATGGTTTTCTGTTCACTTGCGTTCATAGCCGTAGGCAATGCCTGCCAGTTTAAAGGAATCCATTTGTTTTGGTTCAAATCAGGAGAAGGTTTTTGTTTTTTCCAAATATAAACTTTTATTAAGGGTTTACTAGATTTACACACAAAAAAAGCCAAGCAAGGTACATGTTGCTATAGGTATGGTTGATGGATTTGCAGTTCCACACAAGTAGAGACAAACCAGAGTACATGCGATCAACTCCTTGCGGAAGCATTAGGTGCTCCACTGGAGCCGCAACACAGTATACCAGTTTAAGAAATTTATATATAATGTTGGCAGCAGAACCAACTGGGGGTAGCAAGTGGAACAGGGGCAAATACCAGTTTAATTAGGGAGTGAAAGGGGTGTACTGGGAGACCGGTGTTCTGAAAAGGTGATAGGTTATCTGGCCCTGTTCAATTCCTCGACGTATACAGGGATGGTGTCAATATCTACCTAGGAGATGTCCCATTCGTTTGACACCTTGTACAGCACTTTCAGTTGGCAGTTGCAGCCCACAAGCGCTCATCAGGCATCCAGTCAATATTACAATCCTATGGGTGGTTTAGCAATGATCTTCCTACGTTATCTACCAGTAAACGTATTTGAAATCACATCCTAGGATTGATCCTCAATGGCATGTTGTTGGAAACGTTTCTTTTCTTTTTGTCAATACATAAACGTGCATCTAAACCCCAAAACTAGATATAATACAGTTTACAATTTTTTATGCATGGAAACTTGATTCGAAACATCTCGGTTACTTCTGTTAACAAGAAGAGATCAAGTATATCACAAATCCCAAAAGTTAAGGGAAAAATTCTCACTTCAGGACAGTGGGAGGAGCCATGCAGATTTTTCCTTTACACCCCATCAGCAAAATGTGCATCCAGAACTGCTTGTGTACAGTGCATCATCAGTGCAGTGCATGGACACCATGGCTCTATGGTGTGGGACTTGGGAGCCAAACATAGAGGAACAACCATGAAGGTTATGGTCAGAAGGGATTAAAGGAATTGAACTCCACTTATGCAGTGTGTAGCACAGTTTTAGGAAGGCTTGATTGTGCTATGCACTGCTGGAGTTGCGGGCTTTTTAATTCCTTTAATCCCTCCTCACCATAACCTTCATAGTTGTTCCTCTATGGAGAGATCAACAGGTATACTATACTTGATGAAAATATTCTGAAAATGAAAACTAATACAGCTTTGCTTTTAGGTATGCCAGGTGGTTACGGTACTACCTAAATGTCATAATTGACTGCTATAGGTTACTGCTGTGTCTTGCTGCTTGTTTTAGTTCCCCTATTATCCAACACCCATGAATGCTAAATATAAAAGTCTTTTTTTGTGTGTTTGTACAGTGAATGATGTCCCCTTTTTCTCTGATTTGAGTATTCAGCAGCAGAATGATCCAATTCTTGGTAGTGTGTATGTTTACTGAAAGCATCAGCGATTCCGCTTGTGAGGGACTGAGGCTATTCTCCGTTCTAACTTCTAACCCCACATATTGTTCAGACATGTGAGGTCATTACTTAAACTGGCCGAAGTGACATCACGGAGTGTCACTTCCGGCTTTTAAAATGCAGAAAGAACACTCCACAACGTCCCTTACTGTAAGATTCTGCTTCCAGGAAGTGATGCAGCATGAAAAGGTGCTCTCCCTGTGCCTTTCGTCATGTTCTGGCGGTGACTGTGGCAGCTAACAAATATGTTCATAGGAGTTGGGACAGGTAAATTAATGAATGAAATAAATATTAAGACTTAATAGTCTTCTATGATAGACAAGCGTATGGAGGGGTTACGAAACCAACATATGCAATTTAGCTTGCATCCAGCTGGGTATTGGGTTCACTGTTGGATATACATCTGTGTATAATATTGGCGATATATGTTCACATATGAACCCAGAATATTGAATGGAGTTGTCCAGGTGGAGTGGCATTTTGCTTTGCAATGCAGATATTTGTATATTTGTTTTAATTTGTAGTCTTTAAAATCTTAAACTAAAGAAGACCTTTACCCCTTCCGATACACTTAGCTCATTTCAGAGGATGAAGCCAATCCACATAGTTTTTATCATTTCATGTCTGGGAATGATTTCAACTTGTTCCATGTTATTCCAATCTGGAAAATGGATTTTAACATCTGCTTTTCTTATTAAAAATGGCTTCATCTTTGGTAAACATCTTGCCAAAAAGAGTGCATGCTAATTAAGTTAACAATGACACAAAAGCACAATTTGCTAGTATAATAAAGGATTAATAATCAACCCCCACCTCTTTGTTGCAAGTTTTTATATTTGTATTATGCTTAGTATATTACTTTTGTTTTTCTAGGTCATTTTGTATCATGAGATTGTGAACACATGACAACTTCGTTAAAAGTCAAGTTGTTTTTTTTTTTAATATATTGGTTGAGACAAACCTTTTTATACAGTGTTCCTAAAGTGTGGGGTGAAAGTCCTTTTGGAAAATGTTGCTGTGTAGAGGCAGACAACACTTATGTCCTCTAGCGCTCTGATATTGGGATAGAAGGATACCCTCTCTAAATGACGACCTTTCGTTTTCCTGGTAATTCCAGCCCCCTCCTCTTAACTGGAGAAATTCAGTGGGGTATTTAATCCAAAAGAAAAAAAGAACACAAAAAGGTTTTCTTGATCACATTCCAAGTACCCAGGGTTTCTCAAGGGAAAAATGGTCAAAGACCATTCTTGGACCTTCTTTGACCATTTTTCCCTTGAGAAACCCTGGGTACTTAGCGTGTCCAAGAAAACCTTTTTTTTGTTGTTTTTTCTTTTGGATATATGTAGGAACTGCCAATGCACGTGTGCATATGACTGGTACACTTGGAATCAACATGATAATATCTAGCAGCCAAAGAAGGAAACTGATGCTCATGCCTCTATACCACAGATCACCCTATGCTTCTATAATGTGTAGAGTCTATTTTGAAGGAAAAGAGGGTAAAAATCTTTTGTTATTGAGCATGACAAAGTAAGTTTTCTGTCAAGATGCAAACTACAGATGTATAGGTGAACAATTCATACATGGACAGAGCTTAATCGTACACAAATATTAAGATGGCCCAAAATGTGAAGAATATCCTAGAATTAGTAGTCTGCTTCCACATCATTAGAATCATTGGCATTATTGAGATCATTTAATATTTACAGTGATTCTGGTGATCGGTACTTGAATAGGCTTACTGAAAGTAGTAAAGTGGTTAAAGATTAAAAAAAGAAAATGCCTACCCTTAACGGTGTAGGAATTGGTTACTTTAGCCCCCTATACACCTTTAGATCACTCCATACAATTTCCATTGAACCAACCTTCTACATAGTGATTGGACGGGTTAGAAAGGTCCTCATATTACATGGGTTTGGTAGAAGAAAAGTTGATTGTACAGTAATTATATGGTGAGATTGTAAGGTGTATGGGGGCCTTAAGACATCTGAGGCTTGTTACTATACGTATACTACTGAAAACTGCAGAGTATGTGCGACCTGTCTGGCCACTGGACAGATAAATCACTTCTCCCTTTAATCAGAAGATGATGAACATACATCGCACTAGTTGACCCCTTCTTTCTTTTGATTGTCATGCAGTAGGAATTATTACTAGACACTAAAGTTTTTTTTTTCTGTCATGTAAAGAAGATCTGATGAAAAAGATTCCCCCAGCTGCTAAACAGATTCGGCCCTGCTTTCCATGCTTTAATGTGATATGATGAATGTAATGTGAAAGGCTTTGGATATTGTCCAGTATGTAAAAAAACAAACAAAAAAAACCACTGCAGTTTGCCCTTACAAGAGTTCATTACAGTGCACCTAAACTACCATATAATACATTGGTTTATGTTTATGCTGGGGCAGAGATGTAATAGACTGTCTGTATTTGATTGCATTGTAAAACTTTTTTTTTTGGGGCCCAAAAATCATATGCATCTTTTCCTCTCAAGACTGCATCAGGGGTTAAAAGAGATTGGTTTTGTTCCATGTTATATAAGGCTGTGGGTCAATGGGTGGTGGAAAGTGTGAGGAGTGAGAGAGAGCTGGGGGGTGGAGAAGAAGTTGATGGCTGCTTCATACATTGGCTGTGTTGTAGACACAGACAATGCTGCTGTGGAGCGACATTTTTAAAAGCAAAGTTAAGACGGCCATACACTGTTCGATTTTCCAGTTTGATCGACTTAAAAAAAAAAAAGATAATTTTAAGTTGATAGTTTCAAAATTGATTCCTTTTTAGCTAAATCGATTGTCCAAAATCGAAATCAGGAAGTCGATTGAACGGAAAAGCTAGACGTGTATGGGGGCTTTAAGTGCATGTGTGTGTAATTTTAAAGGGATTGTTTTTTAAGTCAATCACATGGAAAATCAAGCAGTGTATGTCCAGCTTAAGTCATTATATATAGCTGATTATAGTGAGTTTTTAAATGTAGTAAAGTAAAAGGCAGTGTTTTGTACGTGCTGATGTAAGAGAACACGCCATTGATCATGTGCGGAGCTCTTTGGCCACACAGAAGCCTGGACTCTTAATTTAATTTTAGTCTGATTTAATTTCAGGAAAGCGTCATAAATTCACACATGCATTCTATGTAAGCCTTTTTTTTCTTTTAAACACGTTTATGAAATGAAGTGAAGTAACTTCTTCGTCTGGGTTCATCTCATTACTGCAAACTTGTGCTGGTAATTTAGTAAGATTTAATATTCTTGTCATGGTTTAAAGTTGAACTTTAGAACAGCTTTCTTTTACAGTGAATTATTTGTGTTCTTTCGCACAGATTTCCACATCTATATATGGTTCCTAGTTTTTTGAATAGGGACAGCTTCAATTTAGAATGTGTTCAATAATCTTGTGTTCGCTATAGCTATATTGGATCAAAAAGCACTTTTGATTGCTTAAGCTACTGACCTATGTTGTGTTAGGATGGGCACACTGTAAGATCTGTTTATATCATGTAACTGAAAGGAAAAACTTGTTGTGTTGATGTACCTTTCCTCTTGTTTCCCTGAATTCATTGGATAGTAGTAAATGAGATGGGTTGACTGTTCCCTTCTGCATATGTTCGATTCCTCCTCCTCTGTTTCCAGCTATGCTAGTGCTTGGGTGGGGTCTGCTTCATTAGGTTTCCCATTCAACCTCCAGTGGCTTTGCGTTTGCTAGCCCCACAGTCTTTCAGTTGTATGAGAGCTGTGCTCAGCTGCCTTTTCTCCAGAGGATCTGATTTGTCTGTATGCTGGAATCTGCAATCTGTTCAGAGAGCCTGATGTGCTAGGTAAATGTTTCTTCACTTCCATTTAACACTCAGCAGTATGTCAGAGTACACTGAAAGTTTCTAAAGCTTTTGGCAAATATGAATGACAGGATTGTGCTAGCATTTAAGTTAAGTTAAATTTAAGTTATTACAAAGTTCATAAAAACTTTTGGCTCAGGTGTACAATTTTTTTAAAAGTTGTTTTTTTTTTTTGTGGTGGATTATCGTATAGATAAAAGATTTAAAGTCATTAGCAAAGTGTGAAGTAGATGTGTTTAAATACTGATGACTTTTATAAAATACAGTACTCATGCATGTATTGTTCCTCTTAGAGCTATAATACTTTATTCATTAACTGTAGAAGTACTGTGTTGCTTATACAAAATCTTTAGGGTTGTAAGTCCTGTGTACTTTGATTTCTCTTTATAAAGATGACCAGATATATGATGCTCTTTATGGGTGTGCCCCTACCCTCTAAAGGCCCCTATACACCTAATAATCTTACCATACAATTTCTATACAATCAACTTTTGTTCTACCAAAACCATGTAATATGAGGACCTTTCTAACCCTTCCAATCACTATGTATTCTATCATGGAGGCCACTATACTACATAGTTGTTGGTAGATCTAAAGGAAATTGTATGGCGTGATCTAAAGGTGTGTGGGAAGCTTTACCTGGCACATTTTTTCAGTGCCTTCCTCCTAGCTACATTTTGACTTTCACTGTAAAAACTTGCATTCTGTATTTTGTAAAGCTCGTACAATTTTTACAAACTCTTTGCTTTTCTCTATTCGGTAAGCAGTTATGGTTTAAAGGTCGTAGGCAAATGTTGGCTCATAACTTTACTTTCTAACCTTTCTTACCATACAGCCATAGGTGTTAGCCGATGTCTGTCAAAAGGAAAACAAGTATTTGCCCATGAACTATGGGACCTGTCATAGAATACTTTGTTGAAGGAACTTGGGTAAAGTATAGGTCTTGGGCTTCTTTATTAAGTTGAGGCAAAGATTTGCCATGGCATACAAACATATTTCAAATTGTTGGTAAGCAGCATTGAGTGATCCTGCAAGCTGGATTAATTGTGTGCCCCCCTCCTCTATGTTAATATAATACAGCCCAGTCTAAACAGGCAACTGTCTAACAGATACAGGAAAGTTTAATGTCTGCAACAAATTAACATAATTTTGCTAATATGTTGATCTGCATGGCTGCTACAATTTGTGGTGGATTGTATATATGGCTGCTATAGGTAATGGGAACTGCAGATGTCAGATCAAAGTTTTATCATTGTTGCATGCTGGCCTGGTTGATAAGAATTTGTTTGCTGCAAATGAGAAAGGCTGTGTTTATACCAAAACAATGCCCTGTATATGTCCATTAAGGACTGGAGTTGGACATTACTGTTCTAAACTTATAGACACATGGGTCAAGCCATAACTTATGCGATACAATGTTCACAGGCTTTGCAACAAACTCACAACTGATATCAGCTAGCTGAAATGTCACGGCCATAATAATGACAACTCTGACACACAAGCACATTTGTTGGTGTTTCTGTACTCTAGCTGCTTTATCCATCCTAGGCTTATACTTGAGTCATGCAGGTTTTCCAGGTTTTTTGGGGTATATACTTGAGTGTATTCTTGAGGTGGTAAAGCAAGGTATAGATGTTAGGGGTCTTTCCATTCCACATTCCTTTGGATTCCTATGGGATGCGCAGTGATAACATGACATTTCTTCACAGGAAGAGATTTTTTTTTCCCCCTTGAGTGCATCATTTTTACTAGAGTTTTACTGATAAAGAAAAACACATTTTGATGACTGTTGGCTAATAACCATTGTTCCTACCTGTTGGTTGTATTGCATTTTTGACATATGACAACAAGAGTACCAGTTATATGTAAAAATAGTAAGTTGGTGGAACTAGAAAAAAATATTCAGGGCTACAAAGTAGAAGAACAAGCATTGCTGTTCATTTAGCAAAGAATATCATCACTGTAATTCTTTGTCAAAGGGAATCGATGAATGCCTGTTAGTACATCATTGTGATTCTCTTTGACAAGTTCTATTATGCAGATGGATAAAATATGAAAATAAACACTTCCGGCCTACAGCCTAAAAGTCATGTTCATTTAACCTTGTTGGGTTTGGTTGTATCAATGTGGGAAAAATACCCCAGACGCTGGACGGCAGCTAAGCAAATATTTTTAGATTAGCATATCAGTGGTTTCAGTTATCCTCTTGTCTCCATGCTGCTCAGCAGTATGTGCATTCTAGTCGTGTACTCCGTAATTTACTCTGTGTGCAATAAAGTTTAATGCTATAGTTTTGCTGTCGCAGCATATATGGATTGGACCTGGGTGATGAGTACATTTAGGGAAGAGGCAGGCCACCTATTGATGGGTGTTTCTTCTTATTTATTTTTGAAAGGAAACCTGAGGCTGCATTCACACGGCCCATTCTCAGGTCGCTTTCTGTTCATTTAAACGCCCATAAAAAGGTCAATGTGCTTCAGATATCATAGAAGTCTATCAGGTCATTTAAAAATAACAAAATGTGCTGTCATTTATCAAGCTGCGTGGTTGTAATTTGTTTTAACCTCCCTAGCGGTCAGCCTGTACAGCGCCGTTAAAAACCGTGTACATTGTACTCAATGATGACAGTTACGTGGGTTGGAAAACCGATGCCCCTCCATTATCATGGAGGTCTATGGCACACAACCCCACCCGCGCCCCTTTGGCCTCATCGTTGATGCAGAAGGGGCAGTGTCTGAGTTGAATGGAGGGTGCGGATCGGCGCAGAATGGCTGCTGCTTTCAGCTGCACAGGTAGGTATTGACTATCCCAGCAGTTCCACGGTTTGTTTTGTTAAACGCTAGGGGGCTTAAATGCTTCATGTTGTGTTTAGTTGGTGGTTAAACAACCTCATTCACTTGAATAGAAAACTCTGCAGAACCACACCTGTCGGGATTTTGCAGAGGTTCTTTTTTGCCTGGGTGTGAACATATTGCATATCAGGCTTTGTCGCATCTAGACTTTCATCTGCCTTGGCTTTTATTATGCTTATGACATTTTTAGGCCTTTTTGTCAGAACTCAGCATTAGTCTTCTAGATGCGCCCAAAACGCTCACCATTATATTTAATAAGCCAGTACATAGGAGCCTGCAGACATGTGCAGAGTGCTAACAAAATGGCTCATTGGACCCTTGGCCTTATGAAGGACTTGGCTTTAAGCCCCGCACACGCAATGAGATCCGTGTCG
>CM070035.1:100664585-100682580 GCA_036250615.1 Ptychadena robeensis | reverse complement strand
CTGTAGGCTGATATGAAATGGCCTTCAAACACAGTGTAAAACTGGTACTGGGGTACAGGGCATGGCAAAAACAGTTCAAACAGTCTCTTAGGTAGGGCTGGTTATAGTATGCCAAAAATAGCCCTATGTCAGGGAGAAGCAATGAAGGATGAGGCTTGCCAAGACCACAGGTGCTGGATTGTCGATTTAGGCTTTGCCCATCACCTTATTTTCCTTATGGTTTGGAAAAGCCTACAAAGTAAATTTGGGTACACATGTAGTTATGGGCCGGATCGATGGTCACTTTGAGTGATGAACGTGCTCACAGCCTTCTATCTGGCCCATGTCATATGCGCTCATCCCTGTTTTTGAGCGGGATTGATATCGGACGATGACCGTAAACCACGGTCAATGTCCGTTGCTTTGCATGGAGACTGTGGGGTCTCCATGTAACGCATCAGCTGAACTGGAGACACAGGAGTGCTGATATCGGGCAGCAATGTGATAATGCCATCACACTGCTGCAGGGAACCTCGAGCGGCTCCGATATCGAGCCGTGTTGTGCCCTGCTTTAGGGCACATTAATTGCCATGATATTGTAAATGCAGCAATCATCTCTCATTACAAATCTATGGACTGAACATGTCCACTGATTATGCAGGTGAATCCTAGTCTAGAGCAAACTACAGGCACACACCAAACTCAGGGATTTCGGTGCAATGGCGACTAGGCCTAACTACTAGTTTTCATGTCTTTAAGTTACAATTTTTTTTTTGTTTGAAAAGTTTAAGGTGATCATATAAAGTTGTTTGTGGTCCTCTGCTCTGTTACATAACGTTTTATAGCATCTGTACCAGTTTAGAGCACTGTGTTTCCTAACTGTGTATTTTGGGTGTTCCATACTCATACACAAGTTTGTTGAACGTATGCCTATACAAGGGTAGGCATTAACTGTACTATAAGTGTGCATTTAAAAGATTAGTATGCATACCAGTAGGCACGAATACTGATAGATGAACTGTGGGAACTTTTTACTTCCTTACTACTTGTTGTCTTTTATGTCTTTTATATGCCTTTACTGTACTGTATTTGTTAGACTTCTGTAAGGAATTCAGAAGAACTTGCATATGCTACTTCAGTAGCACTGTTGTAATGACCATTGTAATTTTATGAATCATGTATTGTTTTTACTGTTTGTAACTTAGGTTCTTAAAGCCTAGAAAAAGATCTGTTTTAAGCGCCCCCATACACCTTTAGATATCTCCGTAGAATTCCCATTAGATCTACCTACAACTATGTAGTATAGTGGCCTCCCTGATAGAATACATAGTGATTGGAAGGTTTAGAAAGCTCATTATATTACATGGTTTTGGTAGAAGAAAAGTGGAATGTACAGAAATTGTATGGTAAGATTGTAAGGTGTATGGGGCCTTCAGTAAGTTATGTCTAAGAAAATAAATCTGGAAAACAAACGTAAATCCTTTTTTTAAAATGGCATGCAGCTTATGTCATAAGTTTAAACTTAAGTAGTCTATTAACGTCACCAAGTTACTCCCAGTTTCCTTCTTTCATTCTATAGCTTAAATATCCTTCCTTCCTCCTCTTCACTGTGCATCACTTTATCTACAACATCACGTTGTCTGTTTAGAGTATTAACTCTGGACGTTTGTGGTAACTGCCCTTTTGTTGAAGACTATAGCAATATTAGCAAATGACATTAGACTTTCATACTTGTTCCAGAATGAGTGACTGATATCTTATTTTTGCCATTTTAGCATAGACTGAAACCATGACATCTGAAGCAAGTCCCGGAGTTCAAGTGAATGATTTAGAAAAGCCTGAAAATCAGAATGAGCCATCAGGAAACTCAAACGAGGAGGGTCAGCAGGCAGAAGGAAACGCAGAAGTGGCAACTGACATCTCGGAAAATAAAACCCCCGAAGAGGCAGACCAAGCAAATGCAACTGTAGAACCCTCTTCCCCCAGCAGTCCTATAGAGAAGAGCCCGGAAAAGCTTAAAAAAGACAAGGAGGCACATGAAGGCAAAGGAATTTCACGATTTCTTCCACCATGGCTTAAGAAACAGAAATCCCTTAGCCAGTCCGATTTCAAGGAGGATAATAAAGATAATGTAGTGGACTCTTCTGATGGAACACAGCCAAAAGATGATCAAGTAAACAACCATGATGAAAAAACGCCAGAAGACCATGCGGTGGAGGAGGAACTTCCAGCCTGCAATGCTGAGGTCCGTATACCTTTAATTTTGTACTTTTCACCTTATTTTTGTGAAATTAGTTTTTCCCCCTTCCCTGCACTAGCTGAGTATAAATGCACCTGCCAGTGTCAAGTGTACTAAACTCGCCTATGCACTGATATAGAAGCACCAGCTGTGCTGTCATGAAGCCCAGGAGCCCTCAAACTTGGTATACCTTAATCTTCAAAGTTTAACAGTTCCTGGCAATATTATGTAATAGGCCATGCTCTCTCTCCTTATGATGTGATTGGCCTGTACCTTTACTGGCCAAATGTATCATCTGAGAGGAGTCAGTGCCAGCAATAAACACCATTAAAGAATGCTAAGCCTTAATGTTGTCTTCAATATAAGATCCAGGTCCAAAGAAAACCATCAAAAGAATGTCTGAGCATTACTTGCAGTGCTAAATTTTTGATCTTGTTTGTCCTATAGGTGAGGGAAATAAGTGTTTGATCCCCTGTACATTTGCCGTCTGACAAAGAAATGACCAGTTTATAATTGGTATGGGAGGTTTATTGTAGCTGTGAGAGTCAGTAAGATTTTGAGGCTGATGTTTGACATATCCACCTTCCCCTCCTTCCACAGATATACTATGGGATTAAGGTCTGCAGACTATGCTACTCAAGGACCTTTATGTGCTTCTCCTTGAACCCCTTTTGTTGCCTTGCCCATGTGATTTTGGTTTTGCTGGTATACTCCTCCCCACCTATTTTCAAAGCCCTGGCTGAGCGAAGGAGATGCTCACCCAAGACTTTGACAGTACGAGATCCCATCCATTGTATCTTCTATGTGGTGAAGGTGTTTTGTTCTGTTTGCAGAAAAACACCCCATAATCTCCTGAGCGATTCGCCGAGGTCCAGATCTCTGTACCAAAAGCGTTACGCTGTTACTCATTGAAAAAATATGTTGTATGCCTGTAACTGACCAAAATATATCCAAACACAGGTCTAGTAGACATCTTATAAAGTTAAAACGCTTAAGTATTTTTTTTTAAAGTCACATTTAATGATCAAATTTGATCGAAAACACAAAAATCTGCTCAAACTAGAATTAATTTTCGAAATCAACCAAGACTGACAGGCGGTCTGATACACCGCGCTGGGAACAATGCCGCGCACTGGCACATTTGCTGGCTGATTACATGCAGCTTGCCTGTGGCTTAGGGCTCGCTCCTGCCGCATTGGGGTGAGTGCACCCTATTGACAAAATACAGATGCATGAAGCACGAGCGCTGTTTTTCCGCATCTTGGTGTCTCTGGCGGCAATGTGCGGTTCTGCAATGAAGACGCGGCATCCCGTAGCTTCATATCATCACCACGGACGCACCGTGGTCCAGTGGGAAAAATGACGCAGTGGACGCAAGCCCTTACAAAGTATTTACTTCTTATGTGCTTTCCTTTATTTTGAACTTGATTGCATACAGAAAAATCAATCCAATCAAACATGAAAGAAAACTCATCATAAGCAAATACATGTTTTTTTTTTTTTTTTGTTTTTTTTTTTTCATTTTGAATTGGAGTGAAAAGAATCGCTCCAATCAACGTCAGAATGAAAGATAAACTATAAAGAGCAAAAAATTATCTTTTTTTTTTTTTTTTCATTTTGAACTTCCCGCCCCTCCCCCTCCTGATGTGGTCATCGTGCACCTGCCGTCGCGATCCCCAACACCGAGATCTGAGCATCAGACATCGGGGGACACGGGGAGAAGAGCAGCAAGTCTCCTGGGCTGCCTGCAAGCCATCTTTGTGACGGTAACAGCAGCTCGAGTTAATTTGGGCTGATCCATTTCAGCAACTTTATTTAGCCCAAATTAACTCGGGCTGAACACCTAGAAGGTTAAGCATGCTAAAGAGCTAATTTTTTACCTGAGCTAACACTCTCATCTGGTACTACTCTGAATCATTCAGATGTTCATTGGCAGAGTGTAGATGGGTCTGTACATGTGCTGTCTTGAACAGCAGAGACCTTGAGGATGCTGTGAGATTTGTCCTTTACAGAGTAGTGTGTTCCCAAGTTCTTGGTGCCTATGGTCCCAGCCACCCGAAGATCATTGCCAAGTTCATATGATACGTCATATGTGGTTCTGTGCTTCTTCATCACTGTTCTCATGTTCATTGCAACTCCACAAGGCAAGATCTTTTATGGAGTCCTAATTTGAAAGACATTTGCGAATTGTCATCTCACCAAGCTGCTGGTCTTGTCCAAATCCAGACTTGTGTCTTGTCCCTGACATTCTTGGGCAGCTCTTTGGTCTCTGTCATGATTTTTTTATACAGTTACGTCTTGTTACTGTAACAAGAAGGGAACAATAAAACCAAAAAAATCTCAGGTAGCTCTGGTCAACATGAGTAGGGGGTGGCCAGATTTTCAGGGTGCAAGAGTAAAAACCATAGACCGGATAAATTCAGATAACACAATGTTTATTACAATTATTAAAAATCGTCCAAATAAGTCAGTCCATATAAATAAAAAAGAAAATGGTTAGACCATAGTTATTTCCAGTAAGGTGCTCCTAATCAGATCTCTGGATGGTAAGTAGTCGGGCATCCTTGTGGCGAGGCGTTTCGCCCCATATTGGGGGCTTCTTCAGGGCAGTATACGATGTGATTGTGGTTCCTCAAACAGTTTGTTTATTTAAGGAACCACAATCACTTATTCTATACAGGAATATGAATGATGCCTTATTTTCCCCTTTTATGATTTGAAAGAGCTTGCACTTATATGAAATAAGTGATTAGAATTGTCTTGTACCACTTTGTGGGAATCCTGTACTATATGCAAGCTTTCATGGAGCAAATAGATTTTGAACTTAAGATAGTAAATGTAATAAGAATGTTAAAGTGTTCTATATGTGTACAGAGTACAGTAATAAGTACCCCACATCCCCCCATTGCGCTATGCTTGCATCTTCCATACAAGTCTATAAGAGGCGCTTGTGCTGCAGCAACAAAAATGCATGCTGCAGAGCGGTTTGTGGTAGCGCCCTGCTTTGGATTTTGCTGTGATGTGCAAACGGGGCCAGTGTGAAAAGTAAAACAAAGGTTCTATGGAAAAACCAGTACTGCAATGCAAACATGGCATGTGTGAAATGGCCCTTTATTTGAACCTGTGTAGTTTGAATGGGGGAAGTTTGGTGTAAAGTTCGTTTCTTTTTACCTTCAGGTTGTGGTTTTTTTTTTTTCCTAGTTGGTTGCTCTTTACTAAATTATTTTTAGCTTGTCTGTAAAGAGGCTATGGCTCATGTGCACATTCATAGTGCCCTTTGATCTTTTTTTGTTTGACGCGGCCATGTCTAGTCCCAACAGTTCATTATGACCTTACATTTGGTGTCAGTCTGAGGAATAATTGGTACAAGACCTGACTTTTTGGTACGATAATTTTGGATTAGTACAACATTTGCTTGCTAATGAAAGTACTCTCCAGTAAGTTTATGGTATTTTTTGTTGTCTGTATTCAAATCTGCTTGGGCACAAATTGTAATTGACAATTTATTTTAGGGTTAGGGAAATTTCATTGGAGAAAACCATTGTCAAATTCAGTCTAAACTGGGTTATATGCAAGAACGCTATTTTTCCTGCACATGTTAATGAATTATATACTGTATTACAATATACAACTAGAAGAAGACTTTGAAAGCGGGACGAAGAACATATCTACCTACAGTAAATGCTGTAGAATGCTGAGAAGCTTTTAAATCCAGGGGTACAAACCTCCAGTTTGTAACGCTATGGGGGATCACTGAATGGGAGTGGCAGATTCCTCCCTTCTGCATAGAATAGAAAAGGGCACTTTATATAAAGAGCAGCTTTCCCCTTTTCCTGTCATTCAAAAGGATCACAAAATAGAATTCCTTGTGGCAATTTTTGCATGATGGTGCAGCTAAGGCTTCGTCTACGCTGCGGATAACTGTGCGGCCGTCCCCTGTAATGCCCTATGGGGAATGACGTGCCAGTCAATACTGAAGCGTCATGCCCCCAGGTGGGGGCACCAGGGACACGTGCCGCGCCCATTGCCAGCACGGCAATACCGCATCCTAACAGTGCCCAAACAGCGGGCCGGTGCTATGGGCATTTGCAGGGGCGCTGTAATTTGGAAAAAAAATTACTGTGATTATGCAGTAGTTTGTTAGCCTGGGTTGGAGGATGCCAAAACATACAGAAATACAATTACTTCCACTTATAACAAGTATATAAGTATTTTTTGGAGGAATTTCCTTAGTATGTAGTATTTTATTAGTATACATTATTCTAGCATGTTTATAGAAGTATATTACCAGCAATAAGTAGTATAACTAGTATAACTATAGTTACTAAATGCCATGGCTATTGAATATTAAATGGGGGTTGTTTATCTCTGACATATAAAAGCATAAAAGCCAAGATGTAACTGCTCATGGGAATAAAAAAAAGTTAAACTGAACTTTGTAAGGCATCTGTGATGGTTATTTTCTTGGAAAAGAATGCACCAAACACCTATTGTAAGTTGTTTATCAGACCATGGCCTGACCTGCAAGGTTACACCATTTCATCAGCAGAACTGAACTGTGTCATAAACTGGGCTGGGTTCCTGAAAATCTATAAATTCTTTTTTCAATGACTCTTAATGTGTTCCCTTTTGAGAAAATGAAAAAGAATACTCTCATGTATCCTCTGCAAAAAGTTCATTGTGAAGAATTGGAGTTTTAGCCTAGGGCTCCACATGCGCTAAAACGCAGGGATTTTACCACAGTGCACGAGCCGCCTATTGATGGTAATGGGGCTTTGACAGGGCCGTCTCCACAGCCTGTCAGAGCTCCCGATCCATCAGTCCGAGCCTCTGTCATGTTGATGTCGACGCATCCACAGGAACGGAGGACATCAGCCAATCCCAGCGCACAGTGGAGCCCTAGCCTAATATGTAAGATAATGGATGTCTTGTGTAGCTGTTAGTAGACTGTTTAAATAACAAGTAATTGTTTTATTTGCAGCCTGCAAAAGAGGAAAAAGAACAACAAACGGAGACAGCTGAAGAGTTGAAAAAAGAGGAAGAGATAAAAGAAAAGTCTGCTGAAATCAAGAAAGCGAGTTCTTTTAAATCCCCAAGAAAAGTGAAAACTGTGCCATGTAGAGTGACCTTACTGGATAAAACAGAATATGTGTGTGACATTGAGGTAGGTGGATCTTTTTATACTATTCATAATGAAGGGAAATCTTTTTTTGCATTTCTTTTGCAGATGGGCAATTTTTGCAGATATTTAGTCTAATGAAATGTTTGGTGTGTGGGTCACCCTCGAGATGCAGCAGGCAACTTGAGTTACAATAAAAAAAATAGTTTTAGCTTACAACAAGTCTTGACTTACAACCAGAATTATGTCTGAAGCCAAACCGCATTTGTAAAGCTACCTTCTAAACCCAGATACACATGGTTGAGGACTTATTTTTAGACTGTACACCAACATGGGCACAAACTAGAAACTAACTAGAAAAGACTGAAGGAAGGCAGAAAGAGAGGATAAGGAAAACAATTGAAAATAAGTACATGAACCTGTGTAGAAAAGGCTACAGACTCTTCCAGGGAGAGAAAGCACTCTTATGGAAGGGAACTCTCCTTCCAACCAATAACCACCTTCCATTTCATCCTCTCTTCCTGCAGTCCAAAGATGTCACCTTGAATACACTATAATTTTCATTATTTTTTATGGTATATATATATATAATATATATACACACACACACACACTAACGCTTACCCTATCTCATGCTTTGTTATGATTACATACACAAATGGTTTCGGTTTTTTCATTCTTGTTATACAGTAGTGTATGTATAGAATCTGTGTTTGCAGAGGTTCCCCACCCCCTTTGTTACCGATGTCATAAGAGTTTAAATGAAAATTCTAATTTCAGAAAAACCTCTTCAGGTCGTTTGGCACTACACATTTAACACAGTAAATCTTTAAAAATTCAGTTATGGTGGAATGACATTTGCTGCACAGATTTCATTATAGTTTGTGAAAATACAAATCATCTTGGCATAAAGCTCGAGTCTAGTTTTTGTCCCAAACATACCTAATGAAGACTTTCTTTTTCTCACCTGCTTGATGTATCAAGGGGTCATTTTAAGAATTTGGTCACCGGTCTTGTTTAAACCTTTCATTGAGCAAATAGAGTTTGAACTTCATGTAGTAAAAGTTAATTAAATGTTTTTTTAGTTTTATTTAATTACAAAAAAAATAAATTGATTGTAGCTTCTGTCCTAATATGCACTCACAGATTTGGAAAGATAGGGAGGTTGGTTTGCCTAACTGCATAGAAGACCAAGATTTTGCCTGGAGTGTGAAGTTGTATATATCAGTACTGAGTGCAATGGATCATTTTCTGATTCAGTTCATTGCAGTTGTCACAAACACCTGTTTTGTTCACATGTCCTAAACAAGAGCTTGCAAAATTTTCACAGAGTAGTTAATTTGTCAAATGTGTCCACCTTCCCTGTGAGCCCTCCACTATTGTTAACTCTTTACTGTTTATATGTAATGTATCCACAGATGACATGGTGTCATGCAGTTTATCTAAAGCTATAATATTTGGTTTTTTCTTAAGTTTCTGCCAAACCCACATGGGGCTTACAATTCCATATTTTATGTAGTTTAAACCTTTACCTAATAAAGGAAATGAATCCGTTAAGTAGTGAGCTTACCCCTCACCTGTTAAAGCTGCGATACATGGATCGATGCCCATGAGATAGATCAGCCTTTGAGCTTGGGCCTATATCAAAAGAGCTTGGGGTGCAGCACTGCTGTTCCATTGAGCTCAGACGATGCTTTGCAATGGACATGTATGGTCATGTCCAATAACCCTGTCTTCGATCAGGTTTTATTGTTCACGCTCGAAGACGGGTGGCTGAATCTATTGAAAGGCTATCGTCAGGTGTATGGGCACCTTTAGTCTCTGTACAACTTCCCTTCGATCTTCCAACAACTTTATAGTGCAAGGATTGGATTATATAGGATTGAATACTATATAGTGAAAATTGATTGGCCAGTTTAGAAAAAATTTTTTGTAAAACTTATAAAGCCAGATTGTTAGGTGTATGGGGAGGGGATCCGTAGCCATTTATGCAAAGTTTATCCAAAACTACAATATCCACAGGCTAACAATGCAAGGGTGGCTACATTTGTGATCCATAGAGAAACTTAAGTAAGTGCCACCCTCAATCAGAATATGCCTTACTGCCTGGATCACCAATAAAAGTAAAAAAAAATATATTAATGCCAACAATCCATCTGAGGACGGATTATATGGAATACATTAAGGTGGGCATACACAGGTCCATGTTCATTCAATCGATGAGACTTTGAGTGCAGCGTGATGATGTCGCCACACTGCACTCAAGTGTTCACCCACCAACATGTTAGCACATGTACATTGGTCAATTGCTCAGGAATCAACCCGTGTATGCCCACCAGGTAATTTTTCAGGGCCTCGCCATCCACCCCTCAACCCCCCAGGGCTCCACAGAATGCCTACCTAGGGTGCACATAACTTTTTTAATGAGCTCCTACGTTAAGCGCAGTGCTTGGGGGGGATCTGCCAATGCAGGAGTTAACGTACTCCCTCTTCCCCATTCCCCCCCCCCCCCCCCCCCCCCCCCCCCCCCCCCGACGGCTGCCCTGATGCCCACCTTTGCATATTCTTTGGTTTAGATGCAATTAAAGTATCTGCTGATGGGTAGATACCCTAGAATCCCTATGCAGTAAATACTGTACAGTTGATACAGAATTGGTGTTTTTGCCATGAAATGTGAATTTATCCTGACCTACTTTGAAGCCATGCAGAGAATATTTAGTAATCTTTTGCCATCGTGTATGTTCTCTGCACATGGCATAAAGCTGTCCTTTTGTGTTACTGCAAATTAACGCGGGAGGAGAATGTGCTGTAAAGTGTCTTTTCGTGTCGCGTATCTTCTGTAGCAGACTCTCCTGTGATCTTGCATGTTTCTTGCAGGATAATCTGAAATGTCATTTATAGAGAGTGCAAGATTTTCAGGTTCAGAGAGAAAGCCGCATCATCAAGGAGACTGTCACTGACCTATTTTTATATATTCATATGCAGTTTACTCACCTGAAGCAGGCCATTGTGCCGTCCCGTTGTTTGACAAATATCTGTCTAATTAATGACCTAGAAACTCTATTGATGCCCCCCTCCCTTCCCTTCACACTGTTGTGCTTCTACACTCCAAAAATAAATATTTCATTGCAGGAGGCATTAAAAGACTGCCTTGCATGGCCATATTTTAGTCAAGCACGTCTGAGCAATTGATGCACATTGAAGCTGACATGAGATTCATGGCTGCTTGCAGTTCAAGACCATTTGTCGTGCACCCCA
This sequence comes from Ptychadena robeensis, assembly GCA_036250615.1. Lineage (NCBI taxonomy): Eukaryota > Metazoa > Chordata > Amphibia > Anura > Ptychadenidae > Ptychadena > Ptychadena robeensis. Next base: position 100,671,985 of record CM070035.1, on the reverse strand, counting down.
AGGAAAAAGCTACGTTCTGCACAGAACAGAGGAGGGAGAGAGCGCACAAGAGACTGTATTCCTTCCTACTTAACCCACACCTTCCCAAATCTGCTGTATTACATCTTACTGACTAACTTCTGCAAGTCATAACAAAGTCCCAGTATATCATTATTACTTAATGATTACAATATTAAAAAGAAAAATATATCTTCCTAAAGGGATATATACATGCGTGCACACACCCACACGCTCACATACACACACACCATTTTATTGAGTGTTCTCTCTGAAAACTTTGTAAGAAAATAAAGGGGTTAGCCAAAGCCACATGTGTTCTTTCTCAGTGTGGGGATTTTGTAGAGTTATGAAAAGTTGTGAAAATGCTTCACCCCAAGTAGAGCTCAACTAAGAAACTAAAATAAGTAATGTGTGACTAAGAAACTAAAATAAGTAATGTGTGACATATCAGTCCTATTCATTAAATGCATTATGATGGGAAGGCCAGTTGTTTTTATACACTAGGGTACATAGCATTGTGAGCTTGTGTGTTTATTACATGCAGTACCACTACAGTGGGTGCTAACCGCGTCCATTACAAAACAAATATATTGTGCACTGCAATGTCTCCCATGTAAGTATATGGGAGATGAGCTGCACCTGCAAAAATGCATGTTGCAGGGCCATTGTGCTATTGCCCAACATTGCGAGTTAGCATTAACACAAATGGGAGCGTGGAAGAAAAAACTGGTTACCTAGCCGTGCTGTGTTGTGGTACTGCAGCACGGCTAGTGTGAAGAGCCCTATGGTAAACGACCAATTAGTGCAACTGACTGGTGGAGGAAATGTGAAAATTCATCATGGATGATATACAAACAAATCCAAAATAACATGGGCAAGTCAACAAAGGAGTTGCTCAATAAGAAGCACATGAAGGTCCTGGAGTGGCCTAGCCGCTCTCCGGACCTTTATGTCATAGTAAATGTGTGGAGGATCTGCAAAGAGCAGTAGTATGAAATCTCTCCAACTACAAGAAACGTCTCACCTTTGATTGCCAACAAGGGTTTTAAAAAATGGATCTCTTTTGAGGGGAACAAATACTCATGGCAATACAATATTTTTCTTAATTGCAATACACACCAATCTCTGACCATTCTGAACTGGGTTTGCAATGGTTTTTTGTTGTTAATCTGTCTCACATCTACAATAAACCTCCCATAACAATTATAGCCTGGTGAGGGCAAAAATACAAAATCTGCAGGGAATCAATTACTTATTTCCATCACGTTTTAAATCACTAGTCAGTAAGGCTTGACTTAAACCAATCATTCTTGATGGTATAACATTAATATACAAAGAGATGAAGATTTTTTTAAATAACTTTACATATTCGTTTTTTTATCCCCAGTTTAGGTTAATCATTCATATTTGGACAATGTTTCTGTTGTACTTGGTTTTGAGAACTGCAAAAGTAAACCAAGCTGTGATAATATCTTGTAGCAGAGGAACTGCCCAATAATCTTACAAAAACAGACGGGTGATGTGTTTATGCCATCATCAACTTCTAACATTTCCCCTTGAATAGGCAAGGGCGAGGGGATGGGCGACTCAATATGTAAAGCAATAAATTTATTATACACAGTGCAAAAGATTAAGTAATGACATCAATCAATCAAAAACAATGCACAATGTTGCGGACGTACACATCTGTACATGTGCTTAGACAATGTAAATAGTCCAAATGGCCCATTTTTCACCCCAACATTTATGTAGTTAAAGTCTGTCTGTCTGTCTGGTGTCGGTGCAGTGGGGACACCATCTTGAGAAATTATATATATATATATATATATATATATATTATATATATATGATCTATATATGATATATAGGTCTTCCCCCTATATTGATCTATGGAAGAGAGTAACCCCTGAGGGTCTGTGTCCAATTTTATTTCAATTTGGTTATTCAATATGACTGATGCACTTGTGTCGGCTGTTTGTTTTATGTAGATTTGGCCTATGAAATTACATATCGTACCCCTAAAGAAGTCTTCAACGAAATGCGCATTGGGGTGTAATTTGCACCATTTGGACTATTTTAATTGTCTAAGCACGTATACAGATATGTACATCCGCAACATTTTTTTGATTGATATGATGGCCATTTACTTCATTTTCTGCACAGTGTATTATACACGTATTGCTTTTACATATTGAGTGGCCCATCCCTTCACCCTTGTCTAATCCAGGGGAAATTTTGGGTGATGTGTTTATACCATTATCAACTTCTGTCTATTGTTTTTGGGATGTTGGCCACTGTACATCTGAGAGTGTAGTGTTATTGATTATAAAATCTTACAAAAACCTCTGCAAGAGCCTGACATTGTCAATGGATTCATTGAATTTATTTACCAAAAAGATTTAACCTATACAGCCTTATTCTACATTCTAGCCTTATTATCTTGGCTTAATAATCTTATCTTTATTTCATCATGGAATAACCTTGGGATGGTAATATATTTTCCTCCAAAATGCATTTTATTTTTTAAGAATTCAATTTTAAATAAAAAAAATCAGATTTTTTAGATAAAAAAAAAAAATCATTGAATTTTATCCACCCTGCGTTATTTCCCTCACTGTATATGTGTGGAGAATATATTAATGTTATCACCCAACTGGTTGGGCCCCTCACAAGCCTTTCCTTCAAATGGTGAAAGATGGGCTGGATTTGTATTTGGCATTGGGTTCTAAATCTACCAAAAATGTACATACCACAGCCTAGCGGGGAAGCCTTGGTTTAGTAACCTATTATTTGTGGCAGACATTGTGGCATTTCTTTTTTTATTTTCTGTACACCCTTAATGTGTCACCAAAGGGAATTCACTGTTTGCTCCATTGTAATGTGTTTGTCATTGTCAGCTAAGCACACAATAGTTTTAGTGTCAGAAAGGCCTACACAGTAATGGATAGGCGCGTGTTACGGGAATGAGTGTCTCGCTCAGAATGACCAACTAAGCAGTAAATGCTGCATTTCTGCTGGCACGCAACAAAATATTTCCTTCTTTTGGGCGAGTTATTGAATGCCACAAATAACAAGACAGGCATGTAGGATTCATCAAGAGCCTGAATCAAATTTGATACTTGAAATACTTTGAAATCTTTAGCTGAACTTTTGTTTGCATATCTCTAGCTGTTAAGAAGATAAACACTTCTCCCATCCCTGAGCTCATTGTTCCTGTTATACATCTTTAGTGCTGCTCCGTTATTTTATACATAGTAAGGTAGTTCCCTATAGAGAACACAATGTCTCTAAAAGCTCATTAGGTTTATTAGGCACCTTACATAGATCAAATTGAATCAAACTTATATACAACTTAAAATTTGTATAATGTATAATGATTTATTATGCAGATGAGCATATCACTTTAATACAAACTTATCAAATATGTATATACTTGTATATTAATTTTAATAAGAACATATACACCACATATGGTTACAATATCCTTGTCCAGTATTAGATATTAGTGTTATTAGAGAGAAAAAGTAACTCGGGGAAAAAGACAATAAATATGTCCGATTCACGATCTATTTAGGATTATTTAAGATGGCAGCCCCCATGAAACGGACAAAGTGTTCAGTGATGTCCAGTAAGATTATGTTGTATTCTATTAGAACCTAACATGACAGATCCAGTGACTTCTACTTTTCCTTTTAGTGTATGGTTTTCACTACATTTCTGTTAATGACATGAAATGAATTGTTACTAGATTTGTATTTGTTTTACATATTTAACCTTTCTTTTATTTGTGGGATTATTCTTTGTACTTTATGGATTTTCTACCTTAGCTTCTGACATTTGTTATCTTAGTGTGTTTGACTAGTTGTGCTGAGCAGATGTTGGTGGCAGTTGAAGTTTCTGTGTGGCTGTGTAAATAAAGGCTTGGTTGCTTTTGTTCAATTTTCTTGGTTTACTTTTTGTAAATGCAACCGTAAACCAGGAGTCTTATTAACTCTTAGAATGGTGAAACAAGAACGTTCTTATGTTGTGTATCAAACTTTTTCATGGCATGCTCTGCTCCCTCCCTCGTCACAGTTCTCTCTTCGTCCTTCAATGGCAACAAACATTTACTAACAGCCAGGTCTTCCATTTTACTCCCTTTTATAAGTAAGGGTAAATGGCACCAGAATTTGACTTTAAGCATCAGCCATAGCATATACCATTCTTAAAGCCCTGCACTTAATCACTATAAAGACTGTATTGCATTGGGTTGGGCCAGCCATGTACATGTCATGAATTTGCCTATTCTTTTGAGTCAAGTGACTTTACTGTATGTAAAATCAAGGCCTATAAAATCACAGGGAAATGGGAATTTGCTAATTTCCAGATTGAAGAAAGAAAAACTTCAAAAGCTTCTTATATGAATTGGCAGACTGTGATCCCAGCGGCATCTGGGATCACAGTATCCTGAGGAACTCCTCTGTTATTGGACCTTTTAAGGACTGTTACTATGACTTTGGACTAATTGACTTGACTATTAAATAACTGTTTTTATATTTATTCTTGACTCATACAAATTTCATTGGTTCATTGGACATAAAAGTCCCCATGCCCCTATGCAAGTAGGGGAAATAATATACACTAAAAGGTTAGAGCCTTAAAACTCTCCCCAGATTAGTGGTATCTGCTGTTCTTTACGTCATTTTCAGATTGTCGTATACAGTAAACATCTATTGGGTTATGTAAAGCCAAAAGTTAGTATAAAACTTACATTTTTCTGTCTTGGAACCTTCTGTACTGCAGAGCTTGGACTAAAAGAAGCAGACAAAAATATCAGGCATGCTTCATCCACATGAACATACAAAGAACATGTAGAAATGCTGAACACGATAAAAAAATGCAATATTATTAGATATTGTAACTTCTAAAAGAGTAATAAACTCAGTGGCTACAAGCACTGTGGAGAAGATAGTATTCAAATGCAAATTGGGCACACTGAAATGACATAAACACAACTTGAAGAACAGAATCTTTCCAGCTTGCTAGCCCTCTATTGTAGAAACCTGAATAAAACCCATTTTATAGTGTTTGTTTTGATCCATATACTGTTTATGGATATAGTTTGTATATAGTATATAGTCAGTGCTTTAAATAACCCTTATACATTATTAGCTGTTTGACTTGAGTTCACCTTTAGCGAGATGTTATAGATTTTCTGGCTTTGGTCCCATTGTCTATACATCTTTGGCAGGAAGTCTTGTACTTTATACCCCTATAGACTTTCCAAGGCATGCACAGGCAGAAAAAACTTGCTGCTGCAGAGGTCTATGGCTGGTAAATTCGGGCAAGTTCAATTCGTGTAGGCACATTAAATGATTTTTTTTTTTGTTTTTCATATTTTTATGATTGTAATATTGTATGCAGGTATTACTGCAACCCATTCCACATAATATTCAGATATATTATCTAAAGATGTGTATTCTTGTTCTTGCAATGTTTAGATATTCTATATATTCTTGGTGAAACTGTTGACCCGTTGCTTTCTTTTCTCATCGCAGAAACGTGCTAAAGGCCAGGTGCTGTTTTCCAAGGTCTACGAAAATCTCAACTTACTGGAAACTGATTATTTTGGATTGACCTATCGGGATAATGCTGACCATAAGGTATATGTAACTTGCAATGCTGCCTTTACAATGCTGTACCTAAATGGTATAGATGAAGGCTGACGGTGTCTTTGTTCAGTCTAGAATCATCCTTAGGGCTGTCTATGAAAGGTAAAATAAGGCCTGAAGTTAACATGGTTCAGACAGTGCGTGAGCTGTCATGTCCCAGACTGACCTTTTCTTTATTGGCTTCTACCAGATTACTGCCAGACTTGAGTGCTTTTTGTTAGTAGTTCTTAATATGCTGCAAGTTAATGCCATTTACTTTTGTTTGATAGGTTAAAATTCTTGTTTACATCCCTTGTCTGGAGCGATTGCTCTGCTTTAATCCGTATGCTTGTTAAAATGTACATTGGCAGCTAGTGTATGGATCCTGCAGTCTTCGGATAATACAATTGAGCATCCTATGGCTGTTCTGTTACGTTACATTTGAATAATGGGGATAACAGGGTGGTTTCCACTTCTGATTAGATTTCACAGTGCAGTACAAGGCATGGTAAGTAAGAGAAGTATAATCTGCTATGAGATTGTAATCAATGCTGGCTTTATTTTGGGCACAGTTTCTAGTGTTTAGTTCCTCTTAAAGTCCTTGGTTCCTATGAACTGTTTTTTTTCTAATTAAGTAATATTCTATAAGTGTTTTCTGTAATGACAACACAACAACCTTCAAACAGTGATAATGGTCACTTACCGCTGAAATCGGGCTATAAACCCACAACTACTTTGCTTCATCATTTGAACACACATTACAGCCAATAATTACAAGATTTTTAGAAGCTTCTACTAAATATTTTCTCTGAATGTCTTGGGTCACACATGAGAAATAAAAGCTTGTTTAAGGCCCATAACACTTTGCCACAGTGCATGGAAGTGAGCATGCTCTTTGCTATACTCTGTGGTGCCATTCTATCTAAATATCACCCCAACACGTTGTACAGAGCATTCGAGTTTGAATGAGCCGTTTCAGTGTATCAAATGTATTATTTAAGAGTTATTTTATTATATAGTTTCTCTAGAAGTCCCTGCATTCCCAGTTTTCCATACAATTCTGATCTCTAAGGGCTTGTTTCCATTGTACGCCGGGACCCCTACGCTAAGCGTATACGCTTAGCTGGGGTCCCGACGTATCTCACAGACTCAGCCTGCCGGCGTATGGTCTGTTTACACATCCGCCGGTGTAAAGGCTGAACGTACTCGACTACGTTCAGCCTTACACCGGCGGATCGGCTCAGCGCAATGAAGACAGACCCGTCCGCCGAGCAGGTAAGTCTATCTGTTACGTTGGGTCCCAACGCAATGGAAACAAAGCCTAAACCACATCCAAATTGGTCATTCTCTTTAAATCTATTATACAGGATAGAAATATTTTGATATAAATACTCCTAGTTCTTCACTACAACTGCAATAATGTGCATAAAAGTGGTTACTTCTGTACCAGTTTTAGAGAGTTATCCAATTAGTTTTCTCACTTGTTAATGCCAGTATGTTAGTTATTACATAATATGAGTTTTATTAAAGATTTTATAAATGGTCTTGACTGGTTTGCAATTAGTGTTTAGAAGTGTTTTAGTAGCCCACAGTAACACGTTTTGATAGATGGGATGATTTTGGAATGCCTGAATACCCCAGTGTGAGAAACATTTTACTGAAAATCCATAGCAGCTCATTGCATTCCACTAAAGAGTAGTACAGAAATGATTACTGTATTTTTCGGACCATAAGACGCACTTTTTCACCCCCAAAATGGGGGGGGGGGGG
>CM070035.1:100647211-100664228 GCA_036250615.1 Ptychadena robeensis | reverse complement strand
TAAAAACTGGGTGCGTCTTATGGTCCGGTGCGTCTTATAGTCCGAAAAATACGGTAATCTCTCTTAGGCCAGAATGGGGAGAATACCCAGCATTGTAGGTCATTGATGGGTTTCAGAAAGTCATCAGCACAGAAGGCATACATGTGAATGCAGCCTTAGGCAGCATTCAGACTTGCAATTTCCAGGCTGCTTACATTTGGAAAGCACGACACCTGGACTAGCGACCTATTGGGATTGTCTGACTTAAAAGGACTGCCAATGACTGCATTTGATTTCCAGTGGATATATGCTTTATAAAGATACTTGCATAATTCAACATGAGATGACCAGAGACCAGCCCATCAAAAACGGGCAGTGAGGTACATAGTGTGAAAGAGCTCTTACCATAAAGACCACCTTCTGTTTGTGTCGCTTGTCATTGTATCAAGACATTTGGCAAGCATTACCCAGCATTATGTGATCTAAATTAGTTTTTCCCATCTTCAAGGTGAAGGGAAAGAGGCATGTTTATGTATATATGTATATATATATATATATATATATATATATATATATATATGTATATGTATATATATAATGCTATTTCCCTCACCACAGCATCTATTCTAGGTACCACTTCACACAGAGGTGTAGCATACCTAAACCAATTTTTCCTTAGGGAATCCTTGGGCAAGTTCATATTTGAATTTGACACATATTAATGCTTCAATGACTTTCCTTGTGAGATGTTATGCTACTTGACATTTCTCAGCATGGAGATCCCTTTTAATTTTTAGACAAAGCTCTTGTGCTTTTCTCCCCTTTATATGATATAGGTTGTCCCCCCCCCCCCCCCCCCCCCCTAGTTTCTTTAAACAATTAAAGTCACAAAATGTGTTTTGCTTTTTTGGCCCATGTTCTGTGATTCAGTTTTTCCTGTTGGGGTTGTTGCCTTTCTGGATTAAAATGCCTCACTTCTGTGACCTCCAGACAGTCGTGCTGAATGCAGAATGATGTAGCTCTTGTTCCAGTGCAGCCAGTACAGTAAGCCATTTATGAGCCAGCTGTTGTGCGGGATTGCAGCTGCACAGTGGGTTAGCTGACTGCCAGACACTTGTGTGTTCATCGCCATGTAGGCCTCCAGACACCATAGTGAAGATGGCCATCCTAGAAACCCTTGACCTTGGGCTACCCATAGATATAAGATAGTGCTCTCCAGACATACCAAAGGTCCTTAGTGGAAGAAAGTCCCTGAATATTACCAAAATTTCCTACTAGAAAATGTTTTCTTAGTTCCTTATGGTACTGTAAGAATAAACTCATCATACAATTAACACCAGCAGAGATCATGAAGTGCAATGGTTCCCAAACTGGGGGGGCGCGAAGGTATTCCAGGGGAGTGCCAGCCCTCATTCTTAACCTGTGTTTCCAGGCCATTTTTTTTTATTAAAATGCTTTTGTATGTAAGTTCATTTTATGCAAGTTCCTATTATGTTTTACATTGACCACAGCTTGGATTTGGTAAAGTATTTTAGCTCCAGGCACACACACTGGGAGTTTCTGAACTTATGTTTACCTACATTGTTACTTGGCAGACAATGTTATTATCACAAGTATCTAACAAAATGACAATGGCCCAGTGAAGGGAAAGCATTACAGCTTCCTCTTCGTGTTAATAGATCAGTGGTAGACAAATTATTGCCAGAGTTGGGAGGAACTATGCGATTTTTATCTATTGTGAGTCTACCAAATATTTATTTAGCTGTATAGATTTGGGCAAACTATTTTTCAGGATGTTAGCTTTTTCTTTCCTACATGGGGCTGTTTGCAATCGACAGCAGTGGGACCCTGGTAGCTTGTCCAACACTATCATATAGAGTCACATGTTCCTCCAAACTTAAAGCATTTGATGTTTTATCTGTACCTGTCAGCTAATTGGGCATTGGGTTAGGAGGGGAGGTTTAATTAAAGTACATTACTACAATTTATAATCGGCATGGTTCTCCCAACCATCTCATTTCTTTTACAAAAAGTTCCTTTTTCCTCTATCATTTGGCCACACACCGTTCCACAGACTTGAGCGGTTTGCTTTATATCCTATTGGATGTGCTTATTCTGGCAGGCATTGTTTCCCATTTGTTTAAGGCGTCCATCCACGTTGCAACCCGCGCTCGATAGGTGACCCGTTCGAGCGCCGTGTGGTGACCCTGGTCCCCATCCAAAGATATGATTTTCGAGCAGGATTTATGGACATGTCCGTTACCTGCTCAACAGGCATCCATGGCCAAATTTGTTTATTGATGAGCGCACAATTTGCGCGTGGTGAACGTGCACGTTGCTCAGTTGTGCTCTAATCTATAAAAAATCGAGCCATGGATGGACACCTTTATACTTCCCTCTGTAGCTCTAAAGGCTACACATGTACTAAGATGGTGGATAGACAGGGCTAAATGCATAATATACTTCCAAGCCATATCCAAAGGCCTAACCCATGCAGTCACTTTTTGTATCTTACTCCCATATCCTGTCACCATTCACAGAAAGGCTCCAGAGCCAATATGGAATTAGTTGTTACTAGAAAGGTTCTTATTTGCAATTAGTGTCTCTTTTTTTGTTTTTGGTCATCATGCTGGAAAATATTTCTATACCAAGAGAAAAATTTGCATGTCCTATGTATGAGCAGTAATACACTTATACCAGTGTAATGCTAAAGCTAAAATTTACGAGTGATTCACTTTTCCCTCTATTAATATACAATTAAGACTAATTTTATAAAGCGATTGCCTTTTATCATTATTGTTATATCTTTATGTTCTGTCAGTTTTCATTTTCTGTATTTGAATGGTCACTGTACATTCCTCACCTAGTATCTGGCTTTCATTTCAGAACTGGCTGGATCCTACAAAGGAAATTAAGAGGCAAATTAGAAGTAAGTGCTTCCTATTCAAAGTCCCTGAAGACATATGATGTTTTGTTATACAATGTTATTTGTTTGTAATAAATGAATGGATAGTTTAAGTTAGAAGTGACTTTATTTTAGTGTCACTGATGTCATACTATTAGGGATTATCAAATGATGAGGGGGCAATTCATTGTTACTAAAATCAAAATGTTTTTTGTATTGTATATTTATAAATGCCCCCTTTTTAAAAATTCGTTCCTGTATGTAAGTACTCACAGGTCTCTCATCAATAGTAACGAAAGAGGTCATGTATGTAAAGTCAGACAGGGCCTGTCCCTGGGGATTTTTGGGTGTTGTACAGAGCCAGACATGGATATAGAGTGGAGATTACTGAAAAGGGGAGAAAGTAAAGTATTTTACCAGCAATCGTCAATGAGGTGAATTAGGGAATAATTAAAGTCAAATGTAGGTAAAGCAAAAAGTTAGCCAGGTATGGATATATGTATGGTAAGGACATAAGTAAAATGTTAGCCTGTTAACCATCTGCGTAACCTCCTGGATCGTTAGCCTGAGTCCAGTTCGGGCTGAAAAAACATACCAGAAGTGGTCGCCCTGAGCCCGATTTGGGGTCAGACGCATGTAAACAAAGGTTTCTTACTTTTGTGCAGTTGCCCGTCTTTGGCTTCTGCCTCTTGTACCTGATTTTTGGTGATGTCACTGCGTGTGGCTATCAACGGGTGGGGTAGAAAAAAAACAAAAACCATTGTATGTAACACTTTTGGAATTGAAAATAACACCTCCCTGTAGTTCCAGGTGGGTTAAACAAGCACTTGCTGACCTCTGATACTACATGTAGAACTAAAAAGGGACTCAACCCCCAACTTGCAGAGCTAAAATGCTGAGAAGTGAAATGATCTTAGTGTTTGTATTGTCAACCTTGAAAACTGATTGCTCCTCAGTGCTTGCAGAGTCAGTGATTGATTATAATTGATTGTCTGTTCTTCATATACAAATGTGCGTAAATCATGTTTGGCTACTTGTTAATGTTAAAGGATTTAAAATGAGCATGTCATATAAATACTAATATTCACTTTATTTGGATATACTTATCTTAATTTGTGGGCCCAGGGAGTTCCTGAAATCTAATTGCACACTGGTAAAGTTAAGATGACCATACACATTTTTTAAACTATTCAATCACAAAAGATTGCTGTGTGCATTCAATTGCCAACGGTTCGCATTACTTGGCATTTCTGAGGGTCCCCATCCCAGTAGACTGCGCAGAAATGCTGTGCATGGATTCTCTGTTCAACCGAGGAAGCTCAAAGCGGCGTGGTGATGTCATCACGCTGCACTTGAGAGTTCATTGATTGGATGGGTATCGACCCCTTTATGGCCAGCCCTAAGCTTGCCATACACGCTTGGATTCTCCCCTGATTCTTGAGGGAAAAATCTGGTAAAAATCAGCCAGTGTATGGCCACCTTTAGACAAAGGCCATCAGATGATCCGATAAGCAGGAACCTTGTAAACCACTGAATTTTGTAGGAGTATAAAGGTTTGCCTTACATCTGATGTATATTCATCTAAACATAATTGATATTGTCTTTAAACAGAGCTCTTGGGGCTTATGGGTTTGTTTCTAAGTTCTAACCCTACAGGTGGGTTTCCAGCATGTTTATATTGTGGGGTTCAAATAATAATGGTCTGTTTACCACCGTTTCAGAGCTTCACCTGCTTTTTTTGGGAAAAGGTAGTAAAGGCAAATTCTAGACTTAACACTGTCCTCTTATCTCTGTATACATTTTGGAAGGAAGAGATTACAAAACAACAATTGCACACGAATGTTGCTAGTTTTAAATCGGGAAAGTCAGGCTCCGTGGGCATCCCCTGCCTTAAGCAAATTCCTTGACGGGGATGGCGACGTAGTCAATCTATATTACCTGCCTACTGCATCAGCTGTTGCCACGGTGATTCGGTTCGCAAGGTTAACGTAGTGCATTAGGCAGGTTATATTTATGGGCTACGTTGTCATCCCCATCAAGGAATGGGCTTAACACGGGGTGCCGAAGGAGCCCATAACGCCATGGAAACCTAGCCAAAATCACAATGTTATTGTCAATGGAGGTTATATTTTAACACAAACACACATACCTCTCAGTCTTATCCTGTTGTTTTTCTTGATTCAGTTGCTATGGGCAGAAAGCACAGGATCCATGTATTGCTCATTGTGGCCTTGGAGCAGATTCACAATACATAGAAATCTCAGTGACCTCTGAATTCTTGAATTTTGTCACCACGAGCTGGTGGAAAAGCTGAGTCTCACATTATAGAGGACAACAATGAAAATGCTGATATTTGTTCTCTTGGGATCTTGTGGTTTTAAAGGAATATGATGTAGTGTGAGACTATGTTGGTGTACAAGACCTTCATTAAATGCATAAAGATGTTCAATGGTGTTAAAGATTTAGTGTGTTTCTCCTCCCAGTATTGTTATTTACTGCACTCTTAATGTATATGGCTTTTCTCTATCACAGCCCAATGATCCTACTTTGTGTGATCACTCCCTATGGCTGTTCATACACAGACAGACATTATGATGGACTGTGGCCAGATTCACATACCCTCATCTGGAAGAAATATGTGAGCAGACCGGCAGCCTCTGATAGCAAGTCTGCATTTTTATATGTTGAGAAGCCAAACATACATAAAAGAACAGTCTGCTAGTATAAACTGTGCATGTTTTCACTTGACAATTCACCTAAAAGATTTATTTCATAGAAAATAGTTTCTTGACTGAAAACATGAAAGCTATTCACTTCTAAAATCTACAAAGCAAACACTGTTTCTGCAGACTATAGACCCGCCGCACACCCATGCTTTAATGTCATTTGTGTAATGAGTGTCGTATGGTTCAGTCTATATTTGTTATATGTTGTCTTGTATTCTTGGGGCCAAATGACTGCAATTTCCTGCCCAATGTTTCAATAGCATGTCTTATCTTTTCAGTGTGATATTTTCCCAAGCTAGGGCAGTGATGACATCACTTGAGAATTTGGTCTCCATCTGCTTTTGTTCAGTTTATTTTCTTATCTTATGGCTTTTCAGCAGCAGCTTCTTTTTTGCATGGTGTGGGACTTGTGTGCGTATAAAATATTACATAAGTAGGCATATCATAGCTGAAAGTTAAGCTTTGTACAGATGTCGGATATTTGCCATTGGGAATGATGGTTTGTGATCATTTACAGCGAGTGTAGAACAAATAAGAGCCATTCAAAAAGGGGGAGCGTCTGATTCAGACACCCATAGAGATACCAGATATTATAGACTTTTATCTACTCTCTACACAGTACTTTAAAGTGAAGCTTCCCATACATGGGTGCAAGGAGGAGTTTCAATTAATTTGTTTTTTAAAATATTAAAATATATCATTTTTTTTGTTTTTTTAAATATAATTATTTGTTATTTAAGCAAGCTTTGTGGATGAAATTATCATAAAATTGCAAGAGCATATTAGAAATGTTATTTTGATTGTGCAAGCATTTGCTTGGTTTTTTGATTTATTTGTATTTGATCGTATTCTGTAGCATATGCTTTTTCATAATTTTTCGGATAGTGGTTGGATTTTAGGAATCTGATTTGCTTCTATTTCAATATGTGGCAGTGACAATCAATCTATATTATGTTGATATTTCATTGCTGATAGTCCATGAGACTTTCTGTTAAAAATGTATCTCTCAAAAACCGTGGGTGCGTCTTGTGGTTCAGTGCATGTCATTGTGCATGTATACGGTAAAATGTAATATGTGTACAATGACATGCACTGACACTGAACAAGAAGACGCACCTATATGGTGGACTGTATGTGAGCTTCAGTCTGCTCACATACATGCTCTGACAGCCGCAGGTGGTCGCTCATTTGCAATATAAGGCACACTAATTCTTCCCCTGCCGCCATTTTTGGGGAGAAAAGCTGCGTCGTATAGTCTGAAAATACAGTATGTTTCGTCATTATTTATGCCTTTACAAATAGTGTAACTATAAAAAGCATAGCCACAGATCTAACGGCAATTTTTTTTTTATCTCACTGTTAACCATCTTTATTCAGAAAAAAAAATGGAATTTGCTACAATGCAATGTTATGAGTAACCACAGGACTGGGGGTGCTACAGTACAATATGTTATTTTGCTTTAATAAGACTTGATCTAATGTGCAATGTTTTGGACGGTAGAAGTAGCTCTGTGTAGATTTTGTTTTTCTCTGGAATTGACCTTTAGGGCATTCGTTTCTCCAGACTGCTATTCCTGCTAATGGGATGTGTATGGACTAGATGAATTACGGATATATTGTCCCTGATATCTCCAGGACTTTGCAATGTCTTTATCATGTCACATCTTGTAGCAGCTTCTGATTTTCAGTGATTATGTAGCTGGAAATATTTCAGTTAAAGGTCTGCAAGCAGTAGGCAGTGTGAATACCCTTTTAGAGTGTTTGGCGTGAATTGGCGGGCTGCCAGCTTCAGTAGCCACCCATGTTATTTCATGCAGCTGCTGATGGTGGTCACACCCCAGTGTTTCAAATCTCTGCTATGAAGTTGCCGGTATTGTATGACAGTGACTGCTGCAGGCATTGCAAAGCCAAATTATGTCTTTGCACTCCTATGATGTAAAATAAACCAGCTGTGAAACTAGCAATGAGGGGGAAACTGGTAGAGCCGCAATTTTTTAATTATTATTATTTTAAGTTTTTTTCCTTTTTATATTCACAGGATAATCAGGATAATAATCCTAATAGTAACACACATCCTATCATCTCTATGCTCATTCTTCCTTGACATATGCCCGTCATTGTGCTTTTACAGACTGATAGACTGATGGTTAACCTCCCTGGTGGTACTTTGCTGTGTTTCCCTACCCTCCCTTCTCCCCTCTACACATGCTCCTCCACCTCTAATCAAGGTGAAGAAGCGGTTGGGGAGTCCGCTTTGATTCAGAATCGCAGAGGATAGGTGGGTAACCCCCGAGTGTAGCTCTGGGGGGTTTTTTGTGTAAAAAAACATACCCTGAGCTGCACTCGGGGTAACCGCCAGGGAGGTGAACCATATCTGCAATTGTTACTCTTATCTGCAGTAGTAGAAAAAAAAGGACACAAGGTGCACAACCTAGTGCAAAAAAGCTATGTTGTTAAAGGAAAAGATAAGACAATACACTCACAAACATTTAGGTACAGTGAAGGATTAGCAAGGAGTAGTGATCTCCTACAGAGACAGTTGCTGTGTGTCTTCAGCCATATAGATACCAGAATGACATAAATTCCTGGTTACGGGTGCTGTGGGATGCTGGTATGGAGATCTCCCTTTAGCCAGGCTTGGTGTTCAGTAGAATCATTGGGATGTGTTTCAGGCGGCAGATGGTTTGCCCTAAAAATTTTAATATATAAATTTGAATTTTGTGTTTACGTAATGGTCCTGTTTTATGTGAATTGTACTATTTAATGCAGGAATATGTTGCTGATTGTAAAGTGAACACTAATATAAAGCACTGTATAGTTGTATGCACTTCTCTACAGTAACTGGCATGCCTTTGACTCTCAGGAGTCATATGGAGAATGTTCTGGCAGCAATCTTTCATTAAATTGTTGTCATTGACAAATTGGATCATTAACCATATCACTAAACCACACATTAATGCTAAAGGGATCCGTTTTATCTGGTCCCCAACAATCTCAATGTTTAACCTACTTGGAGGTTACCCCAACTTACAGTTACCCTGAGTTAGTCGGGGAAACTTGACTATCCCTGGTAAACCTAGGGCAATGTAGAATATCAGTGGACCGCCAATCTCCTCCAGGTCTGCCTCAGTAGTGGTGATGATGTTAAGGAGGCAGGTGTAGGGGAAGGGAGAGCAAAGGTTCAATCGATGTTCAAAATGTAACATTGTCAATATTTAACTTCCTTAAACACATTATGGGCTTCGTTTTATATGGTCACTGCAAGTTGGCAGTTTTGTCCTCTGTACCTGCAGTGCTGATTTGAAGCTGCGGGCAGCCATGTCTTGTCATGTATAGCAGCAGTAGACAAGAAGTGGAAAAACAGCGCCTGGTGCTGCGGGGAGTGCGCCCTCAGCGAGCTTCCCCTACAGTGTTGGGCCAATAGTGTTAGGCCATGTGTTGGAGGTTACCCCCACTTACCCTAAAGTTACTCAGGGTAAGTGGGGGTAACCTCCAACACATGGCCTAACACTATGGGGTGAGCGACCAAAAGTCACCCTACGAATGCCCCATGTGTGTTCCCAGGGCGCTTGCTCCAATTGTGTTGTGTAAATAAGACCTTAGAAAGTAAAATATGTAGCTTTACTTTGTATTTATATTGCATGTAAGGGAAAAAAGGCTGGAAGTATGTGATGTAGATGATTATAAACTTGACTTAGGTTAGAGTAACATCACGTTAAGGCTCTGTGATAATATAAAATTCAATCCCCTCAATTGAATAGTGTTTATAAGAAAATATTGTTGAATATCTAATAAGCTGTATTAAGTCTTGAGGTTCTAATGTTATTGATAAATACATTTGGTTTTACTATATTTGTTTCTTTTTTTCCTTATTTTTATGGTGGCGGGGGGTTGTGGTGGAGATTTGGAGACTATTGCTTTTTGTTCATTGTACTTTGCTGTTTGGCATTGAGTGGAACATTGAGAAAACTGCAACAGTGGGGGATTGTCCTTAAAAGGGGCAAATGATTCTTTTCCATCGAGTGTCTGCTATGAATCATATTGATTGTTTACTGTTTGAGCTCTTGCATTCCTGCCATTTGAGAGTGCTGCTAATGATATTTATTGAGCTGTCTGGACAAATTCCTGACATTTTATTCATTACATAACTTTAAACTTTATAAACAGTAGATGGCCTTAAATGCTAGAAAGTGAATCTGGAACCTCATTCTGCCTTAACTTTGTTTTGTATTTTAACTAGGGAAGTGTTTAAATGCTTTGTGCCTGTGCTTTGTTTGTGTCCCTTGTGGGAGGTTTACTTTTGTGATTTTTACTTGGTGACCATTATAAGAAAAGTGTGACAATTGTCAATGGCCCTTAGTCAAGGAAATTAATCATTTTCTTTTTAGAAATCATGGTTAGATCATTAAATGCATCTAAAATGATCCGGATATGTTTATTTGTATAGTTGGCCACGTTTTACAACTTTGAGTATTACTGTTTGATTGTCAATTGCTTGTTAGGTTGTATGCTGAACAATACATAAACTAAAGCAGGGGTAGGCAAAGTGCGGCTCGGGCGCCACATGTGGCTCTTAAGCCCCTTCAGTCTGGCTCAGTGGCGTAGGGACTTGTCCTTCCTGCTACCTGTTCTGTATTCTTTTTGCCCACCCCACTCCCAACAGCAAAACCCCGCGCCATCACCAACAACCCCTAAATATGGCTACCTACAGGGGGTCTTTGGGCTCCCTACAAGGGGGCACTCTGTCTACCTATATGGAGGGGGCTTTGTGGCTACATATAAGTGGGGGCTCTGGATCTACCATCAAGGGAGGGGCTCTATGGTTATCTTTAAGGTTTTGTGAGGCGTTGTGACTAAAATAACAACATGCAAACCTGACTTGCCCAGACTTTCCAAGGAGATGCAAAACCATTGTCCACAAGGGTTGTCAGTCATTGTCCTCACAGTATATTGTAATACATTTAAAAAATATATATATTGTTATTAAAGTGGACCTACCACCAGAAATCTATGTTTTCATGAATGGCACTAGAAGTGCCAATAATAGGGAGGAATGCAGTAAAAAACTCAAAAACTTACCTGTAATGAGCAATTTAACAAGATTACCACACAGCTCCCATCACTTCCTGGTTCATGGAGCCCACACATGAAACGCATGGGGGTGCAATATCGCGGGTGGCCACTGGGGGCGTTCAGTGATCTTCTATGGGAATTTTCAAAGCAGGTCACTGAAATCTAAGCTTCCTGTGACGTCCTGCCTTGCTCTGCTGACCATAAACCAGGAAGTGAGAAGAACTGCCGGATTATATTCCTAAATTGCTCATTACAGGTAAGTTTTTGGGTTTTTTCACTGCATTCCTGCCTATTATTGGCACTTCTAGTGCCATTCATGAAAACATAGATTCCTGGTGGTAGGTCCGCTTTAAGTATGACATAAAGTTTTAAGCTTAACTAAGACTTTTTAAGTTTGTTAAGTTAATTTTAGAGAATGTTTTTAGGGAAAGAAGACGTAATTTTTAAATTTTGACAGCAAAAACCCTCTCCGGCTCTCAACATGTATTTCAAGCGCTACACCATTGCGATTTGGCTCTTTGGTCGAATACGTTTTTCCTTTTACCACTGCACAAAAGTGATCAGGGTGTATTTGATTTAAATCACTAGTCAATAAGGCTTGATTTAAATCATAGTTTTCTACATAAAGACAAATTCTGGTATAACTTTAAAATGCAAGTAGATGAAGATTTTTGAATATCAACTTTTCATATTAGTTTTTTTTTTATTTTTTATCCCCAGTTTAGGTTAATCATTCATATTTGTACAACTTTTCTGTTGTACTTAGGAGGAGAAAAATAAGCATTACCTTAATAATAATTTAAATAGATTTATTCAACTGAAACCGTAGCAATACAGCATATGTTATTTGCATTTCTCAACTCTATTCATGTTATGACATTTTTGCTGTGAAGAAGAGGCATGTGATCTTTGAGTCAAATTCCGTTTTGAGAACTGCGAAGTAGACCAAGCATCTGTGATAATATCTTGTAGGCAGAGAAACTGCCCAATAATCTTACAAACACCTCTGCAAGAGCATGACATTGTGAATTAATTAATGGAAGTTTTTTACCCCCCAAAAATCAATATAAGCCCTATTCTACATAATTAAAAAAACACATCTTTATTTCATGATGGAATAACCTTTGCGTGGTGATATATTTTCTTCAAAAAGCATTTTATTTAAAAAAATCAGGTTCAAATGAAATAGTTGTTTTTTTTTTTTTTATCATAGATTTGTATCCACCCTGAAAGTGATTCAAAGCTCAAATTAAATAGTGGATTTTTTTTTCCTGAACTATTTTCAGTCCCCTCCCACTTAGAAGTTCTTTCTACTCAATAGTCCTCAAATATGGTAGTTGTTTCTTTTATTTCATTTTAAAGTTTTTAATACTATGATTCATATGTCTTACTGTGTCTTCGCTTATCTCGATGGCATATATATAAGATACTATGGTTGTCAACCAGGCTTGAATTTCATCTCCATGACAGGGTGACGCTATTAGGTTACAAAGAAAAAGGTAGCATTATATTTGCAGTGATGAGTGCATTTTAATTCTAGCCATAACATATTATTGTGCATTTTTACTGCTGTGCATAATTTTTGTTTTTCAATGTCTTTGCAGGTTCCCCATGGCAGTTTGTATTTAATGTGAAGTTCTACCCCCCAGATCCTTCTCAGCTAACTGAAGATATTACAAGGTACCTACTTTCTTCAGATAAAAATAGCGACAATACAATTTCAGTGTGACAGCTGAGGACCAGCACATTATACAGTGGAAATATATTGAGACACGGAGGCACAATGATCAGTTGTTCTAGTATATGTTGTGGGAACACAAGCATTTTCTATCACCTTTAATTCACAGCAGTTTTGGCTTTGCAATGCTGTACTGTTTATGAGAAGCACCAGTCGTGGGCAGTGCACTTTACATACCATAAGTTGTTGAGTGAAAAATAAAGGTTTGCGCATTTTTTTTAAAGGTCACTAGGTTTTTACAGCCTATTCAGAATGTCCTAACACAAAACATACCACAATGACTTGCAAAGATTTTAAGGGTCTAAGCATATTGTTTTCAACCATCCACATCATCATCTTCTGGACACTCAACATTAAGCTACAGTACAGCTAACATAATAATAATAATAATAATAATAATAATAATAACCAAGTTATGTTTAGTAAAGCAGAGATATGCTGTCCTGACTAGTACCCTGTGTATAACATAAATAGCTGTCCACATGTAGAAAATGCACATGTATCAGGGTGTCAAGCCTTTTGCTTAGGGTTTCTCTTTAACATAACCGTGCCCACAGTTGTATCATGTTGCTGTTTGCTTAGTGACACTGGCATATTGCCTTGTCTAAAGGCTCTTTACCTACCTACAATACTACACTTACCTACAATAATACACTTAGAATTTGTTGATGAAATTACTTTCTTTACAAAAATGTGTTAGCATTAAAGTTTATGTGGGCAAGGGTTAGCAACTTTCTAGGTTATTGCTGTCTGTGCTCCCAATAGGTAGATTTTGAGGCAAAGTGAAAACTATGGGACAATGTTCACCAGAGCAGAAATGTCAAAACTTGGTGAAAACTGGAATGCTCATAAATGTGAGAAAGAATCAAATATTACAATTTAAGATTTGAATTCAGATGCAATACTTAAAACTATCTTCACTGTTACTTTGCCAAAAAAAAGCACTTAAAGAGTTTCCTGATCATGTTCTTCATTTTGACAGATATTACCTGTGCCTTCAGCTTCGTCAGGACATTGCTTCTGGACGCCTGCCATGTTCTTTTGTGACACACGCACTTCTTGGTTCACTCATGCTTCAGGCTGAAGTGGGAGATTATGATGCAGAGGAACACAGCGCAGACTATTTCAGTGACTTTCAGTTTGCACCCAATCAGACAAAAGAACTGGAAGACAAAGTTGTGGAACTGCATAAAACGCACAGGTTTATTCATTTATGTTTTTTTAAGGCATGAAAAGTTCACATAAGATTTAGCTGTGTTGTCCTCTGGCAGTTGGGGTGGGCAATGCATATATAATGTAAGTCACTTCCTGAAATGTACTTTTGATTTGTATAAATATTACATAAAGAAAACCAAAAATTAACCAAAGCCAAAAAACATATCAAGGTTCAGTGTTCCTCCAGCAGTAGCTAGGAGGTTCATTAAGCTGTTGCTAATTGTCTTTACATCTGATCATGCCTGCATAGTAATATTAGGCTTGTTTGTAATGCTGGTGGTAGTTCCATGTGTTTTTGAAGGCGTGCTTCAAAATGTTTACTAAATCTTCATAGCTGATTGCTGATAACAGACATCCAATCAGATACAACACTTGTATAGTTAAGTTTGCTTATTGTTATTCCTATACTAAAGAAGCAAACACCGGTTTCATGAAGTGTTTTGTTATATTATGAATTTTGATCAAGTGTTTTATAATTTGTGATCCATATGCAAGATAAGAAGTAAAAAAAAAAAACTTTCAGAAAGCACATTGCTTAAATGATACCTATTTTATGCTTTTTATACATCCACACATGTTCCAAATAGATTGCCATTTTCTAGGCGCTTAAACACTCAAAAAGTGACTTCATAGATGACTTATAAATGTAGGGTCAAATGGTGTTAAACTGATAATATCCATACAGTCCTGAACATATGTAGACTTTGTTATTTCAGTTGTCCAAGTTAACCTGACCTAAATTAACTAACACAAACCGCACAATGAAGAGCGCATCTCTTGTTTATTAATAGGACACCAAGAAGTAAGGGCTGAGGCTCCACTACATTTGAATGGAAGTGTACCCGTGATGTGCGTTTGTCACCTCGTGATGCGTTCTAAAAATCATGCCACAAGGTGACACATGCACATCACAGGTATGTGCCCATTTAAAATGAGATGCATACAAAAGATGTGGCCACTACGTTTTGCCGCGTTTTCTATTGAGTAAGACTTTTTTTTTATTTTTTTATATTCAAATGTATTTTTCTGTTTTCTTTGAAGAGGGCTTACACCAGCACAAGCAGATATTAATTTCTTAGAAAACGCCAAGAAATTGTCAATGTACGGTGTGGACCTGCATCATGCCAAGGTAACTTCCATATATTTTGTAAAGCATGGTTAGCTGATTATAATAACTAGACAACCCATTCTAAAACTTTAGACCTGATAGTCTTGACAACTTTAGTCTGCTGGTTTAAATGTACTTAATCAGTGACTTTTTACAAAGAATACTTTAAAAAAAGAACAAGTCTCTCATGGACATCTATATGTATTCTGAATCATTTGATTTGTTATAATAGTGTAAATTTGCTTCTTCGATATGACTCCTTATTTTTTTTTCTATTCTTTCCGTGTAAGTTCTGCAGTATTTGACTTCAAGGCTTCCCATACTCTTGTCTGACAGTGTTCATTGACCATAACCTCTTCCAGCAGCTCAGGCAAGAGTAATGGTTATCAGCCTTAAGCAAAGAAAGGAGACAGATTAGCCTCCCTAAAGGTCTTGACATTGAACTGACATTTCTGTTATTACAAGAAAAAAAACAAAAGCGAAACATGAAGACAACCACTCATTTTTTAAATGTTACTTAGTCCTTGGAGTAGTAGCTATTAGAGTTTACTTTTATACAATTTATCAGACTGACAATAATGTGTGATGCACATAGTACACAGGTTACCTTTCTTACCATTCAAACTAATGTGCTGTGTTGTGTGGTGCATGTTAGCCTTTTCTAAAACTCACTGGTGTATGCATTTTAACTTTGCTTGTTGTCGTGCTTCCAGTTACTTTAAAGTGCACCTAAACCCACCTTGTCCCTTGCTGGCCAACCCCCTATTATTGGGACAGCCTGTAAAAAATATATATATAAAACAAATCCTTACCTGTAAGGAGATTTATTTTTGTATTACCGCCTTTTTCCTCCTTTCGCTTGTCCCCCATGAAAATTTCAGCGGTGATAATGAGGTGTCAGACGGGACATTCTTAAACTGCAGTTCCTCCCATCTATTTATCTTTCTATTACTTCCTGTTTTGTCCGTTGAAAGATATTGTCTGATGGCCCCCGGTGGCCATTCCCATTACTGCAGCCTTAACCCATGGAAGACTGTAAGCTACACAGATGTCAATATGGTGACTTCCACAGACGACAGTGGGGTAGGTAAGTATATATGTTTAGGTTTTTGAGCAACTTGGAGCCATTCGGACAGTTTAGAGGTAAGTAAAAATTTAATTTTTTTTTTTGTTTTAGGTGCACTTTAATTGAAGGGGCAAATGCAGGCAACACACATACTTCAAAATACAGTGCACCTCAAAGAGCTTGGCATGCATTTTGTGGCGCTGTTTGACAGTACATCTGAAGCAAGAGAGCCCTAAGGGTAATAAGGGAACCTTGGTTTTGGTGCATTAACACTGGGGCTCCCACTGTAAAGGCCCCCATACACGTGTCGGATTCCCACCGGATTCCGGCACGATCGATTCC
The DNA here is from genome assembly GCA_036250615.1 of Ptychadena robeensis. Taxonomy (NCBI): domain Eukaryota; kingdom Metazoa; phylum Chordata; class Amphibia; order Anura; family Ptychadenidae; genus Ptychadena; species Ptychadena robeensis. Next base: position 100,648,076 of record CM070035.1, on the reverse strand, counting down.
GGGCGCGTGCACGCGAAACGATCGTGCCGGAATCGCGTGCAGCCCACCTTGTCTGATCGTTCGCGTTCGATTGATCGGGGGCTCAGAATCGGATCCGACAGAGAACCAACATGTTGGTCTTTCCGATTCTGCACACATCAGGGGGAGTTGCCATTTGGGAAGTTAGCGATCGGACACGGATCCGTCCAGGAATCCGTGGGACAAGGTGGTATGCAGCGATCGGATACTCTTAATTGGCTGATTGATCGGAGCTCCGATTCCCGCTGAGATCGCCGGAATCGATCGGGTGAGTGATCAATTGGCCATGGAATCCGACACGTGTATGGGGGCCTTAAGAGTTAAATGTGTGTTTATATCTGAGGTTTACTAGGGAGATTTTGTTTTGTTGATATTTGTTGATACCTTTACTTATCCTGCACTCCTGTGCTGGCTCATCCTCTGCTGGGTGGGTCCCTGGCTCATTGCCTCAACCCAATGACTTTATAGCTCTAAATTGTTTAGGGAAGATACCAGGGCCCCTGCATTTCTTTGTAATGTGGCAAATAAGAAAATGTTTTTGTGTTGGGATGGGGTTAAAGAAAAATGAAATACCGTATATGCCGGCGTATAAGACGACTTTTCAGTACCTTAAAATCCTCCCCAAAGTCGGGGGTCGTCTTATATGCCGGGTGCCGCAGCCAGGGGGGTGCAGGGGACCATCTATGCCATACCATAGATTCTATGGGAGCCGGTAACTAATCTGGGCTGCCTGAAGCTGGGCTGTAGATACATTGTAACGAACAGTGAGTGAGTGAGAGGGCAGTAATACCATGGCTACAGGATGCTCTCCACAGAGAACACACGTCTGTAGAAATGACTGTAACTT
>CM070035.1:100624482-100647111 GCA_036250615.1 Ptychadena robeensis | reverse complement strand
CAAACTCTATATTTTTACTGGAAAAGTTGGGGGGTCGTCTTATACGCCCAGTCGTCTTATTCGCCGGCATATACGGTATCTTTTTAACAAAAATCAGCTTATATCGTTCTGGCTGCATTTACTATCTTGAGTTTTCACCGTGGTGAATGACATGTAAAATCAATCATGCTATTGCAGCGTCTGTCACCGTTTCCATCATTACTGTTTTTTTATGTCTGATTACCACTCTTCCTATGTTTTTAGTAAGAATGGTTATAGACGCATACAGTTCTGTATCCAGTTCTTGTGGCTTGGGGCTACACACTCAAACATCTTGTTCATGATCCTACTTGTGACACTAGGTATAAGAACAAAGAACAGGTGAAATGAGACCGATTCCTACTTCCTCATATAACATCTGTTATCCAATTTTATTCTTGTTTATTATGTTAGGATTCTGAAGGTGTGGACATCATGTTGGGTGTTTGTGCGAATGGACTGCTCATATACAAGGACAGACTTAGAATTAATCGTTTTGCTTGGCCTAAGATTCTTAAAATTTCCTACAAACGAAGCAATTTCTTCATTAAAGTGAGACCTGGTGAGGTAAGCAGCATGTCTAAAAGCATTTTCAGTCATGTTATTGTTTAGTCATTTGATCAGTCTATTATATTGAGATGTTGGAGGAAGTCACTTTTTTATAGTTTGGTAGTGCTGAAATAAGTGGTAAGTGCTGAAAGGTTTTCAGTGAGATTTGTCTCCAGTAAGTGCTAAAAATCCATTCAGTGGGAACCTACCGAAACACTATTACAGTTTTAGTGTGAATGTAAGCATTTACCATAGTTTGGTAGTGGCCAAAGAAGCTGAAGGGAGTGGCCTATTAAATAAAGTGAAGATCTGCAAACTAACCATCAATGCTACAGCATTAGCACTAGAAGGCATAGCTTTGACTTTTTCAAGGTGGCTGCTATATACAAATTTTTTGGGGAAACAATACTTCAGGTTTTTAGGTATTATTAGTCATTAGTGTACCACCATGTTCCTGCCTTAATCTGCATAGCTTTCACTGATCAAATTCATCCCTTATTACACATGTTTGTTAAATGTAAATTGTATATTACTGATTAGTCTGGATGTGTGGCTTTTTTGGATCACACACAGTATGTATACTGTTTGGAAAGTGAAAACATATTTAGCACCTCTCTGTTAATTGGCTTGTGCAAAAACGCTTTATTGTTTTCCAGCTGGAACAGTTTGAGAGCACAATTGGATTCAAGCTGCCAAACCATCGCGCTGCCAAGAGGCTATGGAAAGTGTGTGTGGAGCACCATACATTTTACAGGTAAAACAAATAATTTAGTATGAATCACCTACAGTATATTCTGTTATCTTATAGTAACATTCACTGTGTTTATCATTTTCCTTTATTACATGGCACAAATCAAGCCTTCTTAAAACAGAAGGTATTTACACGGCCCAATCCAGCACAAATCCCAAAACTTTAGGTGGAAGCCTTCGTTTTGGGACAGTGGGCGGAGCCATGCAAATTATTCCTTTTCGCCCCATCAGCCAGATGCACATCCAGAAACCGCTGGTGTACAGGCTATATTTGCACTGTACTCCAGCGGTTTCTGGATGTGCATCTGGCTGATGGGGCGAAAAGGAATAATTTGCATGGCTCCGCCCACTGTCCCAAAACGAAGGCTTCCACCTAAAGTTTTGGGATTTGTGCTGGATTGGGCCGTGTAAATACCTTCTGTTTTAAGAAGGCTTGATTTGTGCTATGCACTGCTCGAGTTGAGGGCTTTTTGATTCCTTTCATCCCTTCTCACCATAACCTTCACGGGTACTTCTCTTTATTACATGAAAAGGAATTCTCATGCTCAGAAACATTGTCTCTAGTAAATATTTTGTAGTTTGTTATCAATATAAATAGGAGTATGATTATTCCATATAACAATAGTTATAATAGAGAGACTTCTATCTTTTTAGAAATCTAATATAATTAATATGATTTGCAGTTAAAGAGAATAATTATTGCTGATGGAGAGTCCAATTACATTTGTCCAAATTGCTATTTGGACAAATACCAATATGGTATTTGGAGGACACAGTTTGGGAGGACACAGTTTGGGAGGATTTCTCTTAGGGGGGGGGGGGGGGGGTTGCAGTTGCTGTGCTATATACCACATGGTACATCCATCTCTCATTTCTAAGATTGAACCCTATTCATTACTTTGATTGAGACAAAAAACAGAAATACTTGGTTACTGTGAATCAACACAATCAGATTCTTCACATATATATCGGTGGCAAAGCATTGTTGGGTTATTGACAATACTAGATAATATGGTTGTGGTCTATATTAGATGCCTACCACTTATACCACTTATAAAACCATGAAATGTATTTAACGTGTGGTTATTTTGCAGGCTCTCCTCCCCTGAACAGCCACCAAAGGCCAAATTCTTGACTCTGGGATCTAAGTTTCGTTATAGTGGCCGTACACAATCTCAGACAAGAGAAGCGAGCATGAGAATAGACAGGCCTGCACCGTATTTTGAACGTACATCCAGCAAACGTGTCTCTCGGAGCCTTGATGGAGGTAACAGAATAATTTATCTTAGGTTACATAAGTTAATCATGGCAGGGCTGATTTGGGAAATTATGATTGCAAGCGGGGGGAAAGGACGAAAGGAGAACAGTATATGGACAAGAAATAAGTGAAAACAAACATTTCGGCTTAAATATTCAAAACACCATATAAAGCAACGATTTAAAGTTTGTTGCAAACTTTGCAAATAAATTTTAGCGCTTCTAACTCACCCTTCTCCAGGGGTCTCTATCCACATTATTTAGATCTCAGTTCTGCATTCCATCTATTGATTGTATTTGGTGCCAATGTTATTTGGTTTCAGATGGGCTCAATAGCAATCTATGGTGTTTAATTGCAACAGCACAGACAGGAGGGGTATGAGACTTTGAAATGAACGGGGAAAGGATAAGCTCTTCTGCTAGCGTTTGCCAGGGGCTGCAAAGCATGCAAGGAGGGCAACCACAACATAAAGCATGTGGTTTTAAGCTTGTGTCTGATCTACTTATGCACAGTGCAGTACCCACATTTGCACACTGGATGTAGAAAATAGCAAGAGACCATGATTGGTTGGTGTAAAAAATGTTAAATTGGAAAGTAAAATTTCTAAGCAAATTGTATAATTTTACTGACTAGAAAGGTTTGAATACATTTCTTTATCGAAAATAAATATGAAATATTTTGTATACATCCTTTAAAATTGTCTTCCAGATTGTTTTAATTCAATATCTTTTAAATGTTATAAATATTAAACGTTCATTAAACAAAACAAACAAAAAAAGTTTCCTGTTTGGTCCAGAAACCAACAGAGCAAATGAAATGGCATAAAAAGTTGTCCTCTGGTGCCACCTAAAGGTGAAATAGCAGAATATACAAGGAAGAATCTGCACCGTTGTGTATCAAGTCAATCAAGTTTATCCCCAAGAATATTGACTGTCCCCTGCGCTATGTATATTACATATAGCAGAGTGATGCTATACTCAGACCCAATGATGATACTCCTATGACATGACTATCAATACTTTTCATACATTCTTTTACTCAGCATTACTTTTCATCATAATAATTGCACATTTTGTGCAAGTGTAGTTATGGTTTATGCTTTATGGAGAAGAAGCCTGCCGTGACTTTTTGATAAAATTGTCCATATTTTTTTTTTTTTAAAGCTCCTATAGGAAGTATCATAGACCAGAATCTGCTGAAGGAAGTCCCCGATGCTAAAGTAGCCAGTGCTATCGATGGTGTTGTCTTAGGAACAGAGGATGTGACACGTGGACCTCAGGGTGGAAAACCAGACACTGAATTTGCACTTACCAATGATACCAAGGTAAAGTTACTTAAAGACCTGTTTGCCATACTAATAATGTTATGAAATTGTAGGTTTGTAGGTAAAGCCAGCTGTAAACGTTATTTCATCATTATTTGATGTTTAGTAGAGATCGATGATACATCAAATATTCTTACATTTCCTTATTTTAAAAGCGGCAGGCATTCCTCTCTCCCACCACAACAAAGTATGATCACAGTGATCATCCATCCTTTAGGGTATAGAAAGGGAATCCAATTTCAGGATCTATTATGAATTGAGAAAGCCAATCAGCTAACTAGCAAAACTGCAAAATAAGTGCAGAGCAGAGATGCTTTGATTGGAGTGCCGCTCATTGTACAATTGATAATTTTATGGATGATTTCTAAAGTTTGCACCAGTAAAAATGTTTCTTATTTTATGTCAAATGTGTCTACATTTGTATTTGATGTTTTTTGCAAGCTTCAAATGGTAGAAAACATGAGATTGCATCTTCACTATGTTCTTTGATGTTTATTCCTTAAACATTAAATCAATTCATCATTTAATCTAACGAGAAATATACATACAACCGTTTGCATAGAGAAGTAGAGATTTAAGAGATCTGCATACAGTATGCTACTTCAACTTTGTAAAACTGCCCTTTAGCTCTTCACAGTATTGGTCAAAGGGAGGTGTGCTATATGCAGCTAACATGTATTTCATAAGCCCCATGTTCCCTACCTACAAACTATAATTAATAGGGAAGTACAAGTCTGGATTCATGTTTTATGTTTTATGTTTTTATTCATGTTCTTCTTAAACTTTAGGTCCCTGGAGCACTAATAAATCCCCCCCAAAAGGTGGCACAGCAATAGATTTCCCTGGACCATTAAAAAAATCCCTGACCATGAAGTTGGGCCATACATGGGTCAATTTTTCTGTTTTGATCCGATCTGTCATTAAATTGGGTGGATCAAAATTGTAATTTTTTATTTTGAGATTAAGGTCCTGAAACTGTTTGATGTCGAGCATGAAATAAAAAAAGCTGCTATAGGTCTCCACAGTGTGGGAAAACTCCCAGGTTTGAATAAAAAATACATTTACCTTCGATTAGTTTAAAGGGAAAGTTTTATTCATACTGGACCACTAGCGTGTTTAATGAGATGCAGAAATAGTGGCATTGGCATGCTAATTGAAAATGAGCCAATCAAATACAGCAGTTTTTGTACTTGATTAGCTCAGTGTAATTATACATATAATGTGCATGCTAATGTCACATTTTTTGGCATCTAATTGGCTATCGCGATAGTTCTGCACATCCGTTGGGCTTTGTACACCTAGGAGATACTAAATATTTTAATATGTCAAAAAGAAAAGTTACAAAATGTTATGTGAAGGTCAATGTGTAAGTTTTTTGGCTACATATCATGAAGTTTCTGGTTCTCTTGTTTCCCCTATATAAAATATGTGAAATAGTTTGCATTTCTATAGAACCAGTACAGATAAACATCCAGTTGTGGATTGCTAATGCAAGTGACAAACGTACTGTGTTTGTTCTAAGATCTCATGAATACTGTGTATGTGTAGTTCCCTTTCTCTAGCTTGTCCTTAACCATGCTTTGTATATTATTCACAAAGCATGGTCAGCTTTTCTTGAAACCTCTCTCCTTATTTTGTCAGATTTGATTTGACCCCCCTTAAGTTGTAAATAAATTGTCCAATTTCCTAATCTTGTATAGAACACCTTCTACTAGTGCAAAGTCATACCCATCCCCCTTGTGTTCCTCACATGTTCATTGCTGCTCTGTTGAATTTACCTCTGTTTTTTATAATTAGAAGAACATAGTTATAATTACATCCTATGAATGAAAATATTTAAAGACCAGATTTATGAATATTAGGGTCATCATGCCATTACCAGTATAAGATCAAGTTTCATTTTCAGCCCCCCCTCCCCCTTTTTTTTTGCAATGCTTGCACTCCTTCCCTATTGCAGAGCTGTAGGGCAGACTTAACAATTGGTGTCCTGAACTGCAACAGAGACACACAGCGCACAGTAGCCCTTATTGTAACCTAGAATATAAAGCTCTGAATATCCTTTATCATTTTATCGTCAAACTATAGACTTTAGTTTTAGCTAAACTTAATTGGCCTTAAAGAGGAACTCATTTTAACCTCCTAGGTGGTGATCCTGAGTGTGGCTCAGGATTAACACCTTTTGCAGCAAAAATTTTCCCCAAGTTACATTTGGGGTTGTTTACCCTTCTCTAGGTCATCCTGGCTGGGGATCGCTCATGTTTATGAATTATCGGGGATGCCTATGCCTGTCAGAAAAAACAGTCATAAGCACAGGGGTGGGCTGTCCCCATACCTGTATTATCACATAGGCATGCCAAGTTCTCACATACACCGTTGGGGTGGGGTGCCAAAATATATGTAATAAAAAAATTACACACAGTATATATTAACTATCAACCAAATTCTAAATTGCCATTCCTACATTTGGCTCAGTCTTGTCTCCATTAATGTGTTGCTTGTGGATTTATGGGTGAGATGCAGACCTCTTTGTGTGGTAGAACATATGATCTCTGGGCTTTATTGCATGTTTGCTTTACAGATGACGTTCACATTTTCAGATTTCTGTCTTTTTAGAAGCTTGTTTCGTTTAAATTGTGTGACTGGAATACTGTTTTTTACCAGTATAAGTCCCAATCTTTCACTCTCTTAAAACATGCTGAATTTGATGAGACAGCCACACTATTGCACACAGACCAGATACCTATAAATGTGCTCCTTGGGTTGACAATTTGCAGTGGTATGTGTGTTGTGTATGCTTTAATATTATACTGACATCATTTTTGTAACTGCACAGTTTTTACTTGCTTAATCTTATATCAAACTAATATTTTTTCTCTTTTTTTCTTTCTCTGTTCCTCTCACGCGCACATTATTCTCACTTTTTTTTTGTGTTCTGCAATTTTGCATTTGAATGCACACTCATATCCACCTACTGCTGGTGTGGTTGAAACAGCTCACTCACCCATCATCACAGTCACCCACTCTCTGCTCTCATACCATACTTGTAAACTTGCCAACCATCCCTGAGATAGATGTATTTTCAGATATTTCAGAGGATGATGCGTTGGGGGAGCGAAATTATGATTTTTTTTGCGGCACAGAGGTTAACATTAGTGAAAATATTACAAATGACATGTTTCCAGACCAGGAGAATTTACCACCTAAAGCACCAGAGTCTACCACTGATGCAGGCAGTCATAGTTCCCATCTAGGTTATAATGACCATCATTCTATAAACTATAAGAAAATAGAATTTTTCTTCTCATTCAGCTTCTATAAGATTTTCCCTTTGAAATTCCCTTCTTTGCTTGATGATGATGGATACATCAGTTTCCCCAGTCTCCCAGATGTCTGCCTTTCTTTCTTCCCACCAGGCCTCCAACGCTATATCCCGATTACTTCCCCATCCTTCATACCATCTCTCCTTCTCATCTTTGTTCTGCTTCTTTCCACCTCCCAGTCTGTGCCATTTTCATTGACCCTTTCCCTTCCTCTTGCTCTGTCCCTTTGCTACCTTGAGCCTAATGCGACAAATTGGGGCTCCTTTTCTGACCATGACCTGCATAACAAAGCAGAGGAAGAGGTGTGTAACGCAAATGATCCAAGTTGCCACTTGCAGCTAGGTTTCACTTCTGTATGTTTATATCTGTTAAAGTTCATCACTCTAATTGTGGGGGAGAGAAAAAAAGGTGGTGGGGGGATAATGTGGGGAACAGTTGCAACCTTAATTGTAATTATTTTTATTATTTATTATTTTAAGAAGATGGAGACATGATTAAAAAAAAAACCCCCACAGTTGCCAGTTATCAGTTTTAATGGCAATTGCAAAAAGACACTTTGAGTAGAATTCCATTATCCATTTTAAAATCAGGCAGTCAATACAGATGGGGAACTAGCAGGTTCTTTTAAAGTGTACTTATACCATTTGTTCATGAGTTAAATATACAAAGTCAAGTAATGTATTGTAAAACTATATATTTTTTAAGTATTACTTTTTTAGGTTTTAATATCTGGTCTGATCTAGTTGGCAAATTACATATTTTACTTGAGATTAAATGCTTTAAGTTTTGTGGGGAACAAAATGGAAGAAAGTGAGTATCCCCAAATAACATTAACAATTTTATCTTTTCTAGATACTGAGAGAGGCTCTGTATTCAGGCCCTCTCCCAGTATCTAGAACAGATTTAATTGTTAATATTTTACTTGAGTTCAAGCCATGTTTGCGTTTTAGTGTATGGACAATCTCCTTTTTGTTTAGTAGTACTCTCTATAGCTTTATTTAAATAATTGTTTCTCAGGTTTGTTAATATTTATGCTCTGACTTTGTCTAATACTATTTTAACTCAAAAGTCATAAAAATTGGACTGGTATATTGCACAATAAGCTCCGCATATGGCATATAAATCTTTTTATGACATGAGGATTTCCTATAGGGCCATCTCATCTGTCTTCTCTTGGTCCTCTGAGTTCAGTCTTAGGCCATTTGGGAGGATGCAACTCACAATTAAGCACATGGGGGTTGAGTTGTCTTCGCACCTTGCTGCTTTTCTTTCTGTAAGATGTTCGAGTTGTACACTGTAGTACTAATGCTGTGCAGTCATTGTAGATTATTACAGCTCTGCTCTCCCCAGCTCAGCTGAAGCTTTGCCTGGAGACAGCGGTCGTCTCTATGCAAAGCATCAGATATCGGTCGTATTTACGGTCATGTCTGAAATGGCTTTTTTCGAGTGGGATTGATTTGTCCCGCTCGAAAACAGCGATGGGTGCATTTTACATGGGCTAGATAGATGGCGGTGATCACACGGCGCTGGAAGCGGCCATCGATCTGGCCCATACCTGCAAGTCTGTACCCTGCTTTAGGTGAAGAATTAGGAAAAATAGAATCTATAATACATGTGAAAACATCTAATTTAAGGCCATACACCTTTAGATCTCTCTGTCAGATATCCTTTAGATCTACCAACAACTATGTAGATTGAACACAGGTAGACTTGATTATTTAGAAAGTTCACTTATATTACATGCTTTTGGTAAAACAAAAGGAGATCTAAAGAAAAACTGACATAAATCTAACTAATCGATTAAGAATGAACCCATTGACCAGTCCTGATCACCCCAACCTCAAAGAGATTCAGAACCATTAGACCCAGCTTAAAGGCAATATAAGAAAGTTGGTCAAAACATTTTTTTCTAATTTTAGCAATAGTAGAATGTTGTACCGTGTTAGCCATCGATGAATACAGACAAATTAGGGTTCATGATATATACCCTTTATTGGCTAACTTCTTAACTTAACCTCTTAACCTAACTAACTTTATCCCCAAAACCTGTTTTTTATACTTGAGTTAGCCAATAAAAAGTGGACTCCAAACTCTTTGTATTTGAAATAAACAGTGCTGCACGCTTATTTTCAGAATGAATAACAATGTATAAACAAATGTAAAAATGATAGAGTACAAATATGGCTAGTACTTTAGAGATGCCTTTTTTTCATTGCGGTCTGTTTTTAGCCATACAATTCCATAAACATCACCATTTCAAAGGAATTATGTCATTGATGAATACTTTCATAAATATGCAATCATCGGTTGTCCCATCAGTCAGGAACCTTATCTAAAGACAAACTATGAACAAGCTATTATTTAGTGTATATTAGAATTTAGCCACATTAGAAACATCATTAGTAATATTTTAGTAGTCCAATTAGTAATAATATTATTAATTAAATATAGTAAATATTTGAGGTAGTAGATTTGGGACCAGCACATTCACACCAGCATTACTGAAAACTGTGTCTTATTTCTTGCATTAATCCTATTTTTTCTTGCTACCGGCAATTTGAATATGCTCCAGTTTGAAAAAGAAGAGGATGAGGCCCAGAAACAGGTGTTGAATGCTACTTTGGAATTTGCCTGTCACATGTTCCTAAAAAGTATATGTGGAAATTGTTTGTGTCTGGCCATTTTGCTGCTTGCCATAAGGTAGCCATAGACGAGCAGATTCCTCCCCTATTTTCCAGCCGATCGACCACCATGTGCGTTCCCGCCAATCAACCAGCAGTCACTCGGCCAAAAAAAAGCTGCGCCCACCTGGCAGGATCGACCAGGAATCTCCCATGATCCAACATGTTGGTAGATTCCTGTCCTTTCCCATTACTTTGGATAGGGACGTCAGTAATGTCCAACACACAAAGGGTGCTGGCCGATCCTCTGATTGGCCGTCTGCAGCCTGATCTATCGAGGAATAATCCATACGTGTATGGCTACCTTTTAGATTGAGTTTCATTTCAGGTCGTTCTTTGCGTGATCCACCAGCATGACAAACCCTTACAGTCCTTATTAAGTGATCATTACTGTGGCAAAGGAGCCCTGTCATACATGGATGTTTCATTGCTGACCCTTCCATTTAGTTGCTTCTGGCATGCCATGTACTTTTCTGTTTCAATACTCTGACTGGTAACTAAATTTTAGAAAAGAATCTGCGACCTCTTCAAACTTTCAGTCTTTATCTGCATATGTGTTTTGCATCAGTAACTTAAAAGATATTTAAGTAAGATAGTCGTCATACAAGTAAGACAATAGTATTTTCAGCAATGAGAGTCCATGTATTTCTCAGTTAGTGATAAAAACAGCTACATACAGGAGCAGAACAATTCAATCTCAACATTTGCTCATCAGTCCATATTTTCAGCCACGACCTGCTTATTTATTTTTGGTTTATATTTTTCCCCCCATTTTTATTTTTTAATTTCGCAGGGCAAGTCTTTGAGAATACAAGGAGAAAATATATATGTCAGACATAGCAATTTAATGTTGGAGGTTTGTATTAAAGCAACCTATTAGCTGATCTACTTCTATTGCTAAAGTGGGGCTGGCACATTCAGGCTTCTGCTAAGAACACAATGCATGAAGTGCATGGGCTCAAGCCTGCCAGAGAGTGCATGCTGTGACGTTGACAATTGTTCTAAATCTTACCTTTTCAGATACATTATTCTGTGTTGTGAGTGGCAACTGGGAGTAGCAGCCCTGTACATTGGACAGACAGAAAAGATTAAATTTCTTGCTAAACCACAGTAGAGTACTAAGTTAGCCTAGGTCATCAATATGGGGGGCATAAGGCTGCCCTTGTTGATTCAGTATTAACACTAGAGTCAATTGTAGTTGTAGTGTAAACAAAAACACTAGCAACGGAAGTACTTGTTATCACTTTTCACAAACCAGCATCTTTAAACTGTGGCCACTTCTGGATGAGTTAATTTTTCGTGGCCAATCAAAAGATCAAATAACCTTCCTTCTTTGTTGGAAATCTTCCCCCGGGAAAGCCCTTTCTATTTATTTCAATGTTGACTTAAAAAAACACTTGAAACCTTGTTGGTTCCTTTTTTCAGACATTTTGTACATGTTAAACCTAGTGACTTTTTTTTTACAGTTTTGTTTCCCTTGTTGTACTTTTGTTTTAACAATAATTGTATCGTGTTTATATGTCGTACCAATGACATTAATATCTTATTTATTACCATTAGAATAGACCATGTATGAGTCAGGTCTTGCTGAAAAGGAGTTTCCCCCTCTAGACTATTAAAAACTATCTATGGCCATGAATGGTGTACACCTTTACATGTTACTTGTCCCTTCTGGAAGAAGGTGAACACCACACAATGGTTTGTAAAACATGATACAATAGCACCACTACCTTATTTAACTTCTGTATTGCCACCAATATATTCATATTAGTAACTGATTGTATAACCACATGTATTGACCTGGGCTGGCCACCAACCCTATGTCACATCAAATCATTGTCTGTTTCCTGTTTGTTACTGTTCTGCTAACATTTAACATTGTTCTGTCATTTGCCAGGTTATAACAACCACACTAATTGCTTTTTGCAGCTTTTGTAACAAGCTTAGTCAATTAAAAGTCTGACCTACTGAATCTTGGTTTACCAGTCAAAGATTTCCTTTGGCTTTGTGCTGCATATGTAATGATGCGTTTCTTTTTTTTTTTTTCTTTGTTCATTCTATGATAATGGTACACTAATGGAACGGTACAAAGCCAAAAAATGACTATGGTAAATGTTTAGCAATTTGTTGCATTCAAGGGAAATGTCTGATCTGATGTAAAGGCTCTTTGAAGACTTTTGCAGACAGTTTATGTATAATTTGGTTTTGATTCTGAAAAGAAATGCTTACGTTTATAATAGGTTACTAATGTTTTAGTAAAGGTTTTGTAGATAACTTTTTTTTAATAATAATAAAACCATCCTTTTGCTTTTCAAATCAGACATTTCTCTCTAACATTCAGAAAGAGCTAACACAGTTTAACCATTTGTGTATTTTGTGTTCTTTTCCCCCCTTACTCATTGTTAGGATTTGGATAAGTCCCCAGAGGAAATACTGAAACATCAGGCTAGCATTAGTGAGCTCAAGCGCAGTTTTATGGAATCCACCCCAGAACCTCGTCCCAATGAATGGGAAAAACGTTGTATCACACCTTTATCCCTACAGACACAAGGGGTATGTTGACGCTTTCTTCTTGTGCATGCACCCTGAAGTGTGGAGGTAGTATGTGTTCTATGACTCTATTACAAAAGACTGTTGTTAATTAGAGCTTAAACCATTGATGGTTTAATTAGCCCAGAACAAGTGTCAATGTATTATATGTAAGAAAGCCTTTATTTTATGGTTAATATATGATGTTAGGTATGTATATTACGCAAACATAACTGGTGTCATCTTTGCATCATTCAATGCCACAATTCATCCTGGAGGAGCAAGTTAATACTATTTACCCTTTTTGTGCAATTAGATACTTTCTCCTTGTGAAACTTTTGATATGAATTTACGTAAAAATGTTTAACCAGTTTTCCTTGACAGTACATGTAGCTTTAAATGAAGGTAAGCCAACATGGGATTCATTGGTGTAAAATTTTTGTTCCTTTTTACCATATCTGTTTTAAAACGTGTTAAGTTTCTAATGATTAGCACAACTACATTAACCAAGGGGTGTTTGTCAGTTTGGAATGTTCATCTATACATGTTTGACTGTTAGAAGCCTCCAGCTTTTTTTTATAGAGTACAGATAAGGTAAGTTATCAACATTGGGCATGTCATATCCTCATCTGATCTTTTCATTAAGATATTCAATGAGAACCAGAAAACAGGCCACAAGGCTGGTATAGGATATCATCCTAAATCATGAATGATGCATCTATTTTTAACTGTAGTTCAAAGAGGGCAGTACGTGGTACTGCCCAAAATTATAGGGCAGTACGTGGCTACATCCCAAAATTATAGATACAAAAAAGAGATGGGGCAGGGAGAACATACCCTGTCCCAATAGGTTCCCCCTGAGCAATCAGGGGCAAGCGGATTTTTAAGGCCACACGTATTGGTAAATATGGTAAAGCTAAAAGCAAATGTACAATTTATTCAAAAAATGATCAATAAACATATGCAAAAAAATTCTTTTTATGGATATTATACACAGATTGTAGAATAGAATTCCTGTGATGCATTGCTACAAAAAAGGATTATACAGTCCTGTAGATGGTGAGAGATTACGATAAAGGTTTGGTGCAAGCAGACCCTAACGTGCGTTTCGTTACAAAACTTCATCGGGGGTATGTGTCTTTATCCGATGTGCATCTTTATCCAGGTAATACAGTATTGGCTCGATAGTCCATGCTTTTTAGAGAGACCGAGCGGCCAAGAGGCCCATCCCAGGTGGGATGATCACAGGGCATAGAACAAGGGACCGGTAGTAGCCAGCAGTGAATTCGCCAGGGCAGTCTGGTAGGTGGTTAATGAAATAGAAAGGGTGGTTTAGGTTAAACAATCTTGGGGTAAGCAGGTATCTGTAACAGTCCCAATTTAGGTTTTTGAGTATAGTAGTGCCTGCGTCCAGGGCATGTGTGCAGTGCTGGACCATGCAGTATTTACCATTTTATATTCCTCCAGCCAAACCAAAATGCCAGTATGAATAGAGGCAGACCAGAACCTCTGGCCAAGCCAAAAGGCCAGCTCCAGAAGGCAGAGCTGTGTTCTACTCACTCTGGCCAAGCTAAAAGACCAGTGCCAGGGATAAGGAACAATAAAATATGTTGATACACTGCAAGTAGAGTTTCTCTTAACCCATAGAAACACTGGAGAGTCACATTTTCCAAGCTGACACTGGCAAATTACCCATGAGCAGCTATTTACGTGTCAGGAGGGTTGGGTCTCTGTCATGTAATATGTTCACTTCCACGTGGAATGGGAATTGTGGCTATTTACTTTTACAGTCTGCATTGCAGTGTTTTTTTATATTATGTGATAGACACTCAATTTGCTAGTGCTAGATTGTAAAATGTTACTCTCTATAAATGTGTTTATGGATCCAGCAACTGCCTCTACTCCAGTGTATAGATATTGTTCCTTGCCTACTGGCATTGGCCTTTTAGCATGGCCGAAGGTAGTGAAACAAAGCCCTGCCTCCTGGCACTGGACTTTTGGCCTGGATTTGGGAAGTATACCTGTCTCATGGGATGTTGGCTTTTTGGCCTGACCTGAGGAATATAATCTGGTCTACCTGGGCAGGGAGTAACTTTTGTTCTGTATTCACTCTGTAGAGGTAGACAAATTGAGGGGAAAAGTTTTTTGTGTAAATCTTATACAGACATGAAAACACCAGTACCTATACCCTATATTGGTAAAACATTTTGATATCTGGTATGGCACTGCAAGGCCAGGTTTATTTTCCTGGGTGTGTCCTGTGCAGTTAATATGCCTTTTCTTATGGTGGAAAGATGGTTGCTGCTGTCTCACTGCTCATTGACTTGCCTATTTATCTGTTTGACCTTTGTGCTTTTGTATAGTTTTTTCTCTGTTTCTCTAGTCTTCGCTTCTGTTAACTCTTTGCTCTCTACTTTCTAACCTATCTAGAGCTTAGAAGAAGAGATAACCTCCATTCTGTTTAGTAAAGAAAGCTTTTCCACCTTCACTTCATCTAATCAGCGGACAACAGAGGAGAATGTAGTGAATAGCCTTTCTTCTGATATGCTTAGTGTTTCCCATTCCCCTCCACTGCTTGAGGTGCACTTCTTTTCTTCATTACTCTCATTGCTGTTTTTATTACTGTAATTTCTGGTCATGCATTGTTTATAGGAAACCTGTGCCATACCATGAGATTCAAATCTACAAGAATAGAGGGCTCGTTTACTCTCCCTCCTGTTCAACTCTCTGTGGCATTTCCACATTTAGTTATGTTACTGCCTTACTAAGAAAATGAATCAAATACATTTTTCCCCACATAATCCTACACACAACAATCAATTTACAACATGTAAAAACTTTGGGCTTTGCCATGAAGCTCAAAATTGACCTCAAGTCCATCTGTGGTAAATTCATACACCTCTTTATATAAGGTCCCACAGTTGGCAGTTCATGTCCGAGCACAAAGGATTTTCTCAAGGCACAATCTGGGGATGGTTAACGAAAAATGTCTGCTGCTTTGAAGGTCCCAATAAGCACCGTGCCCTCCATCATCCATAAGTGGAAGAAGTTGAAATCCACCAGGTCTCTTCCTAGAGCTGACTGGACATCTAATCTGAGTGATCAGGGGAGAAGGGCTTTAGACAGGGAGGTGACCAAGAACCTGATAGTCACTCTTTTAAAGCTCCATGTTAATAGAGGAAAATTTTCCAGAAGGACAACTATCTCTGCAGCAATCCACCAATCAGGCCTGTATGGTAGAGTGGCCAGGTGGAAGCCACTCCTTCGTAAAAGGCACATGAAGTTTGGCAATAAGCACTTAAAGTACTCTCAGATCACGAGAAACAACATTTTCTGGTCTGAGACAAAGATTGAACCCTTTGGTGTGAATGCCATGCGTCATGTTTAGAGGAAACCGGGTACCTCTTATCACCAGGCTAATACCATCTCTACAGTGAAGCATGGTGGTGGCCGCATTGTGCTGTGGGGATATTTTTCAGGGGCAGGAACTGGGAGATTAGTCAGGATAAAGGGGAAGATGACTGCAGCAATGTACACAGACACCCTGGATGAAAACCTGCTCCAGAGCGCTCTTCAACTAAGACTGGGGTGACTGTTCATGTTTCAGCAGGACAATGACCCTAAACACAATAAAAAATATATGCACCATTTTTTTAAAATGTATTGCATCACAACACAGAGTATGATGGGTATGTGCATTGGGGTGGCATTTAAAATGATTGCGCCAATGCTCATACTGTCTGTTGTGCGAAAGTATGTCTCAATATAACATGCCAAAACTGTTGCACATGGTTATTGTTTAAAACAGTGATTTACAAACCTGTCCACAAGTCTTTCCAAGCAGTACTTCTGGAAATTCTCAAGACATGCACTGTTATTGGGGACACTGAGGACAGGTTTTGGAACACTGGATCAGAGAGCAGAGAGTAAACATTAGTGAACTTTTTTTTTTCTTTAACTCGCACAAGTATATTTTTGTGTTTTATGTTCTCTGAAGCAAAGTTTTTTAAAATCAGAATTAACTGGTATTTAAATAGATTCTAACCAATGGTTTTATTCTCTTGTGCAAACATTTTACTTAAAGAATATAAATCTGACAAATTTATAATGCTATCCCACATGTAGCTTATTGCTTATTTTTAGCCATTGAACAATGCATTCTGACTTTTTGAGAATTTATCTAAACTGCAAAAGGGGCATGGCAAAAAAAATCAAACAAAATTACCGTATATACTCGGGTATAAGGTGAGGTACCTTATTTTATCTATAAAAACTGGAAAAACGTATTGACTCGAGTATAAGCTGGGGGTGGGAAATGCAAAGTCAGATAATGGAGTTTTCTTAATGAGAAAAATATAGAGACCACACAATTGCCGCTAGGAATTAATCAAACAGGCTTTATCTTAGTGCCACAACAACCTCAATAAAGTTAAGAGAACACACGTTTATTGTTATTACAGGATGGGTGTTCAAGGCAATTCTTATGTTCAAACGTGAAAATAGATTTCCATTTAAATAGTCTTTTTTAAACATCATTGGTCAGTGGAAACGTATTTTCATTTTTGAATCATAGGTTGTGGAGTGTTCTATTTGAATTCCTATTGCATTCTATATACATTTACAATGGGCCTCCAGTAACAGTAACCGGCCACCAGATGGCAGTGTGGAGTTTGTTTACACCAGCTGTGATCTATGTAGCTCTCTGCGCCTGCAATTCAGTCAACTGCGACCCAGGACAGGTGAGTGGACCCTAACTGGACCCCCTGACTCGAGTATACGCCGAGGGGAGTATTTTCAGCCGATTTTCTAGGCTGAAAAACTCAGCTTATACATGGGTATATACGGTAATTATGGGTAAAAGACAGGAACTGGGGTGACAGACACACCAATAAAAAAAAAATACTTTCTTTTTGTTTTCATCTGTTGAGGGAAACCATGAGTCTTTAAAGTTTGGGTTATAGTGCTGACTTTCAGAAAGATTGGACATTGGGGGGAATATAAAAATACTATAAACCAGAAGATAACCCCTCTTTCACCTTAGTTTGTTCAGCTCTGCTATTGTAAAAAGTAACTTTTTTTAGTAAGTTCCTTCTTGGGTCACAGATACCATCATTCCTTCCACCCCTTTAATTTTCAGTAGTCATTTGCGGATCATACTGCATTTAGATGCTTCTGGACTGAACATTGCAGTGCTAGCTTGGAAGGGAGCTTTTCAAAATCCATTCTTGTAAAGGTTATCTGAGGCGTACTTTACAAGTACAAAGCTGATGCCATTGCATCTGTACTTGCCCTGTCTTCCTGTCCCTGAAGGCTTGCTTAGGTAATAGGGTAACCCAGCTGATCAGCATGGACTCCCTCAATCTTGCTAGTCTTTCTCCCACTGGCTTTTTTTTGTCAGAGGTCCTTGTGAACTTTTGGCATAAAACAACTATTACAAGATTTTTGAGTCTGCCACATGGTCTTCTGTTAATGCGTGCACAAATTCAACCAGTTTAGATGGATAAGAAAGAAAATTTAGGGTAATTCCTGCTATTAACAGTTATGTTCTCGGCAGCGCTTTGCTACAAAACAGACGCATTCTCTGCCCAGTCCTCCCAAAAGTGGCATTATAGCTTGAAGGTTAAAGACTTCCTTAACTCATTGAATGCAAGGGTCTCCAACGTTCCCACTGGGGTTCATATTAATGCTCCTCATCATTATTAAATGATGAAATATTATTGGTGACATATTTCAAAAAAGCAACCAAAACTAAATGTTTGGCATGCCCATGACATGACTAAAGGTAGCCATACACGGGCCTATTTCTGCTAGATTTCTCAGCCGATCAACTGCAGTGCACATTTCTGGCGATCACTCGGCCTCAAATCGGGTGTGCCCATCTGAACAGATCGACCAGGATCCTCCCGCATGTCGGATCACATGGTTATCTGACGTGTCTGTAAATTCCTGGCCGATCTTACTTTGGATGGGGACTGGCGATCCTCTGAGTGGCCGGCTGCAGTGCGATGAAGTCATCATTCTGCAGTCAGTCTCATCTGTCGAGGGAGAATTGGCCTGTGTATGGCTACCTTAAGTTCTGAAGTAAAGTCAGCATTAAGTGAACATGTTCATTTCTTTTTCTGGTTTTCAGTGTCATAGTTGTTTAGCGTTCATTTATAGTTCACATTGTTTGCTTTTAATGCTTCTCATCTGACACACATTGGTACACTGAAACCAGCATCCTACATAACCACCATGTTGCAGAGAGGATTATCAAGAAGAATTCACTGGTACTTTCTTGCAGTCAAGTACATTAGTGTAGTAGAGAACTTATTATATATTGGAGCTGTCTGATGTACCCTGCAGCAGCGTGATGACGTCATCACGCTGCTGTCAGGTATTGGCGGGGCTGGGGAGACAGCTCTGCTGGAGACCAGCTGATACGGCTGTTTTCGAGCGGGATTGATTGGTCCCGCTCAAAAACGGTGATGGCCGCATATTATATGGGCCAGATAGATGGCTGTGAGCGCGTAGGGCGCTTGAAACGGCCATCGATCTGGCCCATATCTGCAGGTCTGTACCCTGCTTCACTCTGCGATTTAGTTTTTGTTTTTCAATTTGACAGCAGGTCAAAGTATTAGGAACACACACAGTTGTGCATTCAGTTCTCTCTGGCCTGGTAAGTACACTACCTGCTGATCCAATTAGAAGTGCTGCCCAGTACACTTTATGTTTTATTTTTTATATATATATATACTTCATCTTATCAGACGATCTATGTTAGAACACCTGTTCTGTGGATGTTCAGTAGTTTAAATCCACTTCTGTCCTGAGGTGATAATGCTGGACATCCAAAGAAAGACACCAAGTAAGTGTCACCTTAGGACAGAACATGCTATTGTCAGGATCACAGACTATATAAAGCCTAGAAATAATAACACTCCAAAACTAATATTGACACCACATCAAAAGATTAGTAAACTGCATTTTTTTTGCATTTTTGTTCTTGTGTTAATACTTAAAATGCTTAATGTGCTGAAATAATACTTGGCATATCTAGCAGATGCCTGTATCTAAGTGACTTTTGTTGGTCCAAACTTCCATTTACATTTGCGGACTTGACTCTTACAGTAGAGAACTGATATTTGTGTTTTACTGTGTGTGAGTTAATCTTGTGTAACATTTTGACTTTTAAGACATTTATGCGTCTTAAAATATGTTCTGTTTTTGTTTTTTTTCTTCATTTAAAATAGTCTGTCTTTTACACCAAAACATGTATTGTTCTTGTCTGTGTAAGTGTATTGATTATGTGTCCTTTGGTTACTTTGTGTCCCACAGAAACATTTACCCAGAACAAGAGGGATGCGCACTGGACTCAGTGATGCTCTTGAGGTGCTCAGATTGTACTAGAAGTACCAATTTGTTCATCTTAATCACCATCACATTTCCACTTTTCAGTTGATTTCATCTTTTTTTTTTTTTTTCTTCACCATGTAGATAAAAATTTTAAGTTAATTTCTGTTCCTTTATTTGTTTTTTTTATTCATGTATTTTATTTTCCTCATCCACTTTTTCATGTAGAACTCAAATGAGGTAGAGAACGTAGAGGAAGAAAAAATGCAGCTGTCAGATTCAGACACTAATAACACTGCGGTTTCTGAAGACCTCAGACCTGAGTTAAATGGAGATGTTGAGCCCCTTAACCATACCAGTGAGCAGATTGAAGTGAAAGAACTGGATAAAAACGAGAGACAATCAGTGTCATCGTATGATAGTAGTAGTGAAAGTGAAAACGAAGTAGAGTACAAAGCTGAAAACAGGGTATCCGAGCATGTTCTTCAAGAAGAGCCGGAAGAAAGTGCAGAAGATTTTAAGGAAGATGAACAAGTAGTGGAGGCTCAAAGTTTTGTAAGTGAAGACCATACTGTGAGCATAACTGTAACTCAAATCCAAGAAACAACAGAAGTTGTAGCCCAGGAAATCACAGTTACAGCTTATGAGAGTGGAGAGAAGGTTGAAGAAGATGGCCATGACATTCTTGAAGAGGAAAAGAACAAAATTAATGGGGATGTTTCTCACATTGATGTTGACGCTTCTGCTCAAATAATCTGTTGTTCGGAGGTAAATTGGTAAACCGTTTTAGGCTTTATACCACAGTCTTCTAATGTTAGAGAAGATCTTTACCCATCTTCCAAGTAACTAGAGAAATATCAAGCAGTTTCAAAGAAAAAAATAACCGTTTGCAGAAAATGCGTGTCCCCTGATGCAATACTCTTCTAATCTGTTACTGGGCTTTACATTTCTATACCCTTTTCAAATTCTTCTTTTCAAATTCGTTAAAGATCATCTTTTCTTTTTGCCATGTCTTCAGTTTGTATTACTGTGCTGTGCATGTGTAGTCAGTTCGGTCTAGCTGTTTTGTTCTTTGTCATTTTAATGTGTCTTCTGAAACTTAAGGCTGCCATACATGGGTCGATGCCCGTGAGATCCGCATTTAGCGTTTAGCCTGATCTAGAAGGAGCTCGGGGCGCAGCATCGTCGTGTCCCATAACCCTGTTTTCGAGCAGGATTGGTGGAGTGGCTGCATTAGATATGCACTAGATAGATGGCTGCGAACAAGCGTGGCGCTCGAAGCGGCCATCTATCTAGCACATATCTATGCATGGATGGGCACCTTTAGCCCCAGGCACCACTATGCGCAGGCATCTCCTGATGCCTGCACAAGCCTCCGTCATGTTACTATGTACGCAGATGGGCTGCGTTGATTTTAGCGTGATGGAAGCAGATCCAGGGCTCTGACGAGCTGTGAAGCCAGCCCTGTCATAGCTCCATCGCCGTTAATGGCCGGCTCGAGCACTACGTTAAAACGTGTATATATAGCGAGAGGTTTTAATGGACAGTGGAGCCTAGGGCTTATAGTCACAAACTTACCAGCAGTTCACAGCACAAAAAAAATTTGTAGACTGTAAAAATTGTCCAGCTCCATTGTAGTTTACATGAGTGTAGACTATGCCAAAAAGGTTTTGTGTAAATATAACCAATTTTTTTTGCAATAATAAAGTCACACAAAAAAGTCAAAGTAATATATTAAAGGCAATCACTGTATCCATTTTTGTTTAAAACAAAGACATCCTGATAACCAAGAACACACTAAAAGGTGGAGCTGTAAGTTGGGAGTTCATCTACCAGCTGTCTCTTCCTTCTATAGTGTCTATGTATTGACCAGTAAAACAAGTGGAGGTCTGTATACTGATACTTCCATATTTCGGAGGGCCTTGTCCCGGCCTTGTTTTGTTATTATTATTATTAACATTTATTTATATAGCGCCAGCATATTACGCAGCGCTGTACAATACATTACAGTGGAGATACAACACAGTATAACACACAGGTACAGGTAATGAGGAGGAGTAGAGGACCCTGCCCGGACGGGCTTACAATCTAATAGGTTGGGGAACAAGGTATACAATAGGTGGGGGGGGGGGGGGGGGGGGGGGGGGGGGGGGGGGGGGGGGGGGGGGGGGACTGGCATGGTGGTGGTGTTAGGAAGAAGATGGGTAGGAGAGGCTGAAGAGGTGGGTTTTTAGAGCTTTTTTGAAGGTGGCAAAGGTAGGAGCAAGTCTGATGGGGCGAGGGAGGGAGTTCCAGAGAGTAGGAGCGGCCCTAGAGAAGTCTTGGAGCCGTGCATGTGATGAGGTTTGAGTGGGGATGTCATTAGTAAGTCACTGGAGGAGCGGAGGGGGTGGCTAGGGGTGTATTTGTGTACCAGGTTGGAGATGTAAGGAGGACAGGAGGTGTGGAGTGATTTAAAAGCAAGGCACAGGACTTTAAATTTAATTCTCTGGACAATGGGAAGCCAGTGTAGAGATTTGCAAAGAGGAGCAGCAGATGTGGAGCGGTTAGAGGAGTAGATGAGTCTAGCAGCACCATTCATGATGGACTGAAGAGGCGAAAGTCTAGTGAGAGGGAGACCAGAGAAGATGATGTTGCAGTAGTCCAGACGAGAGATGATGAGAGCATGCTAGATCCTGCCACATGGAAGTGGCAGGATCTAGCAATGTTCTGAATGTGGAGAGTAAAGGAGAGCGCAGAGTCAAAGGTGACACCAAGGAAGCGAGCTTGTGGAATGGGGGAGATGACGGTGTTATTTACTGTAAGTGTGATGTTGGGGGGAGGCTTGGAAGGTGATGGGGGAAAGATAATGAGTTCAGTTTTGCTCAG
>CM070035.1:100611685-100621945 GCA_036250615.1 Ptychadena robeensis | reverse complement strand
CCCCCCCCCTCAACAAAACCTTTTGTTACAAAGTAATTACATGTTTCACAGGCTTCCATAGTTCCATAGCGGGCTTTATTTTCCAAAATTTCTGTTATTGACTGTGTGGCCAATCTTACTTTCTCTGTATTTTCTAAAACTCTTTGAATCTCTGTGCTCGTTTTCTCAAAAACATTTATGGAAGTCTCCTTTTTCTTCTTGTACAAAGGCGATTGCCGCTGGGGACAGCGAACCTGGCATTTTACTGAGTGCCCAAACAATCACATCGGATTCAGTACTTACAACAACAACGACACACATCACAAAGGTAAAGTTCATGGGTCAGTTGTGTGCAATGTGCTAACACTGTGTTTGTGCCATTGTCTGACTCTTCTGTAAATGTTGACACTTGATAAAAAGACAAATATTAAGAAAGGGTATTATATTTTTATACTGAGAATTTGGAGTTCAAGTGATACTGACACAGAACAAAATCACAGACACATCCAGTGTTGTGAGCATGGAATGTTTTATTCATCCAAATAAGTGTTTCTGGGTATATCACAACCCTGTCATCAGGCAATAGTAGGGCACAAAAGGTTTCTAGTCACTGATATATGATGAAAGCATCACATTTCCTGTTATGTGTACAATGCAGCTCAACTAATTTATTCATATTGACTTAAGTTTTGATGGGTTTGCAAAGATTTGAACATATGTATAATTTGCCTGTAAATGAAGCTTAAATTGTAATATACAGATGTACTTACCAATATGTTCTTCTAGACTGGTAAAGGAGGAATATCTGAGACAAGAATTGAAAAGCGTATTGTGATTAGTGGAGATGCTGACATTGATCATGACGAGGTAAGTTCGGAATATACAGCATTTAAGCCCATTAAGGCAGGGGTTCCCAAACTTTCCTTGCAGGGCCCCCCTTTTTCTATTTAGGAACATTATCGAGCCCCCACTCCCTATTCAAACACAGGTTAAGAATGATGGCTAGCGACCCCCTGGAATACCTTTTGCGCCACCAGTTTGTAAACCACTACATTAATGGATATGGTCAGTCAACTGATTTCTATATTTATTGAGCACTTTGATTGTAACAGTAAGCCTTAAAATAATAATAATAAAGTCTATAAGATGTGTCTGGAAAACACCGGGTTCTGCTGCAGAAGATATATAGGCAGAAAATGACCTAAAATGAGCAAAAAAGGGATTCCCTCTCCTCAAAACTGGGCTCTACAGGGGCCCATACAGACATAGATATGGGCGCTTCAAGCACCATGTGCATTCACAGCCATCAATCTGGCCTATATCTAATGTGGACATCCCTGTTTTTGAGCGGGATCAATTCCCCCGAAAACGGGGTTATTGGACATGACTGCAAATCACGGTCGATGTCCATTGCTTTGGGCAAGTAATGGCCGGCGCACAAAGGGTGCCAGCTGTAGTGATGATGTCATTGGCGTACTGGACACTGAAGGTATGTTCTGAGTCCTCTTTCTATTCTATTTCTATTTTAATATGTACATTTTTATGAAAATGCTTTATTAAATCCATTGTAGAAAGGTGTGGTTTTTTTTCAATATAGCCACCAAGCTACTGACAGAGAAGAGTTTGGTCCTATACAAAAGAATCTTAATTGGTTCATTTACAGTAGTTTCCTTTCTATATTAGGGACAAGAAATTATAACTTGTAATGCCCCCCCCTCCCTTTTTTTTTCTTTACTTTTGAAATGGATTCAAATGTTTGGTTTCTCAAATACTATTGCACACTTATGTTGTATTTTTTGTCATAGGCATTAGCACAAGCGATAAAGGAAGCCAAAGAGCAACACCCTGATATGTCTATCACTCGTGTGGTGGTCCACAAGGAGACTGAGGTTACTGAAGAAGATGAATAACAGTATGGTAAGTGCCTTACATTATTTTACCAGGCTATCCTATGAGCTTAAAAACTGAAAACATGTGGTATTATAAAATACTTTACACATGAGTAGTCTGTAAAATGTTGCTAGAGGTCTTTCTGTAGGCAACTGTTTCATGTGTGGAAAGTAATCATGTTGATTACTTTCATTTATCTCACATAAATAAATATCTAATTAAATTACTTGCCATGATGTTTACAACCCTTGTCATGCTGTTTCATTTTAAAACATAATACCTTCCCACATTTATATTCTCTTCTAGGAAGGTCCATGCTTGATTTAGCCTGCTAGTATCCCCTGTAACTGATATATAAGTTGTGGATGGAATATCACTGACCTGCAGGTTATTTTAAGGTGTAAACATATGTATAATAATGTTAATTTAGTTATTGTGGCACAAAATCTTTTCAGTTGTAATGTGTAACCTAAAGCAATCTGCCCACTAAGTGGCAGCAAAGTATTCGATTTCATCACATCACCCTGTTCTATGTATGTAAAATGCATCTGCTGTATAATGTGCAGTAACATACCATACATGTCAGTATGAACGCATTGTTTCCATAAATTCACTTTTTTTTGCTGTAGCTATCAACTGGTTTTATTACACTATCAAACTTCCAGATACAGTAGTTCCTTATATAATGTGTCTGAATCATAGTAACAAAATGATTCGTACAACAACTGTAAGCTCAGTTTATGCTCTTAGACAACTTAACACAAACTTGAACAAGGCTACATATTGCTGTAAATGTCCAGTTGAGGATAGTTTTAAATATACCCACAATCTTGTTGCCAGGCGTTTCAATCTTTTTGGCAGCTCTAACAAAAGATCTCCACATGTAACCTAGCTCACTGGGTCCACCTGCCCATTGTCATGATAATGGGGCAGAAGCCTGTGATGGTTCGGCACCATTTGTGTGCTGTCGGGTCGGCAGACGGCATGTAGCGAAGCTGGCTGTGCTGTGTATCAGCATGAGCACAGGGAGAGAAGCAGGAGGCAGCTTGCTTCTGGGCTGATTCCTCAGCCCTGATGAATCTAAAATCTCTCGGAGCTGAGGAGACATGTACCCATATTTTAGACGTGAACACTGTGTCCCCGTCTAAAGTATCAGACTGATCTAAGAATAACTGACTAGTCCGTAATGGCTTAGATCGAGTTGGCTGCCGATTCAAGCTCTTTAAGCTTAAGATCGTCACCCGATTTTTCGGCCGACCAATCGGCAAGAGTGTGTACGGCGGTCGGTCAGCCGAAAAATAGAAGCGTCTATGGGGGGCTTATATGAGGTTTCAGAGAGCAGATGTCACAGGCTTCATTGAAAGAATATCTGTATCCACCTGTCTGGTTTCCCCTAAATAAAAGCTTGTACAGCTCTGTTCCATCCTTCACCGTTTCTGTAGAAGTCCCACATTGCTCAGATCTACAGATACGGTGGCACTTCTTGTTAAAAGTGTTATTACGCGGTGATGTAAAAATGTAATGTTCATTTAGATGTCCCCTAGGTTAGAGAATGAAGGAATATCAGGCTATTCGGGATATTTACTGACCACTGCTTTCACACCAACAGCTTATGTAGCTGTGGATTATTGCAGTTATTTAGTTATTTCAGTTACATTCCGTTAACTTCATGATGAACCACACAAGCGATCACAACTGTGAATTTGGATCCTTCCCCATGGACACAGAGACATACAGAAATGATGACATTGGGCCATTCGGTTTACATGCCCTTACTTTTACTATTTCATGTTGTGTTGTATTGTATTGCCATTTGCTGAGGTTTTCTGTTTGACATTTCACTAGTCATCAAACTGTACTGAACAAACTCGCATACTACTAAAATGTGTCTCTTCAGAGACAGATGAGTCTTTTTGTATCCATGTCCACAATTCCAGAGTACAGTTCTTCTTTAAATGTTCATAAACTTTTAGAGATCTGTAGTGTTTTTACTAAACACTTGTCTTCTGACAGTAAAGTTAATTTACCAATGTGTTTTAGTTTTCAGGATGAACCCAGAGCAGGTATCACCGAATGAAGGAATTTGAACCACATGTCCTGCTGCTAACTTTGCTATGAATTGACCAGGTTTGGCAAGCATGACAGGACGCCTGAAGGCTAAGATGCCAACGTACAACCTCAGCTTAACATCTCTGACCTGTGCTGTTCCAGCAGTTTGTTCTGTTTTTATAACCACTTTCTAACATCCATAGCTTTATAGTATAATTCTGTTATGCACAACTACTTGCTATTTTTGTAATTCTTGGTTATCCGTTTGTGAACAATAACCCTTTATAAAACAGACCTCTGAACAGAGGGTGCCGAAAACCTTTGTAACTAATGTAGAATATTTTTTTCCTTATTTTTATTTTTACTATTGTCTTAATAAAAGCCTCTTACTGGGGTATATAATTACAGACTATTCAGGTAAATTTATGGTTTAGGAAGAAAGAAAATGTTTTGTACACATTTCTTAAACTTTTCAAGTCCGGTTTCACATTTGTTGGTGTTTTTTCTACCATCAATTGTATTTTAAATGCATTATTTAGTTTTGAGAGAAAAATCAAAGGTTCTAAATAGTTGCAACACAATTTGGGCTTTTGTGCAAAAGAGTTTCAGGCTAAACTTTTATAGCTGCATAGTAGGGAAGAGACCAGCAGGGGGAGCTCCGTCAGCTAGTTTTATCTGGTGGTGCGCTTCCATCATAACACTGCCCTGCTAGCAGTGAGCACTGTCTGCTTTTTCCCTTTCGGGAAGGAAAACACAAAACATTCCAGAAAACATGATCTACAAATGCACTTCTTTCCCAAAAAAGGAAGCAAATGCAGTTTTGGCAGCTTAAAGCAATGTTGTGCTATTTTTGTTAAAGTGTACGTAGCTAAATGTTAAAAATTCACCTTTGTAAACACCACTTTCTTCTCTTCTCTTTTTTTTTTTTTTTGTATTCGTCTTCATATTAAAACTGACAACCATAGTTAAGCTGACAATGTTTCCTAGATCTCAGTAATTATTTTGGTGGTTTTTATACAGCGCAAAAGGGTAATTCCTTGTTTGCATTGACCACATCCACTTTGTTTACCACTAGCCATGTGTATTGAGCTCATCTTCGCTTACCTGTTGTTCACCAAGTGTATAGTTACATTCCGAAATTAGATTTATAGCAGCTTCGAGTTGTATTAAGAATATTTTGCTTTCTGTAATACTGTTAAAATAAAGTTTATTCTGTTGAATATATTGTGTTTGGTGTTTCTAATGTAAAAAAAGTGAATGATATGATGATGGTTAATATGTTACAGGGTGTGCACCATTACCATGTGCAAGCTTCTTATCTTATGGTCACATGCATACATGGTTATTTGAAAGTATATATTTATTTATAATATTACACATATTACATTCTATTCCTATTAGTGTTCTATATAAAAGTTGCTAAATTGCTGCTAACATATGGTCTTAAAGTACTGAGAACTACCATATTTTTCAGACTATGAGACACATATTTTTTAGAGCAGGAAAAAAATATTTGAATTGTCCAAATCCATTGGGGGAAAAAACCCCTGCAGTACCAACTTCAGCCAAAATGGATGTCACTAGAGAGCAGACGGCAGATCTCTCCTTCCTCACACACGGGGAAGGGGGGTGTGCGGAATCTGCATTCATGTCTCCACTCCATGTCTTCACCACGTGAATGCAGCTTTCCCACACACCTCTCTGCATTGTTTATATCAGCTTATATAAGCAAAATAGTTCAGATGGGAGATCCAGCTGTGTGCAGATCCCCCATCTGCGGGGAGAGTGAGGATGCTGGGGGGAGCCAAGGTGCGACTTGGCTGCGGAGGTCGCATATTTAGACCATAAGATGCAGGCACTTTTTCCCCCTGATTTTTTTTGGGGGGGCGGGGGTGGAGTGCTCCTTGTATTCCGAACTGGCTTTCTCAGTTCAGAATGACAGTTATGAGTATTCATCCAGGATCAAATTGGTAAATAAATTGTATGAGAATCTTTGAAAAGCATAAGGCGCTGTGTATCCCCAAAGTCTGACCATCCCTCCAATAAGAAAACCCCTAGTGCTCATCCCACATGTGAGGGCCCCCATACACCTTAAAGGTGTAGATTTTTTCGTCCAATTAATGAAGAACGAACGATTGCTTGGTTGATTGAACAAAAATCTAGAATGGCAAATTTGTTCGATGGATAAATTTTGTTCGATCTCGAACAAAAAATCGCTCAAAAGGTCATGGAACATGTTGGTAAATTTTTATCGGTCGTAGTAATTCCGAATGTATTTTCATTTGATATTGGCAATGAATGAACAAAGAAATCTAATGTTACATTCAATAAATGCATAAACGATGTTCGGCAAACATATCTTTTAAAAAATCTTATCGGCAGTTGATTGAACAAAAAATCTACACGTGTAAACCCACCTTTAGATCTTCTTTTGTTTTACCAAAACCATGTAATATGAGGGACTTTATAAACCATCAAGTCTACCTGTGTTCAATCGCAGAGGACCTAGCACTACATAGTTGTTGGTAGATCTAAAGGTATATGGCCAGCTTAAGATATCATATTCCGGGTCAAAGAAGGGCCTAATCCTAACAACGGCAAGCAACAGTGAATCTTCAGTGGTTAACGTTTAACTTAAAGGACACATAAATTAAATTAAAATTATTTATTTTCTTACTTAACAGCTGCCATAATGGTGGAGAACAATATACTTACCTGCTGTGCTCTTGCCTTTGACAGTTTCCATATTAAATCCTCTGTAAATGTCAGTCTTCCAGGGGTTGAACCACTAGATGGCACTATATAATGGTTTTAAATGGTGAAAACATAGCTCTGTAGGCTTGTAAAGGGGACAATTCTTAAAGTATTGTAGAAGCACACAATTTGTGAAGATCTGAAGCCATAAGATATTTAGGGTGGTAAGGTCGTAGATTGTTCCTTCTGAACTGATTTCCCACTGTTGAACTACAGTTTCATTTAACATGACTGTGATTTGTGTATGCTTAATATTGGTGTGATTAAGTCCTCAGTGATCACTTGCAATGCCTTCAGATGAGCAAGAATCTGGTATCAATAGATGGGGTAGAGGCTTGTGTGAAGTTACCTTATAAGTCTTTCCCAGCACTCAGCAACACATGACCTCTGTCCACCATGATGGGTATAGATTTTTAAAGTCCTTAAGGCAGACCGCTAAGTGAGTGTTTAGATTTTGTAGTAAAGTTGAATCCCTGGTATAGGATGGCTGGAAAGCACTTGAGAAAAGGAATAATCGGAGCAAAAGATGGAGCTCAGTCAATGTGCCGCTACTTTCATCAGGCGCCGGAACCAAACCATTTATATTATGTACTAGGCTTGTTTCACAGTGACAAACCTCTGCTTTCCCTTCTCCCAAGCATGCCTTATCTGCTCTCTGTGCAGAACATATAACAAGGGCTGCAGGTCAGCACAGTGTTGCATTGTATTAAAATAATTGGGCATTGCCTGACATTCTCAGCCAGAAATCCCCAACGGGCTTATTTACAATAGCGTGATAGTCCATCAATGTGCACGATATCACTGTTGCCGAAACAGTCTTACGGTTTTCATGGAACAAAATGCTAAACGCAACGCAAGGAGGTAGAACATATGTTGGGCGACATATTGCTCTAAAGTAACCCTGCTGAGTTGTAGAAAAGATTTTAAGCCACTTCCGAAGAGGCATACTCACCTCTACAGAGGCGGACTTCTACCATTCCAGCAGTTTTTGAAGTATCTGATTGTGTCAGTATATAACACTGCCAGAAATGTTTAATGCCATGTCCTCCTTGCTGTGTTTCCATTTTCCTACACCTATGTCACTGCTGTATTGACACTAAGATGAAAGGATTGAATTAATTTCAAGTATATCTATCAATGATTACACCCTAGTAACAAAAGACCAGTAAACGATGTGCCTAACCCAAATGGACTTGTGAAGCTCTACGAAAATAAGACCGTCTTATATTTGTTTTTCCTCAAGAAGACACGCTATGGCTTATTTTCAGGGGGTGGTTGTGTGGGGTGAGAGAGACCCACAGACTGTTGTTGGTGGGTGCTCGGGAAGTGTGACCCGCAGTGCTGAGTAAACCAATGAGAAAACACAATACCTAAAGCAAGAGCATCCTGCTCCTCACCTCACTGTGGAGACTTTCACTTTCTATAGCACCTGTAACTATGGGGCAATTGAGAAGAACGGCCCATATTCTTTACAGCTCCGTGCCGGAATGCATGGATTGTGCAGATATGGGTAGGCTGTTGAGTCACCCTCATCACTATGTGTTATTTTGGGGGCTTATAATGCTTAGAAATTCTGCTACGGCTTATTTCATGGGTATGTCTTATTTTTGGGGAAACACAGTATATGCATGGACATAGTTTACAAACTATCATATCACAATAAGAAAAGTTTTATGTGTTTTACACAGTTTATGTGCTTTTTGCTCTTTCACACTGCGGTCAGTACCGCAAATGCAGCGTGGCTAGGGTTAACGCAAGGTACAGAGGTTCCCATAGAAATGTCCTGCAGCATATATTTTTGCAGGTGCAGCGCTGTCCAAAATGCATTTGGTTTGCCTGCAATAAATGTAATCACTACCACGTCCATTATCGCCAAGAACCGCAGGAGCATCGTTTTTTTTTTAAACTAGAGATGGTGAAATGTCATTTTGAAAATTGAAATCCCTATCATGGTACCATGCCCCAAAATGTATTTTAAAGCGGATAGAAGTTGGGGGCCTGGCTTGTCTTGGACACAGGCAAGGGGGGCCTTAAGGAAAAAGGGTTGGCAACTACTGACCGAAAGCATTTGCTGTTTCTATCCTAAAGTTAGATACACACTTGCTTGAGATAGCCAGGACATGTTAGCTTTTGTCTTATTGTTTAATGGTTGAATTTTTTTGAAATTTTTTGGGGAGTTCGAATTTGCAAGTTAATTGCAAAGTTCCTGTACATGGTATCATGACTAAACTTGCTGGAGATGTAGGAGGGTTGAGGATATACTACTACTGCAGAAAAGCATGTGTGTTCTTTCCGGATCACCCGCGGTTTTTGCCACTTTTCTTTTTTAGTCCATTGATGTCAATAGACTAAAAAACGATTCCAATTGAAATCAGTGGACACAGTGCGGCACAATAAACGCTGTAAACCGTGCCAATCCGTTACTGTGAAGACATTGGGGAAAATGGGAGCGGTACAGACGAGAATAAAATAAGAGCCCGAGCCACTCCCACACCGCCCCAGTGGAGCCTCAGCCTAATTTAAGTTAATTAAGTCAAGTCAAAATTTCTACTTTGAATTTTAACTCAATTTATGCAAAAACGAGGAAAAACCCAGGATCTTCTTCGGGAGGGAAGAGGAGGAGAGGGACTCAGCAACCCAGACAGTGCCTGAGCAAGTCCCTCACCTCACCAAGAATATTCCGTTCTTAGAAGATGTGTGCCTATGCTCCCACTATTCCACCAACGAACGGGAGATTATTGTATGTGGCACATAACTTTAGAATAGAGCACATGACCTTTCATGACATATAAGACACAAAATGTGAATTACCGCCCTAATGCTTGAAGTATAATTAAAAACAAGTTTTCTTATTTAAAAAATGAAAAATAATGTCTTCAAGCTATGCATGCTGTTACTTTTTCATTATAAAATGCTTCTACAAGTCAGTAAAGGCTGAAAATGTTATGTGCGGCCATTTAGGGATGCCAAGGGCCGTACTTGTGGCCCTCCATATTAACTCAGTTTTCCACCACTGCTCTACATGATGAGACTAAAATTTGACCGTCTCTATTAATGATCTGTCTTTAACATGGGGAGTTGTGTGTTTTAACATGAGGTATGTAAATGAAACATATATGGCATTTGAAAGCAAAGACATAGCGTGTACTTTTGGAGAAAATTTGACTTGTGGAGGCCACTGTCTCCATCACAATAAATTTGACTTGCGGAGGCCACTGACCCATCACAATACATTCTGCGTAAGTTACTGATGCCCCCCCCCCCCCAGAGGAGCTTCTAAAAGTATAGATGTCCCAAGAGTGTACAACATGCTGGAAGGACTT
Organism: Ptychadena robeensis; assembly: GCA_036250615.1. Taxonomy (NCBI): domain Eukaryota; kingdom Metazoa; phylum Chordata; class Amphibia; order Anura; family Ptychadenidae; genus Ptychadena; species Ptychadena robeensis. Next base: position 100,611,950 of record CM070035.1, on the reverse strand, counting down.
GACTGTATGGGTCTCTTCATTTCCACCAATACAAAGAGACATACCGTATATGCCGGCGTATAAGACGACTTTTCAGTACCTTAAAATCCTGCCCAAAGTTGGGGGTCGTCTTATACGCCGGGTGCCGCAGGCAGGGGGGTACAGGGGACCATCTATGGCAGCCGGTTACTGAATCCGTGCTGCCTGAAGCTGCGAGCTGCTCCCTGAGATACATTGTTACATTGTAATAACGAGTGAGCAGTGTTACCATGGCTACAGGACGCTC
>CM070035.1:100588968-100611585 GCA_036250615.1 Ptychadena robeensis | reverse complement strand
AGGTGCAGTGTGCCTTTGCCCGAACTGGGTTCGGGCATATCGCTAGGGAGGTTAATATATCATTTATTAATAATCGTTTTACTAAAAGATTAAATGCTTAATAATAAGCTGTGGGAATTCTCACATTTCTAAGGGAGTGAATTTGGTGATGTGAATAGAGCTATCATAAATGTATAACTTTTAACTATTACTAATGATGAGAAGAATTGAACCACTTTAGGGGAAACAGACTATTTCAGCTGCACATGCCATACATTTATCCTAGCTTGTATACTGGTAGTTTAATACAATTAAATACACCCACTCCATAGGTTGGCTGGGTTTTGGACCATCCTTAATAACATACAGAATGCCAGTAAATAACTGAGCAATAAAATAAGACCCAACTAAATAATACATTGAGTAATTAAATGGCTAAAAGCTTGATCAGCCCAGATGGAGAGGGAAAACAGATGTTCTGCTGATTAATTAATAAACAACTTTCTGATTAGTTTCACAAGAACAGCTTTGAGAAGCTTTCTGTGACCATGACACTGGTAAAAATATTAACCTCCCTAGCGCACTGCTGAGGTCCAGATTTCTGTACCAAAAGTGCACCATAGATTTAAATGGAATATTTTTTTTATGTTGTAGGTCTGTAACTTCCCAAAATATGTCCGTACAAGGGTCTAATAGACATCCTGAATATAATAATGTTTGAAACAAACAATTATGTTAAAAAAATGCATTTAAAATATATATAATTAAAGGTATCATCTGAATGATAAAAATTTTTAAGTGCTTATTTTGTATAATAGATTTTAAAACAGTTTGTATTCATATTTATGTTAAATTTTTTTCAATTGGAAATTATGTGTTTTTACTTTGAATTGTATTGGATACAGTTATCACTGTATCCTTTGGCACCCTCTGAAAGGGTTAACTTCAAAGAGCACATCTGGAAATGACACTGGGAGTGATTTTTCAGATGTGTTCTTTGAAGTTAGCCCAATTTACATTTGAATGTCCCACGCCCCCCCCCCCCATTGTCACGTCACTCAGGGGGGAGGATGAGCCGCTCTCCACTCTCCAGCAGCCTGAAAACAACCTCCTTAACCTCCTGGGTACGTGGCACGATTTTTTAAAAAGTACAATCGATTAGATGTTGCCGCGATTTTCAGTTCTCTATTAGGTCCCGAACACGAGGTGTGCTCGGAAAAATTGACGCCTCCTCCATTACATGAAGATCAACGGCGACGTCTACAAGCTGCCCCTCTGACATCATATGTGATGCCATCGGGGTGTGCACAAAAGCTGAGAAACTGAGAAACTCACCCTAACATAACAGAACACCCAGGAGGTTAGCCTCCTTGGTGTTATAGGTTCGGGCAGAGTTTGTTTACAAAACAAAAATGGGTGGGCACACCATAGACCTCAATGTTAACTCCCTGGTTGTTACACACGCACATGACTCTGACACAACCGGGGACTCCAGAGGTGTGCTCAGAAAAAACAATGCCTCCTCCATTACATGGTGGTCAATGGTGCCACCTTCCCCCTGCCTCTCAGGCATCATATCTGACATCATCAGGGCAAGCACGGAACATTTGCAGGTATGCTGAAGTGCAGAATCGCGAAGTGGAATTCGGCGGACAGGTGAGTTTTATTGTAGTATTATCTCAGGGTAAGTTTTATCAGCTGAGAAACTCACCCTGAGGCTACTCCGGCAGAACACCCAGGAGGTTAATGGAGAGGCGTCGCTTTCCCAGCCCACATTGCCATTCTAAGCAGCACAGGAATACAGAGGAAGGAACATAGAATAAAATTAATAGGGAGACAAGCAGCTGTTTTTCTTTTAAAGAAAAAATATCCTTAGAGAATAGAGATTTCAGCCAGGAAGTGGACAGGACATCTTGCCCCTCCCCACCTGACCGCACCCATAGACAGTAAATGAGCGGTTGAAGTGACAAGTTATTTTAACAGCACCCATTCAGGTCTACGGCCACGATCAGAACGCGGTGACCCGCGTTTTAGATCGCGGCCGATTGCGGCCCTTACTTGAAGTGGGCGCAAGCATGCGAAAGGCTTGAAAGGCTATGGCTCCTATGCTGTTGTCCCCATCCTGCCAACTTTTGCTAAATTTCGGCTAGCTGACTTAATGAGTTAATCGCAATACCCCTGAAAATGGTGTTACCGCCAAATTGTTCCAGAAATGTTGGCGACGATACCATGTTCAGGGTCTTTGCAATTAATTCACCAATAAACTTGTAAAAATGTTGCAATCATATGTACTGTGGTCCTTGCTCTTAAACGTTTGGAAAGAAAAGGATCTTCCACGTGTTCCACATATAGGTTTTATGACTGAAAACTGAAATCCATGACAACCACTATAGTGGTTGAGGGAAATGCGGGGGTGGAAAACTGTGTGTAGTCACAAAGAGAAAATGTATTATTTGATTATCAGATGTATAGCAATAAGTGAGGGACAAGCAGGGTAGCACATAAGAGGTATGCTGGTACGCAAAATGGACCAAAATCTAGCTATGCATACCTTTATTGTTCGTACTTAGTGCATCTGCATAGTAGCCAAAGAGGGGAGAGATCTACAGCACACAGCATCCCCTTTCACTCCCCTTAATGTGTGAGAAAGAAGCTGTGACATGATCTGTAAATTAACAGCAAGTGGGACATCTTGTGGCTGAAGTTGATATTACAGATTAAATTAAAACTCGAACATATAAAATTGCTGTACAAACAACTTCACTTTATCATGTATAAACTTCTGTAAAAGCTTTTATTGTAAAAAGTATACAATTTATGTCACCTAGAAACCGCAGAGAAACATTAATAACTGTGAAAGTTTGCAGTTAGGGGAGTGAAATTGGGAATGTAAATTACTAATCTCAGAAAAGGATTGGACTTCTAAGGGTGTTTGAGATCTGGGGGTTGAAAGCATATGCAAAGGTAAAATCTGACAAGAGAAAAGCACTGTTTGACAGTTGGAAAATAACTATGAATGGTTGACATTTTGACTGCAGGTAGTCTCAGGGGTTAAGGTAGCCATACATGTTCTGATTCTACCTTGATTTTTGAGGGACATACTGCAGCGTGATGATGTCATCATGCTGCAGCTGGCCCCTCAGAGTGATTAAACAGGAAACAGGCTGGCCCCTCATTACTTTGGGATTAAACAGGAATCTACCAACATGACGGATCACCCTGCAATCCGATATGCGGCAGATTCCTGGTCGATCTAGGTGGGCGCACCAGATTTTTGTACCATTGACCACTGCCCCCCTTGGCAGGAACGCGCACAGCAGTCGATCAGCTGAAAAATTGGGCAGAAATCTACCCATGTATGGCTAGCTTTAGTTACTAACCCAAAAAATTTCAGGGTTGTACTACTGAGATGTGAGATCTGAGGGTTCAGTGTATTGTGAGAGTTACATGTGACCCAAAGCCAGCTGGTGACCTGTGGATGGAGACAGCTAATTGTAGGATCAATCAGGAACAGGGAAGTCCAGAATCTACTATGCAGGAGGCTGATGCAGAGGACAGTGAGGGAGACAGTGAGAAAGACTCCCCTTATTAACACCATGCTACCTACATATGGGGTGCGTACCAAATAGTGATGACAACATAGGCAATATTCGAATTTGCAATATTTCATGAATAATTTCACTAATATTCGATTCCTTATTCATGAATATTCACAATTCGAGTGCATGGCGATGATATATATATTATATATATATATTACCTTCAAAATAAATGGTCACATGTGGTATTTATTTTGGCATTGCATATATAAAATCGCATTGCATGGCCATAAGCTTCCCAATGCATATTATAGTGAATATTCAACATTGCAAATATCCACCGTCATATTCACGAAAATTGCGAATTCTCGAATAGCCAATATTAGTCTAATGTATTTGCAATTTGAATATTTGAGCTCAACACTAGTACCAAACACCATCTCTCGGTGATCATCTGAATAGCACCAAAAAACTTATCTGAACCCCTGTGGATAAGAAAACCAATGCAGCCATAGGAACTAACGATTGGTGTGCTGGAACATATTCGATTTTTGGTTTGGGTTTACATTTTAACATTAATATCATTTTAGAAGTCTCTCCTAAAACCTTTTATGATATTTTTTTAAGTGTTCATCAAAATAAAAGGTAGTGGTCACTTCATGGTCCATATTCAGCAATTCCCTGTTAAAAAGTTGTCAAGGCAGTGACAAAGGTAGAAATGTGAATTTAAAAAAGCATACATTTTAATGTAGCTGTTTAATGTAGTCCACTTATGTTATTTTTATATAAAATATCTGGTTTATTTTTAAAACATAGGTATTTGAAAGAAAAGGGGAAAAGACGCATTGAAGTCATTTGCCATGTCATTATTCTTTATTATCTATTTTATATAATTTAATATCTCTAAAATGTAGAGAGTGAGTCAAGGTTATTTCCATTATAACAATGGATATAAATAGCATACATTTAGTTGTCTGAACAGCAATTTACCAATAAAGTATTTATTTCAATTGAGCCATTAGTCAAGTATTTTTATTTCTATATTGTTTGCTGGATTGTGCTGAGAGTACTGCAAATCACAATGCACTGTACATATGTAAAGTGTGCTGAACACCTACAGTTGATGTTTATTATATATTTTCCACTCTGGGTTGTATTTACTTAATGTAAAAAGATGGTATACTTATAATGAGATGATGACATAGCAGACAGTGAATGCGTGTACATCTTTTTTTCTATTATTTTAAAAAAGATTCATATTATTATCAATCTATGAATATACCTGCCAACAATAACAATACCAGTTTAAGATGCAGCTTACGTGCACAGAATTTTTTTTTACCTTATGAGTAGAGATGGCTTAACTTCGGCCAGCTCCATTTGCGAACAGGTGGATCGGTTTTTTAAAAAGTCAGATGTCCGCCTGTCCTTCACTTCCGGTACCTGGAAAGCATAGCTCCTGATTCCGATTGCCGGATGTGACGTCACTTCCGGTTTTCGGAGCCGATTTTTCACTAGAAGACTGGGTTCTCTAGTAAAAGGTTCTTCCTCCGGTGGGATCTTATTGCTCCTGATCCGACCAGTGAAAGAAAATAAGCTCCTTCTTGCCAGCGAACGGGGCAGGTCGAACACCTGTACTGCCTTGCAGACAGTGCGGCCATCACCCCTTATGAGGCTTTTTTATTGGTGAACTGTTAATGCTTTACATTCTTTACTCTATGCTGGTAATGAGCTGATATTAGGAGCCACCTCTTTAAGGGACATGAGTGCTATTGTTCCCTTCTTGTTACAGTACCTGTATAATAGACACATGTCCACAGCACTTACTACCATGGCCAAGACCAAAGAGCTGTCCAAGGATGTCAGGGAAATGTTTACTACCTTAGATTATCCCCCTTGGCTGTTTGACCCTCTCTTTAGACCTGTGGCTTTTTCCTATATTCTTTTACTCATTTTCTTTCTAATGGTCGGCCTAGCTGATAGTATACCCATATTTGACCTCAGTTTGTATATTCAGTTCATGTTTTGCTCTGTCCTTGATTTCAGACTCATTCTCAGACCTCAGCTGATACTGTTTGTGCACATATGGTAAGTGTTGGAGGAAAACCAAGGCCCAATATTATTGGTGCACATACAAGTGGATATGTTTTGTAAGGTTGATGTTGTAGATGAACTAAGGAATCACTAAGGTGGTTGTTTATAACAATCATATAAAAAATCAAGCCTTGTTTGAACAGTACAAGGAATGTCTAGCTGAAAGTCAACAGCTGGATTTAACTAAGCAAATAGGTACAACCTTCCTATTGGATAATTACTGCATGGGCTATTATGTTTCAGTGAGGTCAGCTGAATATACTGAATGACCAGGTTATTCCATCAATGGGTTTTTCCTTCCCTGATGGCACAGGAATATTCCAAGATGACAATGCCAGGATTCATCAGGCTTAAATTGTGGAAGAGTTCAGGGGGCATTTTTTTCACACCATAATTTTCACACCTGGGATGGCCACCACAGAGTCCAGACCCAATTGAGAATCTTTGGGATGTGCTGGAGAAGGCTTTGAACAGCGGTCAGACTCTACCATCATCAATGCAAGATGTTTGTGAAAAATGAATTCACTGGAGAAAATAAATCTTGTGACATTGCAGAATCTTATCGAAACGATGTCACAGTGAATACATGTCGTAATCAAAGCTAAAGGTAGCCATACATGATTTTTTACTTGATTTTTACCCAATAGATAACCAGGTGCATTCATGGCTATTGATTGGCGATCAATCGAGTGCAGCCTATAGCTAGCCATACACAGTCGGATTCCATGGCCGATCGATCACCTATCCGATCGATTCCGGCGATCTCAGCGGGAATCGGAGGTCCGATCGATCGGCCAATTAAGTGTGTCCGATCGCTACATACCACCTTGTCCCACGGATTCCTGGACGATTCCGTGTCCGATCGCTTATTCAACAAATGGCAACTCCCCCTGATGTGTGCAGAATCGGATCAGAAAGACCAACATGTTGGTTCTATGTCCGATTCGATTATGGGCCCCCGAACGATCGGACGTGATCGGATGGACAAGGTGGGCTTCACGCGATTCCAGGATGATCGTTTCGTGTGCACGCGCCCGGAATCGATCGTCCCGGAATCCGATGGGAAACAGACCCGTGTATGGGGGCCTTATCATGAACGAAATCAACCAAAAATCAGATCGAACCTGGATTGGACATGTTTGTCTTTTTTGTTTTTTTGGTGTGCAAAATGATCAATCGCTGGGAATGATCAAATCGGGAATTGATTACAAATTAAGGCGTCTATGGCTACCTTTAGAGTGTGTGACCTTTTTTTGGTGGCAACTTTTTTGGGGGGCCAGACAGTGTATTTTACCTGTATTACCAACAGAACTGTCATTCTGAAGTTCTGAACATCGGTATTCCCAGTGACCCCAGAAGTTTAATTGTTTAGGAAAACTTGTTGTATGTTTGTATAGCACACGACTAACCATACAAAATTTCAGTAAAGTTTTATTAGAAAACTCATTTTAGTTTATAAGACACATTTTTCTGCAGCATACATTTACTCCCACTAACACCCACCTGCATTCATAGTACAATATTCTCTGTACACAAATAACACCACAACCATGGTACAATCGTAAAGTGATGATAAAAGCAGACTCTAAATACATATATTTGTCAGTATTACTTTTACAGCAGGTATTCCAGCAGCTATGGAAACATTACCATTGAGACCCATTCATATCTCGCTGTTCTTTGTATAAGTCACTACTATTATTTTTCTTTTATTTCTGTATTACAGAGTGCTGCATTTTATGCTTTCTGCCTGGCGCTGCACTAACAACTCCCACACTTTATGTAATTGCCTCTTCTTTATTACTTTTTGCCATTAGAAAATGACTGTGTCAGCCTGCTCAGCCCTAATGATGGGCTAGGTCAAGGCGACAGTTTGTCCTAACACATATTACTGGTCATGAAAATACTATGTGGATGAAAAAGCATCAGACAAGAAACAATATGATGACACTTTATCTGCTATTCAATAGGCTGTGATCATCCTTGAAAAACCTCTACACATCTATGAAGGAAATATAATGTTCTCTTTGGAATGAGTCTGTGCCATGTAATTGCCTTATTTTGTCCATAGCTCTGAGCCACCACTGCTGTTATGTGACTGCATATGGGCTCTTTTAGTCAGCCTAACTAGAGAAGAAGGTGATTTGAGATGATTATGGTATTTTCCATTCCACAGGCATCGCCAGTGGCCATGAGAAGAGAGGCAAGTGACGTCAGTAAGACAGTGCCGGCTGTCTCATGTGAAAAGAATGTCTCCAAGAAACGCATTTTAATTGGCAACATCGTTTCCTTTCCCCTCCAAGCTGTGATCAATCTTTTAACTTCTTTCTTTTACTTAAGAAGTGTCAGCAAATTCACACTGTGATGCTTATGTAGTCAAAGAGTAATATTCACTTTTAGCAAAGTAAACCTGTATTCAGTTCAGACACTCATGGTAAGGGAATAAAAAAACTGGACAGGACCTTCTTCTGCATGTGATTTGAAGTGTAAAGTCCCCCTTGTTATTTTTGCATGACATCACCTACCAAGGTGACTGTTCGAGGCCATGTAACCTCCCCAAACCCTGATGTCCGCATAATCTGGATTAGAGGTTCCCATCCATGATGACAGTTGCCCCTTGTAACCAGGATATGGGCAGTCATGTTGCTGAGGAGGATATTATGTGGTAGAAAGTAGAGCAAATTCTGGCAATGCAGTGATGAGATGAGAAGAAAGTGGCCCACAAATTGCACGCACTGACATCACTAAAATGAATATGACGTCCTCAATGTGAGTATGCATGGGCACTTTTGATGGACTGTTCATAAGGAGAGCTTTCAAAGGATAAAGTTTGATCCATGAGTTTAGTTCCATCTTAATAGTTTTACAAGTGTTCTGTGTCAAACAGTAGCTGAATTAAGACGTCTTCTTTAAGTGTTGGCCTTTAGATGCTTTTAACTGTTTGTACTGAAGGTAGTAATCCTGCAGAGCCTCTCTGGGGGTTCGGGTACGAGCCAGCTCTTCATTTACTGGGGATAAAGAAAGCACTGTTATTTGACAGAAAGATCAATAGGAGTTTCACTAGCTGACATATAAATAATCATTACAGGCTAATTAGATGGGCGCTACGTGGCTGTTGATTAGGGCTGACCATGCTGGGAAATCTTGTATGTTTGCAATTAGTATGAAGAATGGCTGCACTAAGAGGTGTTCCACAGTTCAGGCAGTACAGAGGAATGAATGAGTATGATCAGGATTTATAGTTCAATGTGTTTCCCTAGTCACTGCTCATATATAAATAGGAACAAGGACACGAGGCTCACAACCTAGTCAAACAAAGTAAAGTAATGTAAACGATAAAATAAAAGATAAAATATTCTCATTAACTCCCCCTAGTGGTCAGGCCGTATCACAACGTTTTTTATGGCGCAGTACGGGCGATCAAAGCAGAGTACACTCTACTCTGATTGTGATCTCCGCCCTTCCTCATCCCCTGTACACATCACTGGCGTCATCGATGCCTGAGCTGAGCTAGCAGAGCTGACAATGAGAAAAAAATAGAGGAAGTGCTGAGCAAATGCAAACAGGGACACCTGTATGTGAAAAATAATAAACAAGTGGCAGCAGGGGTTTGAATGAGCAAAATACTGGAAAAAACCATAACCAAACACATAAATATTTACACGCACATAAATACAAAAACATAGCCAGACACACACATGAATACACATTCACTAAGATGGGGTCAACACCCCAACAAACTCGTTGTGGGGCTTATTTTATGATGGTATTATATGTCCAACTCTTCATTCAAGCCATGGGGGGATAGTGTATCGAGAGCATATATCCAATATGTTTCATTAAATATTTCATTAGGGAGTAGACTGGCATCAATAGAACCATTGATAAAAGTCTTGAGGCCTTCAGTGGAGCCATTGTGCTGGTGGTTGAAATGTGTGGGCACTGCATGGTCTGGGAACTGTTTTACAATAAGGTGGCGATGTACACCAAAATGTCTTCTGAAGGGCTGGATGGTTCTTCCTCACTTAGGAAGTTACAGGGGCAAATCATAACATATACTAGGTGATCTGAGGAGCAGTTGAGAAATTGTCGAATGGGATGGGTTTTACCAGAGTTGTCTATGAACTCTTTGTGTCCATGGGGGGATGAAATGACAGGACTTACATGATCTTTTTTTACATCATTGATGTTGGGCCTAATAGTGCTGAAAGGTTGTAAGGAGCTGATTTTTAGTAAAATTTTCTTCTATTGTGCCACTTATGCTTTGGGTCCCTTGCAGTCCCTGTTTTAGCATTTGTTCAGCACTCTTTCTATAGAGTTTTCTTCTCTTGGTCTCTGAGTCCCCTCCCTCTTCTCACGTGCAGCTGTGCCCTCTTCCCCCCATGGTTGACAAAGAGCTGCCGCTTGAAACACGTCCCATTGATGCTACTGAGCCCTCCAGCATCTGTAACCAGGTAGTGATCTTATCTGCAACCCAGAAGTGACATCATCCTAGTAACCACAGGGCCCAAAGAGATTACTCCTTGCTAAGCCTGCACTCTACATCTTTTAATTTATTTTATTCATTATTTTATCATTTACAGAACTTTACTTTGTTGTACTACATTGTGCATCTTGTGTCCTTGTTCCTGTTTGTCTATTACAGGTGAGCCACACTCCTCCGATTTGTGAGCTGCACACCTTCACGCAACCTAAACACCCACCCCTCAAATTGACCCATTTTTACTCGATGGTCTTTGCCCAGGCCCCCTACACCTACTGAGGGCCCCTCTGGATACTGCCATCCCTTTAACTGTGTAACCCTTGCTGACAGTCGTGCTCCACTATTTATTACCATTGCTCACATATACACAGAATCCTAATGTGGCTATTAGAACACAGTAGCTGCGTATAAAGTTTAAAGATAAACTTAACATTCGTCCTGACATATTTTCTTTAACCTCCTTGGCGGTCTGGTCAAACCTGCTTAGACCTCCATTATAATTGAGGGGCGTCGCTTTCCCGGCCCACATCATTGATGATACTGACGACATGCAGTGGGGAGGGCAGGGAATGGAATTACATTGTAGAGTATTTACTCTACAACAACAAAGATTCCAGTGTCAACCCAAACAAGAATTATTCAATTTTATAATTACTATTAAATGTACATGAATGCCACAATTTCAAGTTCTCACTTAGTTTAGTATATATCCATAAAAATATTTTTGTTTTCATTTACCGTATTTTCCTGCGTATAAGATGACTGGGCATAAAAGACGACCCCCAACTTTTCCAGTTTAAATATAGAGTTTAGGATATTCTTGCGGTATAAGACTACCTTTCTTCAAACGCACACCAAATAAAAAATGTTATGTCTACTCTAACTTTCAACCCCCTGGAGTCTAAAAATGTTATATAGTGTAATACAGTTGTGTATGAATTATAAAGTGAAGTTGTTTGTACAGCTATTTAATTTGTTCTCGTTTTAATCTCAATCATCCACACCACAAACATCCATGATTATAAAACGATATTGGCACAATCGACAATGATTTTCCAACATGTCAGATCAAAGTTAGATAAATTTTTCTGCCTTCATCAAACAATTATCGTCGATCGTACCATGTGGGCATTTCTCGATTTTCGTTCAATCGATGAAAAAATTCATCTAATCGAGCATCGATTGAACCAAAATCGCCGATATCAAATGAAAATACATTCGAAATTACAACGACAGATACAAATTTACCAACATGTTCGATGACCTTTTGAACGAGGTCGAACAAAATGTATCCATCAAACAAATTAGCCATTCTAGAGTTTTGTTCAATCAACCAAAAAATTGTTCGTTCTTCGTTGAAGGAATGAAAAAATCTACACGTGTAAACCCACCTTAAGGGAATGTTCGGTGTAGATTTACAGAAAAACTTTTGAGAACTTTTGCTTTTTTTTTATTCTACTATTTAAAATAAGCCGCACTTGTAATTGAAAGAAAGAGATTGATAAAACACCCTCGTACCTTGATAAGTACATTTACTCTGCTTACTCTGTAGTAAAAGCCGTTTATTGACTGTTTCTCCTGGCAGAACCAATTTCTGGGATTTCTTACCAGGGGTGATAGATTTAAATGAGAAAAGAAACTAGTCAGAGCAAATGAATTCTAGGGTTTTAGAAAAGATTGCAATGGCATTTTCCCCCTCTCCCCTGAGCTGATATAACTCAATAATGGAAATCATAAATTCAGCATATTAATGGGCCATTGTACATGCATTTTTATGAGGACAGACCCATTGGATAAATGTGCTCCTGTAGGACATGCATTGGCCAATGCGGGTTAAAATGGTGTAAACATATACTAAGTGAGAAAGTTGTTGGTTGTCAGAAGGACTCTTATGTTAGTTTTCAAAACATACCTTACATGTACATAACATCAATATATGTGAGTAGGGTTTTTTTGCTAACCTAGATACTATTAACCTCCCTAGCGCACCGCCTGTACCGCACCGTTTTTAACAGTGTGGTACAGGCAATGGCAGCAGTGTACAAGGTACACTGCCTGCCATTTCCTCCCTCCCCCCTCCCCTCTCCACACAGCCAGTGTCATTCATGACACTGGCAGTGAGGTCTGGAGAGCAGAAGCCCCTCCATTAACATGGAGGTCTATGGCACTGCTCACCCTCGCCCCCTTCCGCGTCACCGCGGTGAAGTGAAGCCGCAGAGCAATGCTGCGGCTGGAAGCAGCATCGCCGTAGCTTTCTGGGGATATGCGGCTTTCATGGGAGCCCAGCTCATCCAGAGTTTGTTCTTCACACAAACTCTGGACGAGATGGGCTCGTGATGAACACTAAGAAGGTTAAAGGCAATGTCCCTCCCAGAGAAAAACAAAGGCTGTTTGGTAAAATCTGATGAGTGGTAAGTAGTCTGGAAACAGGTCTACTATTTTCCTACTCAATCAACAACTAGAAAAAAAAACAGTTTTTGACTTAACATACACTTCAACGTGTCAGGTGTTGTGTAGTAGTAAATAATGCAAAAAAAAAAAAAAAGAAACAATGATTATTGAACAAGTACATCTAACTCCCCTGTTCAATGTTACTGTGTTTCAGAATACCTCCTTTGTCTTGATCTCTGTATCATGTGTGGTAAGTTCCCTGTAGTGCAGAAGAACTACTAACAGCACTGCTTAGGATTATATATTGGAGCAGTAGCAGAGTTGCCAGCGAAGGAGAGAACATTTGCAGTTTACTTGATTTCTGGTATAATCACCTAGAAATACTCTTTTATTGTTCCATATAAACTTTTATTATTTAATTTTTCCCAAGTATGTGCTGTTATTTATGATGCTGTGTTTTCATGGCTTTCTTTTTTGCGAGCTTCTTTTCTCTTATTTGACTTTTCAAGAAACTCTACAGAAGTACTATGAAATGAAAAATGACTACTTTTCCTTACAGTGAGGTCTCAGACAATTCAATGAATGTTCCTTTTGGCAGACCGAGGTGTCACCAGGTGTAAAGTGCCAATTTGTGTGGCTGAGTGTCTACATTGATATCGTAATCTGGACAGGTCCCATTATTTACAGCAGCACAGCTCCTAAGGTGTTCCTGGAGTGTTGCTTACTCTCATTCATATGTAAGGAATACCCATGTCACATAACACAGTTCACGTAGACATACCATTTTTAGAGATGTTACTTACACAGATGTTTCTGAAGAAACCATTTCAATTTAATTTCTAAATGCAGTTACTGTTATGTGGAGTTCCCCAGACTGCCTGTCCAGGGAAAACGACCCTTTAACGTGACCGACCGGTGGACGCCGGTCGGTTTTCGGGCTGCCGTCTGATAGGACCTCTATGGGGTCCTTAATTAGATGACCTGTTAATTTTGCAGATGATCACAGGGAGTCGTTTATCCCTGTTGCTGAAAGCAGCTTGAGAACCGACAGTGTGATCTTAGCCTAAAGAGCCCAGAGACAATCTATTGCCAAATCATCCTGAAAAAGTGGCCTGTGCGCCACGAAACGTGTCAATAGTTTATTGCTAGTAATAAAAAATACTGTTTCTACAACCAGGGGGAACCTCATTAGAGCCTTTGTATCACCTGGGGAACTCCAGGTTAAAAATTACCCAAAATTCCAAAACACATATCTAAACCAAGCAATAGACAGTCCCACTGTTTTCCCACCCTCGGCAACCCAGAGACAGAGGAGAGTGACCAAAACTAGGATAAAACACCGAATAAAGACAGTGCACAGACAGTCTCTTTTAGTAACACTTTACCATCTAAAAACATCACTGACCATTGTAATGCCCCATCAATCGTCCTTATTCTTCTGTTTTTTGTTTTTGTCATCTATTGAGCAACAATTCCATCAAGAAACAACCTTTCCCCTGTACCTAGAAATATAACTTTTTGCAATATCCCACTGTCAGCAGGAACTTACTATGTGTACAATATTGTCTGGTTAACATGAAGACTGATGTTTAGTAGGTATAGCAAGTTCTCCTAGAGAGTGATCCACAGAAAAAGAACTTATGGAGAAGCACATAATCAATATGATCAGCTGATTGGGTGGGGTTTCCCTTATTTGCTTCTCCATAAGTTCTATAGCATTTGAGACTTCAATAAGTTGAAGTCTCAGTCATGATTCACTTGTTTAGATGTGTCTGTAGCATAACCATTAGATTTGCATTTTGAATTAAATAAAAAGAATTGGCAACCCTATCAGCTTTTACTGCCCATACTGGCAAGATTTGCCCTCCCATTTGTGCTAGTGACCACTGTTATTGTGACAGAATGAAAGCAAGTATACAGATTTTTTCAGTTGTCATTGTAACATAAATAACAAGGAAATCTACCAATGGGGAAGTCTTTCAATAACAGCTGTTTAGGGGCTTATCTCCATTTGGTGTCATAGACTTGTCCTTGGCACTCAATGGAGGGCATGGCTCATTTTGCCTGTGTTAAGCACACAAATTGCGGCAAAAACAAATCTGTAGAGACAGACCCATTGTAAACATTTGGTCGTATCTGCCATCGAGATCTCCTAAGGAACAGTCCCGTACAGATATTTTTACTCTTTTCCTTATACAAGAAAAAGTCTTTCCAATGGGACACAAGTCAAAGCAAGCTAAAATTAACTCAAAGTTTACTTTTATCTTAACTTTATCAGACAAAAAAAAGTACTTCTGATCAGCTCACCCATAATTTAGTGGTTAGTATGTGATTCAAATCTCTCCCACAGGGTACATACATTTACAGAACATGTTTAAAAGAAGTGCAGGGAAATAGTTAGGTAAGGCATGGATACTATTTTACCAGCTTGTTAATTAAAAATAAAATGTACGGTATATGTAATATTTTATAAATAAACTTGTTCATAGAAAAGGTGATCACCCTAGTTAAAACTCTCTGACTCCTTGCTAGAGATATTTGACCTAACTTCCTGACTTGGTAATGAAAAAGGAAAAATACTCCCACACAGGGACAAAGACAGCATTCCTGCTGATCTTTTAAACTTCCCACTAGAGAAAATCTTGTCATATCATAAAAATATATGATATGTATATTGTGCAAGATTCATTGCAAAACTGTTAGTATAAAACATCACCATTTCAGCACTTACCTTCTTCGAGTTTTATCCTGAGATATGAAATAAGAGCTAACAGCAGCAATGTCACAGGAAGGAAAATGCCTCCGAATATATAGGCACCAGGCAGCTCCCTGATAAATACAGATATTATATGTCCCATCTTCCGTCAGTCCTGTGAAGTCCAGATTCGCAGCCAGTCAAACAGGGTCCTTTCTGTTGTCTGTAATGAGTTTGGTTCGCTGGCTTTCTGTGTCAGGCTTATAAATTGGCCTTTGGTCCCACAACGAAAGCCTTGTATTAGGACTTTGTACTATTTGTTCAGTCGTGTGATTTGTAAGAGGATTGAAGAAAGGTTGTAAAATAACTCTGTTCTGATTTTCTAAAGCAGTTTTAAACAAAATGTTAACTTTGCAGATCATCCGATCTGTCCAGGGTCAGGCTAGCTTTAATTACTAACTTTCTGTAGCACTAATGCTGGTCTAGTCTGCAGGCTTCGCTAACATTTGTTGTGGTCTGTGTAAAGGGACAATCTTCTGTTCTCTTTCTCTATCAAATAATATCAGTTTTTGTAATATTGGTCACTAGGAATATTTATAACTATATCTGTTATAATTTCAGTGATAATACTGTGAGATGATTTTGTTCAATACCATGCCCCTGCTAAGAAAATGTAAAGCTGAATAATTAAAAAAAAAAAATATATATATACATATATCTATATATTCATTTAAAAAACATAAAAAATAAACTTTGTGCACAAAATGACTTTCAATTATGACGTTATGTTTTTAAAAATTGCAGAGATACCATTACAGTATTTCACCCTGTATACCCTATACTAGTGGTTCCTAAACTTTACCTGCACCCCCCCCCCCCTTTTTCTAGATGGGAACATTATCAAGCTCCCGCCCCCCCCCCATACAAGCTACACAGTTTCAGATTGAGGGGCCATTTTACACTAGCCCCCTAGCTGCGCCTCCCCTGGAATATCTCCACCCCCCCCCCTGGTCCAACCCCAGTTTGGGAACCACTGCCCTATACATCTATACTGTACATATATGTACCCAATACAGTCCATACCAAGGATGGGCAAACTTTTTGACTTGTGGGCCACAATGGGTTTTTAAATTTGACATAAGGGCCGGACCTAGAGCCTGTAAGGGCCGCCCAGCATAGGGGTCCTAAGTCTCTCCAGCTAGCACAGGATATTTAAGAAAATTTGTAAAAAAAATAATAATAAATAGAGGTTTTTGATAGAGAAGCTTAAACATTGAATTGCAGCAAACTATGACCCCTAGACATCAATCCAAACAATTATCCTCTAGGTGTTGTCTTCACTTATTGCAGGGAATGAGGGGAGCCAGAGCGTCTTGACATCAAGGTGACAAAGGACCAAAAGTTTTGGCCCCCGGGCTTTAGTTTGCGTACGTCTTGTCTATACAGTCCATAGCTTTACACATCCTGTACACAATCTAACCACTATAGAATACTAGACCAGTCACCTTGCACAGGAAGTGACCACAGCAGTATATTTCTTCAACTTCACAAAATGACACCCCCATATCTGCCACATATGCAAAAGAATTTAACTAACCACCCATATAACATTGGGGGTTTCCACTTTAGTAACTATCTAAGAATAAAGTGGGTCTACTCTGAAGCTGGGTCTAATACAAATAATTCATTCATTATTTGTATTTTATATCTAAAATTTGTTTCTTAAGCCCCCCATACACCTTAAGATCACTTGATACAATTTCCATTAGATCTATGTAGTATAGTGGCCTCCATGATAGAATACATAGTGATTGGAAGGTTCAGAAAGGTCCATATACTACATGGTTATGGTTAAACAAAAGTGGATTGTACAGAAATTGTATGGTAAGATTGTAAGGTATATGGTGAGCTTATGTTTTAAGATGCTTAAGCCTGCCATAGACACCGTTTTGTAGGCGACTCTGGACCCCATCTGTTCGGCTGGGCTTTTCGGGGTCTATCCATCAAGGTGGGCATCTCTATAGTTGCAGAGTATCAACCACCAAGCATTCAGCCTGGTCAATCTCCCGTGAATCGCCGTGTCTATGGCCGCTTTAGAGAGATACTTTTTAATACTTTGCTTTTCAGCACCTAACAGGTTTTCAGTTTCATACCTGACAACAATGGTAGGTGTGTTAATTTGGTAATGGAAGCTGAATAGTGCAGAACATTAGTGTTGATTGAATTTTTATTATATGATCCATACGATTTGTTCAGAACAACACTTTCTTTAGAGAAAGGAAACCTAAACCACTCACAATAACATTGCCTGTAGGTTTAAATGGGTTTCCAGTCCTCCCTTGGATAGAAGCTCTGCTGTGACTTTAAAGGGGAACAAAGCTGCCATTGGGTTAAGCCCCCCATAGACAGGCCGATTTCCGGCCATAGTTGCAGCCAACCAACCGGCGTGCTCGCTCCCGCTGAGCACATAAAGGTTGGTCGGCCGCAACTATGAGGGAGCCCACCTTGAGTTTCGTAGAAAAAAAGCCGGCAGGTCGGATTGCACACGGATCCGTCCTGCTGGTTCACACGGGATTCCTGTCCCCTCTGTAGCCGACTCCTCACAGCGTGGTGACGTTACCACGCTGTGAGGAGTCTGCTAAAAGTCGGCCATAGATCGGGACGTCTATGGCCGGATTTACTTCTTTCTTTTTAAATAAGCCCAATCCACTGTCATCATTTGGCAACATTATTCCATTACCTTGAGGACACAGTGTTTTTGAGATCTTCTTGTTGAAGAAGTCATTGAGTCATGATCATCAATTGTCTAAAGACACCTTTATATCCAGCATTTCTCGTCTTCATTTCCCCTTCTGCTTATATAGATTTTGATATGTTTGTATGTACATTGCTGTATGTTAGGTCTCGTCTGTCATACTGCCATAACTTTCTCAGGTGGCAGAGCATTGCATATATACTGTAAATATAAATGCTTTCATGCATCTCTGTCTGCACCTTTCCTCCAATCCTGGTGACAGTTAAAAGTCTTTGCTGCTTTTCACTTACGTTTTCATCACTGAACCAGTTACAAGAGACAGACACAAATTCTTGACAGAATCAGGTTGCAGCTTTATTTTGATTCATACATAATAACTACAGAGTTTATTTCACAGGGACTCACTATAGGACAGCTAAAGTTTTACCTGACCTGTTACAAGACTTTTCTCTGTTTTCTAAGTTTCTGTATTCCAGTCTACGATGCATCTGTCTCTTTATATAAAGGGGTCAGATAAAAATTCAACCTGTCTACAATAATGTTCAATAATCAATAACACTAAGGTTTTACTCCAACCAGGTAAGCAGTATTTTATAGAAGCAGGCCTGTAGGGACTGAGAAGATCCATAGCAAATTCAAGCACAATGGACCCTTGACTTACAAACTTAATTAGTTCCCAAGGGTTTGTTGTAACTAAAGTTGGTTGGAAGTCAAGACTATTTTTCCCATAAGAAATAATGAAAATACCCGTAATTCGTTCTGGAGCTCCCAAAGCACCCCATACCTAACATTTTCATTAAAAAATGTTGTTTAATATGTAGAACTTAGCAGAAACACCAATATTTTTCCTAGTGTTCTCACCAAAACGTTAAAATTTTAAACAAAAATGTAAAATTTTATGGTGGAGTCTCCCACCATAAGAACATCAGGAATCGTGATCTCTGGTGTCCTTTCTTGGAAGAGTTTGTTGCCTTTTGTAGATCAGTGAGATGGTTCATTATGACAAGCTGTGCTTATTAGTGACATCAGGTCACATGAACACCACTCCCATATTTCTTCACAATTTCCTTCTTCTTTTCAATTATGATTGATTTCTTTAACTTCTCTTTCTTGAGAGTCTGATGCACTGTCTGAAATAAAGTGCTCAAACATGTGTACCTGGGTTCAGAGTGCGGCTTACAAAAGACTTTTTAGCGAATTTTTGGCTGTAACTCGATTGGTTTCTTAAATTAAGTAAGTTGTAGAGTTAGGCTATGTTTCCATTATACGTCAGGACTCTTCCGCTAAGCGTATTGCTTGGCGGGAGGTCCCGATGAAGCACATATACTTACCTGCTCGGCGGATGCGTCTTCACTGCGCCGAGCCTTTCCACCGATGCAAGGCTGAACGTAGTGGAGTACGTTGAACCTTTGCATCGGCGGATGTCTAAACACAGCATCCGCCGAGCAGGTAAAGTCTATGTCGGGATCCCCGCCAAGCAATATGCTTAGCGGAGGGGGTCCCGATGTATAATGGAAACAGAGCCTAAGAGTCCACAGTACTTAAATTGTATTCAAAACAATATATTTCAATGTGTGAATGAATGTGTGAATGAATTAATAGCTGCATTAATTGTTAAATATGTCTAGAGATTGTGGTTTTCATTCCCTTAGTCATACCACATATATGACAAGGGTGCCTCATTCAAAAACATAGTGGGCCAAAATGAAAAAATTGGAAAGTTATTGTCCAGCCTTTAGCGATAAACCTTTTCATATTGCAACAAAGGTAAGTTTTACCTAACCTTAAATGAATTGTGTTTCTTGGCTTGCACTATATCTGAGGTTAGAGTAGAAATGGCACCCTCCCCCCACCTCACCAAATAGTTAGGATTTTTAAGAATCTATGGATGGAGGATCATATATTACACAATATGATGGGGGTTTCCGAAGGTGCCTTTTCAATCAATATATGACACAATTAAATACTTAAAAAAGATTCACATTTTAATTTTTTTGGGTAAAAATACATATATTCTTTTTTTACAAAAAAAAACCAAGCAATTTGTTGAGATACAGATATAGCCCATCTCAACTGGGGTGAGGTCCAAGCTGTGTAGGGGAGTGACCTTTGACGCATTTCGTCCCTTTGGGATTTTATCTAGAAGACCCATTCACTGTTATCATCTGTGCATCAATGAATAGTTTCTCATTTAGGACGTTTCTTTTGATCTTTTAATCTGGGAGTTTTTACTCTCATTCCTTCAATTAAATAACCTGCTGGATCGCTACAGGAAGTCCTCTCCTCTCCTCCCTCCCTAGGGCTCGCCCCTCTGACCACCGTTCCTCTCTCAGATCCCCCATCATATTATGTAATATATGTAATATAGAAAGGGGAGAGCGGGGAAACACTATAAAGGGGGATATGCTCAATACAGCATCCCCTAGGGGGTTTAGTAGGTGAGGTTTTTAGGGTACCGTGGTATTTTGTACCAGATAAGTAAATATATTCACCATTTAAAGTTTAAAAAATACATAATTTTATTAATTCCCATATAAGTATGACAATAAATATCGAAAACATTCAAGGACATGATACAGGGTACAAATAAAAGCAACACTGATTTATATAGACATCCTTTTCCCCTGTGTTCCAGGGGGGATTTTTAACACATGATCCGACGCATTTCATCTGAAAAACGGACTTCCTCAGAGATAGTTGATGTCTATTCAAAGGTCTATATCAGAGAAAGCATGATTTCAGTACATACGATATAGGTATCGATATCAGACATGTAATCACTGATATGTAAGTGCTTACTTGTTATGGCCAGATATTTGCAGGTTACCCGTGTGGCGCCATTGGATAGAGAGTGGTCATATAGTCTCGCTATCCTAGGAATGTTTAGGTCCCAATGTCTGCCCGCAAGACAGTGGAGGGGATTACGAAAGCGGGGATCCAAAGTGAAAATGTCACAGAATGAGAGTCATAGGGTCTATAATAGGGGAAGAGGTATAGCATATTAACATGTGGTATTAGTTCATCCTGTGTGGGGGGCATGGGGTGGTGAGTCTAGCGTTTTAAATAGGTGGAAGACAAAGGGAATACCTGATGGGCTTTCTAATGGTTCATGAGGCTGAGATAGCCTTCCAGCTCGTTTCTATCCCGAACGGGGGGCAATGTCAAGTGCCATCCAACGGCCGATCTAGGATATAGTATGCAGAAAAGACTACTGGTTAGCCGTCAAAAATGCCTGGCTAAAGAATAGATTGAAAATACCTTAAGGGATGTGCCCTTTCGTCCCTCCATTTGTAGTTGCGCTCCACGAGGCTGCTGGCGTGCTCTGTCAGCCTCCATTGTGAGGATTTAAATCCTTGTCTGCTTCCTATGTCTCTCACGGGTGGCGGGATAGCATGGCGTGGGGCGCGCGCGTCACATCCGGTCCGGGGGCCGGAGAGTGCGCATGCCCCACGCCACTAGAGAACGCCCAACAACATGATGAATGGGTCCCGTCCCCCAGTGTGGGCGCCCTGCTGTCGGAGTGCTGAATGCGCTCACATAGATAGCAGCCCCTGCCAATATGTCCGCACCCCGGACCAATATACGGTGGACGGTGAAACCCTATTGGCGAGGCACCCCACTCGCCGCAGTGGCCGGGGGCGCAGACTCAAGCTGGGTTCCTTAGATGGTGTAAGGCTAAATGTAGCCCTACAGGGATGCGCCCCGTCTGTATACAGTGTCACCAGGACCTCCCCACAGACTCCTCCCCCCTGTCATCTCCTACAATGTGAACAGACCGTATAGAATAAAATCATAAGCAGCACTTTGAAATTGGAGCGGGATTTCTGTGCATAAACGCAGACTCTGTACAATCTGAAAGGTCATGACCAATTCAACATACAATCGAAAATCAAATACATAAAGCCAAAGGATATAAAGACATATAACATATAATGGCAGTATTAGTCATACATACAAAGTAGATTACTATGTCAACATCGATTTTTGTACTTGTACTACAACATTTAGCAGGAATTGCAACTAATAATGGTCTTTGGTCAATCGGATTGTATCTTTGTTATAAAAAACATTTGAAGCTATATGTAATATATGATCCTCTATCCATACTAACCATTAAATGTGTAACAAGCAAAGTGTAATGCTTTGACGGTGTGATTACCGGCCACTGTAGCGTTACTGCTAGCATGTCCAGTACTGAGCAGAAATCATGAAAGTGCCCTTATTTGTAATAGTTACCTTCACATTTATAAAAAATGGTTGGGAACTGTCCTGTACAGTACTATGGAAACATACTTCAAATGTTTTGGGTGTAAAATATAGTACTATCATATATACTGCTCAAAAAAATAAAGGAAACACAAAAATAAGACATCCTAGATCTGAATAAATGAAATATTCTTATGAAATATTTTGTTCTTTACATAGTTGAATGTGCTGACAACAAAATCCCACAAAAACTATCAATGGAAATCTATCAGCACACAGAGGTTTGGATTTGGAGTCACACTCACAATTAAAGTGGAAAACAACACCACAGGCTGATACAATTTTTAATGAAATGAACGTTGATGGCCAACAGCACCAGCATAAGGGCTCTGAGGATCTCATCTCAGTACCTAATGGTTGTTACGCCGGGTACCAGGGATCCACAGGGGGGACCGGGGGAGGCAGGGAGTCTATG
>CM070035.1:100555708-100584060 GCA_036250615.1 Ptychadena robeensis | reverse complement strand
TTCCCTACCTCCGGCAAATGGGCTTAGCCCGTCTCGTCCCCCTAGCCCAGGCGTAACATGTATTAACTATTTACTATAATATCTCTTTCCCACCCATTGATTAAAGCTGGGAACTCACATGTAGATATGGGCTGGATTGATGGCCTTGCGCGCTCACAGACATCAATCTGGCCCATATCATATGCGGCCATCCCTGTTTTCTAGTGGGATTGATTGGCCAAAAAACAGGAATATCGGACATGGCCATAAACCACGGTCAATGTTCGTTGCTATGCATGGAGACCGCGGGGTCTCCATGCAAAGCATCGGCTGAGCTGGAGACACAGCAGTGCTGTGTCTTCAGCGCCTCCGATATCTGACAGCAGTGTGATGACGTCATAACACTGCTGCAGGGAACCTTGAACGGCTCCACTATCAAGCCGTAAGTTCCCTGCTTAAGTATAGATTGTACTTTTTATCCATCACCTGAAAGGGTTCTTGGTGGTCCACAGAAAAAACAATGACTCAGGGATTTGTAGAGAATTATTGTATTTGAACCTGTCATCTTGTCTTGTCAAACATTCCCATCCCGAAATTTATTTAAAGAAAAAAGATTCCCCTCGAATGGGACTTTAGTTGGAATGTTTGACAACACAACCGTAGACTATATTTAAAACAAAATTAAGTTTATTGAAACAATCATAAAAACAGACAATTTAATCATTGGAGGTCCCATAGACCATTCAATCTCACAGATCATCATATTGTAATCTTCATATATTGAAGATATACCAAGAATACATAAACACATGAACGATACCGGTATAGTTATATACCAGTATAAAAGCATGCTCAATCTGAGCAAGGAATGAGTCTCTTCTCCCCCTCTGCACTCACTGCTCAAAATGCCTGCATGTTCACGCTATAGTACACATACACGTTTTCCCCCTGATTTTGGGTCTTCTAGAGCAGTGTTTTTCAACCTTTTTTGGGCAAAGGCACACTTGTTTCATGAAAAAAATCAGAGGACACCGGCGATACGCATAATCGCGACGCACTTCTGGTCCCTGCCGGAAGTACGTCATCAGCAAGTGCACAGATGCGTACTAGCAGAGCAAAAACACCGCCCCCTGTGGGGACACGTGTTGCTAAGCAACCGCATCCTCACAGAGCCGGTCCGTGTATAACACGGATCGGCTGTATAAGTCTTATAGTATTATACTCGGACCGGCTCTGTGAGGATGCGGTTGCTTAGCCTTCCTATCTAGCTGCCTCTTATAGTATAAGACTTGTACTATAAGAGGCAGCTAGATAGGAGGGCCGAGGGTGGGGTCAAAAACCCACGGCACACCAGGCAACATCCCCGGAACAGTGGTTGAAAAACACTGTTCTAGAGCACAAAATATGGTATATCTCAATTTCTGCCTTGCATCTATTACAGAGTCTATGAATGTTAGTGTCAGTATACATAATTTTTTATGGAATACCATCTGTATAAATTCCATCATGTCAAGTCCAAATATACTCACTGCTCTTTATTGTCTAGCTTGCATGGTGCTGTTGCTGCGAAGACCGCTCTGGTATGCTTTATACAGAATTACAAAGTTCATTATATATTTATCTATAAATGGTATTAATGGCACTTCAGAGGGGTAGATATCTACAGTGCCTCTGCTGTTCTAAAATCTCAACTATTGTTATTAATCTATGGACTATTGAATACTATCTTATGGAGAAGAGAATGGGAACTATGTTCTGAGTGCAGGGAAAACTTGAAAAGGCTGACAATGTTAATTAACCTTTCATTGCAGCAGACACGTGTGATAGCAAAAATGACTAGCACAATGGGTTTCCTGCAGACCTGCAACAGGTGTTTCAAGAAAATAAAATAATATAAATGGGAAAATGTATTTTAGAAATCAGTTGAATATATTGGTTTACTAGACAGTAACTTAAAAAAAAATTGTGGAACGTGTGCTGTAGCGATTGAACCCTAACAATAAGCAAGAACAAATCTGGAACTACTGCTGTTTGATTGATCTCACACACTTTGAACAATTAAACAGACAGCATACTGAATGGAATGAATTACAGCGACATACGCATGTTTTTTAATTAACTGTATTTTACTCATTAAACAATTGTGGGAATAAAAGACAATACAACTGAGCAGTAATTATATTGTAAGAAGTTCTTACATCGGTCAAGTATTACTGTGTAATTATACACTGACCGTTACAAGATCTGGTCTTCTGGAGATGAGTTGCCATGGCAATCCAGAGTACAAGAACTTCACAAACTGACATTCTTTAAAATAGACTTTCTTGTCATTGTTGCAGCTGTGAAATGAGCATTTTATAATAAACAATGTTAGAAGCTGCTGGAACATGCCATATCTGGACCAGATCATCAATGAAAACATTTGAAGGACATGACATGATTGAAGGCCTGTGTTGACAAAACCTTCACCACTCTTTAGTTACTGATTATAGGTTAGTTGGGCTCATGGGAATGGTTCTTCCTCTTGGAGATTTTTTTTTATGGACAGCTCTACACATATTCAAGCTGTTCAAGTTGTTACTGTATACTGATAAATGAGCAAATATGACATCTGTGAACGGGGTACCAATAAATAAGTATAGTTAAATAGATTTATAAAATATTTGTGATATGGTTATGGTGAAATGATAATATAATCAGAAAGAGGTGTCTAGGGGAAATGTAGTGAAGCCCATAAACATGAACATATAA
The DNA here is from genome assembly GCA_036250615.1 of Ptychadena robeensis. Taxonomy (NCBI): domain Eukaryota; kingdom Metazoa; phylum Chordata; class Amphibia; order Anura; family Ptychadenidae; genus Ptychadena; species Ptychadena robeensis. Next base: position 100,581,330 of record CM070035.1, on the reverse strand, counting down.
CAGGAGCAAATCCTGTCACATGTACACCTTTGGAGTTGGCTTAATTTATTCAAATAGGAACAAAGCCACTAGACTTTGATGATGAAAAACGCAAAAACTGAAAAATATTGATATTTTTTTTAAGACATTTCAGTCAGATGAACACATTAATTAACATAGTTAAAATGACACCTCAATAAACCTGTAAAAGAAGGACAGAGCTAAATGCTGTTGCTAAGCAACAAGCCAAGCAAATTAAGTTTAGATGTCCAATTACGAGTTCAAACACTTTACAAATGTACTGTCTATATGTTTCTGGTCTCAGTGGTCCACGGTTCCAATGGCATCACTAATCCTGGATTTTTGGTTTCAATTAACCCAATGATTGACCACACAACTACTTACTTTAACATCAACATATAGAAACCATGACATCGGACCACTATATATGCATCGGCTTTTATTATGTGCCCTTGGTCTTTAGAATTTAACTGTTGATTGTAAACCAGGGGTAATAATTGGGTCCTAAAAAGTTTTTAGGAAAATTATGTTTCGTGAGTTAGCAACAAAATGAGGACTGTATATGTAGTACTGTAAGGTTCAGGCACAACCACGACAGTAGGTGCACGTTCTGCGAAAAATTATTAATTAAGCGAAAACGGAACTCACTGAACAGGCAGTATAACTCAGCGCCCAATGGGGTGGAAATGTCCACACAGTCTCAAAAGCCTGCTGCGCCTCACCTCTGAAACCAGAAAGAAAGGGGTTCCCCATGCACTTGTGGAGGGCACTCCGAGCAATCCCAGTGGGGGAGACTCGGGAGGCAACTAGGTCTTTCATGGTAAGCACAGGCTATCTGGTCCCCCGGCTGCCTGCATGCCGAGCTAAATGGTGGAGGGCTGCATTCCTGGAGACAGCTAGTGTGCCTAGTTGCTGCTACCTCATCATGAATAGCACCTCTGGACTGCCCCTCCTCTTTCTGGGTCGTGGCTATATACCCCCTCGGGAACCAGGGCCTGATGGGAAGGCATCTTAAAGGGGACCATACCCAGCTCTGGCAGGATGACTACACTACATCACTAGTTCTGCTCTATGGAGAGACGAAGGGCACAGCAATGATGCCTACTCTCCATTCGCATAGGAAACAGAAATGATAATTTGGCAGGGCTTTCCTTAATCTGATATCCTTAATGGGAATGTGTGCAAACTAATAAAAACAATATATTACTGTTTTCATATTTACATTTTCTATTTTTTCCACAGTTTGTTATTTCAGTAAACCATCTCAGAATTCCTACAAAACAAAGCTTTTCAAAGGCTACAAATGTTTTATTCATTGTGTATCTGTGGCTCAGGATAGTGTCCTTGTACTCTGCTATAAAGCCCTTTTTCTTACTGATTAACCTTTAAGGATTGACCTTTAATATTTGGGACATAAACAATTGTGTGGACTATCGTTGGCAATAGTAAGGAATGTAAAGATAAAGAAAAACTATTTTCCCAAAATGCTAAACAAGCAGAGCTATAAAAACCAACAAGGGCACCAGTATGGGGAGGCCACTTGAAGATCAGAGGATGCTACATATTGCCCTCCTATTACTATAAACTGCAGTTTGTGTTCCAAGTCAGTAATGCTGGAGGTGCAATTTTGGATTGTGGATCTGTACTTAAAATAAAAAGAGAACATATCACAAACATAACTTACTTACTTATCAGCTGTCTAAATCCTTAAAAGTCACTTCAGAGACCTAACAATATGTTTACTCACACACCTGCGTTGACATCTTTGGTGTTGGTACCCGAACCCTCTTAGGTTTGGCAGCTGGAAATTCTGCGTATGCACAGTAGCATGCACTGTGATCTCCGGGTGATACTCATGAGACATTAGTAAGGTAGGGATGTCTCCCTTACAAACCCTTCCCCGGAAATTTCAAACCATGGGTCATTGTAAATGTTTTTAAATATTAACCCCAAAATGTTGCTTTACACCGAATTGCCATCCTGAAACATAGCAGACTGTAAGTTCAACTTAAATAGGAAAAAAGAGCCAACCCCTGACTAAGCACCGGTCTAGGATTTAAGGAGACTACCCCTTACTACCTCATCAGATCATGAAATGAGATATGTGCTTCTCCATGGGTTTTCTTGCAGTAGAATCTTTCTTGGGCAACGTAGTTGTTAATATTAATAAAGTCCTTGTTGGGAGAAAAAAACTATACTTATTTATATTTAATATTTTATAATTGTGGTACCGTGTTAGCCATCAATGAATACAGAGAGTTTGGAGTTGAAGTGATAAAGTTTATTGGCATACTGGAGTCATTAGAGAAGCAAGCTTTCTGGATGTCTCAGATTCTGAAGAAGGATCTGAACTTTCTGTATTTTATACATTTATTTTAATCGTAACCTGTGGTATGTAATTGTGTCTAATTAACATGGAGATTTTATAAGGAACATCTACTCTAAATACTTAAGAATGAGATGAGATTTATTCACCCTCAAACTGGTATTGCATTTTATATCTCATTCTATACCCCTCCTTCCAGAAAATCTACCTCTACTGATATCAACCGTTGGGCCTCCATTGCAGTTGTTAACCTCTTGCCCTCATGTCCTTGTGTTCCTCGCCACTTTCATTATTATTATAAGGTGCAAAGCTACGGCGCTTCACCATGATGAGTACATGCAGTAAATGGCACATCCTGGACAAGGAATTAAATTTACAGTACACGTGTTGGTGGTGATGTGGATGGGGGGGGGGGGGGGGGGGGGGGGGGGGGGGGGGTCGCAAGGGCCATCTGTTATTTATCTTATCGACACAATTATAATTGAATGTGCATCTTAGAACTGGATTGCTTATTTAGCTCGATGCACAGCAAACCTCCCTATCTAAATTGTTCCCTCTAGTGGAAATAAGAAGAGACTTTTTTACATACATCAGTTATGTCTAATAAAGCTAACACAACATTTAAGATTCTGCAGAAGCGTGTATAAATATTGTATCAAATGTTTAGTTAAAGTGCTGTTATGTTTTAATGTCCTATGATACATATATAAAGTTACAAAATCCATTCTGTATGCCTGCTGTAATTTCTTAATATTGAAGAGATGTCGTTGTATATCTGAATCTTCCCCTCTTAATGAGACTATGACTTGTACAGCTAGCAGAAGGATGAGTCTTTACAGTGAGATGAATGGATTTACTTTCAATTCTGCTTGGTTAATCACCTTAAAGATAATCTCTAAAGAGCCTACTGCATTGAAAAAATAAAAAAACACAATTCACTGGCAGCCAATCGGCATACAAACAAGGGAGCCTCTGAGAATTGGTTATGTTTTTTCTCTGTTAACAAATGCAAAAGTTATCCTAATAGGAAAGTTAAATTAAAAGTAAGTTTAAGTGAATTAAAAAGTAATTTCATCATTACACTTTCTCAGGTACATGGTTAATGGTTGACTGTCAAGGGTTGCCAAAATGTGTGATGACTTAAAGTTCAATGGTATTGGCACTAGAGTGATGCATAGTATGGCAAAGAACATTATATTTTTTACTTGCCAGATTTGTTGAATGCCCTCAATCTTAGATTTCTATTCAACGTTAATATTTTGCATTAAGTATGCTCTGCTTATTCATTGGGTAGTAAATATCAGTTTACATGGATATAATAATCATTGTTCAAGTATCTCTATTAATTTCAAGGACAGTATGGTCCTTGAGGATATATATACAATATTCAAATTTAAGACACTGTGGATTGTTCACTACTCTATGCTTTATAGTTTAAGTGCTTAGAGATTTTCACATGCCATAAATATTTGAATACCCTGTAAAGTAAAAATGTACGAGACACTAAAGAACCATGAAAAATAAATCAAAGCAAGCCCTATTGAAAGAATTTTCCTCAGGATTTTTTTGTTTCACAGTAGTAGGGGAGATGACAAAAACATAAATGTGACTGAAGAGAAGCACCATTCATGGGAAAAGATGTACTTTAGTATGTATGGTATTTTCACAGAGTATGTTATTTACAACTTTCCCAGGGGGGCGTTAGTGAAAAATTAATGAGCCTGCGAAAACGTACACGGAGGCATTTTGTTGCATTTTATATTAAAAGAGACTACACAATACATGAATACTGTATTAGGCTGCTGGCATTATTGTTAAAAAGAGTTAGGTCACCTTTGTCTAAAGTGCTTAGATTTTTCCAAACCTTTTCCTGTGAGCAATTTATACTTTGTTATTTGCTTTAAAGAAATTTTAAGCGAGAAATAGATTGTTATAAAACTATAGTATGAATAGGTGTGTACACGGTGCTTTGACATAACAGTTTAGCTTGTAATTTAGACATTGCTATGGTACACTGGTCCAACGCAATCCATTTTCCCCTTGCTGCCTAAATAAGAATATTCAATATGAAAGAAATGAAAAAGAGAGAGAAATAGGTGTCGGAGGTGCATGACTGTTGCTTGTTGATCATTTATGGTAGTGGACTCAGTGTATGGCATGAATAGATATGGCACTACAGACATTTTAAAAGAAAGTTATACCTGTAAAAGAATGTCATTATTACATTATGTTTTTTAGGAATAATATACATATGAACATCCAAATGGCTTTAAGAGTGATGTAAAAAAAACCCCACAAATGCTTTTGTTCTTTAGCCAAGTTATGCACATCAAAAGAAAAAAACAAATCACCAATGTACACAGGGCATTTTGTAGCACACCATTACTACTGTTAAGCCTGACTTACACCCACCGAGTGGGTGCCGACAGAGCTGTTCAGATCAGCTCGGAATAGCAGCGTGATGACGTCATCACGCTGCTATTCCGAGCTGACAACATCGGCGGGCACCCTTTGTGTGCCAGCCATTACCTTCAATGAAGACACCGGTACAGGTCGTCTGATCATTTGTAAAGTAAATACACTCTTACCCTGTATTTACCGTTTCAGTGTGATGAGCTTTGGTCTGCATGGGATGTCAAAGTAACCTTACGATTAAAACAAAAGTTTCATAAGTATTCTTTTTTTTTTTTTAATCATTAGACTTTTATATAAGTATTCTATTCAAACACTTTATAACCTTTAAACCTCAATGAGCTCTTTTAAAACCCCCAACAATTTTTAGCCCCTTTTCCTCCTATTTTTATATGTATTTACCATTTTTCTTTCACATTAAAAAAATATTGTTTGCAATGCACTGCATTTACTGTAACACAGAATTTGGTCAATGCATACAGTATAAAATTCACATAATCAGATAGATCAGCTTGCATTACTAACTAGAAACTTCTTCCCTCTGTATGTTTAATTTATGGCAGCTAATTTGAATTGCGCTTTAGCTTTATCTGAAGCTGTAATATTGTAAAGCTTTTGTCCAAGGCGGACAGTCATTTCAAGCCTCCTCCATCCTTCCCATCTGATTTAGTCCAGTAATTTGCAGCATTAGTCATTATATTTAACAAGATGAAGTCCAATTTGCATGGTGAACGGAAACTGAAATAACTCTACCATATCTTTATAAAAATCTAGACATGAAACCACTTCTGATATTGAGTTACCTCAATAACTTGTTCATGGCTCAAGAGTGGATACTAATTTGCTCAGAGCATTTTAACAAAATTTTAAACTAGTTAGGTCCACAGTAGAACTCTGGTATAATTGGGCCACTCCCTAGAACAGGGATCTGTACCCTTTTGCTCATTAGCCTCCTTGTTCTGGATCCCTGTCTGCCTGCAGGCAAACGTATCCCCTTCCACCAACGCATACACACTGCTAGAACGATCAGAGGCGGGAAGAAAAGGAGAATGTGCCAGCATTCAAGATGGGTGGCTCTTTGTTCTCCTTCCCAACACTGAAGCTGACAGCAGCCACCACAGGGAAAGATCTGTTCGTAACTTCAACCCCAGGACACAAATACTAGTGTAAGAGGAGCAGGCAGGAGCTAGGGACTAGACTTGAGCCATTGGACACTCTAAGATGCCTGTAAACTAGCCACCTTTGATGTTATTTGAGCACTCTTCAAACACACACTACACACCCTAGTTTTTTACTCTATGTAGTTTGGTGTTTTTGTGTAACCATCTTCGGGCAGGCTCGGAGGCCAGTTGCTGAAACAGTAATGGCAGGATCAACAGGTATCGAGAGGGAGCAAGCAGGAGCGTGGTCAAAAACAAGCGTGGGTCTAAAGCCGGTGGTGTCGAGTCACAAAGGAGCAAGATAAAGAGTTGTCGGGTTGTTCAAGCAAGGGTCGGTACACGAAGATGATCATAAGCAGGAGCAGGCATAAACAGGAAGCTAGATACTGGCTGGAAGCACAATAATCTGGCACTGAAGCTAAGCAAGGACCTGGCTTTTATAGGAAGTCCATGGGGGGGACTAAGGGTACAGGGTTCAATGAGTACAAGGTAAGAAGGTGCCTTTGTATAAGGTATCAGACAAGGTACTGAACAAACATTCCGGTGGCTCACGGGATAGAGCTGCAGCCTTCCTCTTCCCTGTTAGGGGCATGGCTTGGCTGTGTGGGCATGCATTTTCTTTCGTCCTCACCGTGCGCTCCGGCCAACTAGGCAGAGGTTGCAGACATAACCACTGATGTCACCTATTGTCACAGAAGCTCTGAGCCTAATTCATGCCAGGTTTATGCTCACCTTCTGCAGGCTTAAGCTAGCCATACACATTAGGATTCCACTGCAATCATTGTACAATGCAAACAGAACATGCGATTACAAGATCGCACATCGATCATACAATGATCGCAGTGCATACCACCTTCGGGAACCGCTTCCTGCTCGATTTTTTTCCCTAATCGAGGGTCCCCATCCAAAAGTAACAGTGATCGACCGAAAAAAACCCCCAGACATTTCTGATCACCTTTCATAATCCACTACACCTGTTACACCTGCATTTCCTTCACAATATACGCCTGGAGGATGCATAGCTGTCCTGCCCTAGATAGCATCAGTCAACTGGACTGCTGAGTTTTGTACTTCATTGCTCTGTTCATTGGATTGAAGCTGCGTATGACCCTTGCTGTGTACCTAGACTACTTTGCTGTGTAACCCCTTGGATACTGTATCTGTTTGACTGTATTCCAGTGTATGACCCTCGCTGTGTACTCAGACTACTCTTCTGTTTGTTCACCCTTTGATTCTGTAACCATTCCTTTGGGGGTCCGAGGAGAGAAATCAGTTTCAGCTCTTAGGTGGGATACCTTATGTGCCTACATTCTGGGTCCCCAAGTCAGGTAGACGTGCTGTGTCTCATATACAAGGGGGGGGGGGGGCTATAGTTGAAGAACACAGCGGAGATTGGGGTATCTTACCTGACCAGCAGACTGGTGATCCTTTCAAAACCTTTAAGCTAGCTATACATGGGTCAACTTTTGCTAGATCGATCGCTCATTCAAATCATAGTTGATCACCGCACATCGATCAATCATATTAACACACAGTGTAATCGACTTGTTTACGATTGATTTACGATTATGCTATGAAGTACATGCGTTATACAATTGAAATAAGAGGGTAAACAAATCGATTGCAGTCAATCATTTTTTGGTCGATCACACCAGGTGTACTAGAAGCTAATTACAATCCAACGGAAAAATCAAATCTTGTATGGCCAACTCTCCATTTTTCTCACATCTATCACCACTTCATGATCTCTTCCCATCTGTCCATCAACTCTCTTCTCTCCCCTTCTGTGTCTTCCCATCTATCTCTGTGAACTCCCCCATCTCTCTCCCCCTTTCTCAGCTACATTTCTCTCTAACACATCTTCACATAACTCTAGCCACTTCCTTGTCACTTGCTTTTTCTCACTCTTTGTTATCTTGACTCTCATACTGAATACACATTTTGTTTTAAGTCTTTTAACTGTTACAGTGCAATAGTATACAGAGGAACACAAACTATGACGAGTACCCTACCATAAAGATAATGGGGGGGGGGGATTGTCTACATAAAGTTTGAGAGAATGGGTTTTTAAGGCAACATATCATACAAAATATAATTTTATTAGAGTTTATTAGATTAACATTATTAAAACATGATTTCATACATAAATACAGTACATGATAAAAGTATACCAAACAATACATGTGGTATATTAAATCCTTTTAAGATACATAATTGAATAATTTTGTAAGCACCCCGTCCTGTACAAAATTCAACATGTTTCGCCGTGAGGCTTCATCAGGGATTATGGTGCATAAATCTAAAATACAAAAAGATAACATATAACATAATGTTTTTTTACTAGGGTGTTCTTGATGGATTTAGCTTTCCTAAAGGCGATGGAAGGTTCACTAGATAAACTGATTCACTAATGGATCAGCCGTTAGGAGATCAAAAATCTCATGTGATTACTATGTAGAATATGTTGTTATGTTATCTTTGTATTTTAGACTTATGCACCATAATCCCTGATGAAGCGTCACGGCAAAACATGTTTTTGGACCCGGGGTGCTTACAAAATTATTCAATTATGTATCTTTGAAGGATTTAATATGCCACATATGATGTTGTAACATTTGGTATACTTTTATCATGTTTATATTTTTTCATATCATTCATATTTATGTATGAAATCATGTTTTAATAATGTTAATCTAATAAAATGATATTTTTTATGATATGTTGCCTTGACAACAGTGCCTTAAAACCCATTACCTCAAACTTTATGTGGATAATACCCCCCAATTTTCTTTATGGTAGGGTACTCTTCAAAGTTTGTGTTCCTTTGTATACTAATGTTGTAGGGTGTGGCACCTAGACTATATTCAAATAATTTTCGGCCACCACATAGCTCTTCTTGCTTTATTTGTTAGAATGCAATAGATGAAATTGTTTCTTTTCTCTTTTTAGAGAGAGAAGAACACTGTGGTTTGTGTTATTACGTGTGACAAGAATTGTGGTATGAAGTGTATATAGGAAAGGACACTACCATGGTAATGTACAATGTAATGAGTAATGCTCTATTATGATAAGCCCCTAGCTCTCACAAAATCTAAGCAGAACTCTAAATTGTAGAATTAAAAAGTTTCTACATATATGGTATACATAAAATAAAATGATATTTTCCTGTCCCTAAGTAGAATCTAATAATACATTATACTACCATGTGTAATTCTATAGCTAACGTTGAAGTTGTTTTGTCTGTATTGTGTGTGATTTAAGAATTTTGACTGCAAAGTTGAAATTTCAACTTAAAGTGTGGTTTTTGAATTTTTTAACCATCTCTATACACAAACAGCCCCAACATGAACCGCTGATATTCACAATATATAAATAGCTTTTTGTTGTTCTGCTTTTATTGCTTTATTCTGCCCTCAGCATCCAACCAAAACAGCAGAGATGGAAATCCATTGCACAAGGTAGCACTTGTTGCAGGATTATATTGTCCAAAATCTGTGAGCCTACAGTATATGAACTGTAGCTTCGGGTGCCTGCAGGGCCATCAGCTTCATGGTTTGTGTAGGGCATTCAGAAATGTGCTTCTGCATACCCTAGTTGTAGCTATTTAAGTTACTGTTGCCTTTCAGCTCAAACCTGTCTTCCTCTAACTTCAAATGAGAACTGATACTCATAGGATATTTTCCTATTTCATATTTAGAATTTTGGATTTTTTTAATCTTTACTTTTTGCACTTGCTAGGTCAGCCAAAAATAATCCTTACTTAGTGAGGGTGACAGGAAACCAAACAAAAGACAAATAATTGTGTTACAATTTCTAATTAGAATTTTGCAGTTATGCATTTTAACAGATTAAGTGAATCAAAAAAGTTAAATATATTCATTAGTTAGAAACGTTATAAAATATATTAATCTGCACATTAAACTTCAATAGCCTTTTCCCTAGAATTGAATGTATAATAATTCTAGGAATTATGATAATTGTGCACCTTACAAATGTAATTAGCATTATAATGTGTCTTGGCTCCATCTTGTGAGAGTTTGATTTCACTGCCTAAAGATTTGCTGCAGGGCTTTGCTTAATTTATACAATTACTCTATACAGTAACATGCATATGTTGGTTTTAAAAATGATCAATTAGTTATATCAAAATGTCAAACCATTGATTCATCTATAAGTGGGTTTGTAAGTGGTGCTGTGGTCATGCAGGTAAAAAGCCAACCACTAACCTCCACCAACTAGTTGATACTTACCTTTCAATCTAATTACAACAAAGGGGCAACTATAAACAATACTTGGGCAATCAATTATAAAATATACAGGCATAAATAGGCAATATGAATGTACAAAATTGGCAATTTTGACAATACATGAACAGCAAAACATAGCAATATATGAGAATGAAAGGCATTTATGGCCCAATTAAAGTAAAGCCAGTCATGACTAAATGAACAAATTTACCAAATAAATTGAACAAATTCCTTGCTTACATCCTGCCCCATCCCTGCAAAAAGAAAAAAACAAAACCACTCCTAGCCTTCTTTTAAGCAGGGTACAGACATGTACATATGGGCTAGATCCATGGTCACTTTGAGCGTCGTACGTGCTCATATATATTATGCGGCCATCACTGTTTTCGAGCAGTTTTTGATTGGAAAACAGCCATATCGGACATGACCATTAAATATGGCTGATGTCCGTTGCTTTGCATGGAAACCAAGGGTCTTCATGCAAAGCATGAGCTCGAGAGAGAGCTCTGCCAAAGCTGACACCGGACTGTTAAGCTAGCCATACACGTGTCGGATTCCATGGCCAATTGATCACTCACCCGATCGATTCCGGCGATTCTCCCGGGAATCGCAGGTGTGATCAATCGGCCAATTAAGAGAATCCATCGCTGCATACCACCTTGTCCAACGGATTCCGGCACGATTCCGGGACGATTCCGTGTCCGATTCCACCTCCGATTCCACCTCACAAATGGCAACTCCCCCTGATCTGTGCAGAATCGGATCAAAAAGACCAACATGTTGGTTCTCTGACGGATCCGATTCTGGGCCCCCGAACGATCGGACGTGATCGGACGGACAATGTGGGCTGCACACGATTCCGGCACGATCGATTCACGTGCACGCGCCCGGAATCGATCGGCCCGGAATCCGGCCGGAATCCGACCCGTGTATGGGGGCCTTTACCTGCTTTATAGTTAACCCCGCTCTCTCCCACCACAAGCAAAAATCTAAAGCAGAGCATTTCATCACATTACATTTATGAATTTATGGTCTGAAAGCATATTTTTAAAATGTGAGTGGTTGTGCAGAACTGTGTGAAATGTTGCAGGAGTCTCCAGCTCTCTGCAACTGGCAATACAATGTGAGAGCACGTACCTTTCAACTTTTTACAAACCTTGTATCTAGAAAGTTTGGAGTTCAAGTAATCGCCTTTATTGGCTAACTGATTTTACAAAGAGATTACCACTAGACCCTGATAGGTATATGGCCAACATCCCAAAAACAATATAGCAAAAAGGGTTAATGGATGGAGAGACTAGAGGTCAAAAAACAGAAGTCTGAACAAGAGATCTAAAACATTCCGAAAGCCTGCTCTTTCACTTCAGTTAGCCAATAAAGCAAAAAGGGTTAATGGATGGAGAGACTAGAGGTCCCAGTCTCACCAAACTTCAGAATTTTTCCTTACCGAGGTAATTGTGGGGATTTAGGATAAAATAATGAAAAATTCACCTGGTAGGTTTCAAAACATGGTCAAAGTAGCAAAGCAGTGTATCAAAAAATAAATCAACAAGAGATTAATGACATCCAACTGTGAAGTCCATGGGTAAAAATAGAACATAGTCCTTTATTCTTCACATGATAAAACCAAGTGTCAATAGTTCCTCCGGACTAAGATGATAATAAATAATATCCAATATTCAAAACATCTGTTTGATACACTGCTTTGCTACTTTGACCATGTTTTGATTGGTACCCACCAGGCAAATTTTTCATTATTTTATCCTAAATCCCCACATGGGGTAATGTATTTAAAGTAGGATGGCCTCTAGAAAGTCCCCTTGTCCTTACCTTGGTAAGGAAAAATTCTGATGTTTGGTGAGACTGGGACCTCTAGTCTCTCCATCCATTAACCCTTTTTGTTTTATTGGCTAACTGAAGTGAAAGAGCAGGCTTTCGGAATGTTTTAGATCTCTTGTTCAGACTTCTGTTTTTTGAGACCGACATTTAAGGTAGGGCTGCATTCTGCGCTTGGATGCACTGACATCAGAATATCCAATCCATATCCTCCCATTCGCTCTGGTAGGGCCCCATTAGCGGTCATGCTCTTAGCGCATAACGTGGTCCTTTTAAATCCCTGGGCACGTTAGTCATATGTCAGTATGGTGTGTCCATAGACTGTCAATGGAGGCGCCATACATCAAGCCTTCTTGCGTTGACTCAGTGACCTGCATTGACAGTAATGCAATGGAGGCTTGGACTGGGGCTATGACAGTTTATGTAGACAGCGCTGTCATAGCCCATTGCCATCAACGAGGGGCTTGTGCACTACGCAAGTGTAGCCCTAGCCTTAAACACAAAGTTACAGGGGCATACATATTTTAACAATAACTGTTTAAGTCCTTGTAACTTTGTGTATAAAAAACAGCTTTGAAAGCAGAGCGCCACAAACCATGGAATGGTGGCTTGAGTTGAGTTGAAGCCCTTTGGGTGCTCCTGTTCCCTTCCAAAATCTAAATACATGCCAGTATGCTAAATGTCTGTTTATAGAAAATTGGCCTTAGGATGTCTCTTAAGGCCCCCATACACCTTATAATCTTTCCATACAATTTCTGTAAAATCCACTTTTGTTCTACCAAAACCATGTAATATGAGGACCTTTCTAAACCTTCCAATCACTATGTATTCCATCAGGGAGGCCACTATACTACACAGTTGTTGGTAGATCTAATGGAAATTGTATGGATCGATCTTAAGGTGTATGGGGGGCTTTAGTTGCACTGTCTGTAAGTAGTGAAGTTTCATAGGGCACAATTCTGTGTGGGTATATTATCAGCATTTTACCTCTTTAAGCCTTGGAAAAGAAAATTAAATATACACAATCTGCTCAAGTATAACAATACTGTCATTGTTTTAATGTCACTTGTTTTTCCTGGATAATGGCAATAATATAGTTATATAATATATTCTAACTGGCATTTGAATTATCACCCTTTTTTAATATGATTTGGAATTAATATGTCTTGACGTGTCCCTTGCCCAGTAGAACTGTAAACCTCTTGTGGGACTGATGAGTCCTCACTTGAGAAGTTGCAATCAGGGATTAGATATCTGATGAAAGGTCTTGTACAGACCTTCCTCATCACAAAGAATGTTCTCTCATGAACATGCAAAGAATCTTCTAGTGAAATGAGAATAGATATATAAGATGAACAACTTTTTTTTCCACTGACATTTTTCGATCTGTTAATCTGTCTTTGCTTATAATGCTGAGGCTTTAGCTCATTATTCACATCACAGCTGGAGAAACATCCTTCAATAATTGCAAGTATTCTCCAGTGTCTTACTTAAATCAGAAATGTGTTAGTTCCAGCTCATATACCACCAAGTGACACCAACTTTCATAGGAACTTTCCTTGTATATACAGAGGTAGTTTACAAATCGTGAAAGATAATTTTATTCTGAAACTTACAGCTTTCATTTAAAGGGTTATTAAACTCTTGTGTAAGAAATAACTATTCCAACCTATTAGAAACACTAGAAACACTAATGGTCATTTATTACCCTCCTTTCTAGGAAATGGCTCCTTCCCTAGAACTAAATGTCGTGGTAGTGACACCCCTGTGGAGGTTCACTTAATATGGGCACCTTGATTAGCTAGAGGGTCCACGGGCTACTGTTTGGTTGTGGTGTGTTGGGCCTGTGCATCGCGCTCCCATGAGGCCCCATGAGTATAACTGTCCTACTGATGATATTAGCTTATTATGGTAAACTTGTCATTGATACGTGCCTAGAGACATAGATTACGATTGTAGTTCATTCTTTACAATTTAGTTGATGAGTAGATGCTACTGTATGTAGTCACCCATGTGTGACAGCCAATGGAGTATACCGTTTCACATGTATCTGTATATATTTGTGATGTTTTGTTTTATTATAAACCATTATATCCAGGTCATCACTTACCTTCCTTCCCCCTGATGAGGCCCAGGAATGGGCGAAACGCGTCGGAGGACACCATGCTTAAGGTGTGTGATGCCATTCCAATGTGGGTTATGCGACCCCCCTTTGGAATTACAGCGGTACCCGGGCTAGCCTGTAGTCATATATGTTATATATTGGTACCACCCCCATGTCTTTATGTGGGGGTTTAGGTACCAATCTGATTTTATTACTTATTTGTAATCCCCTACAAAATTGCATCCTTGTTTATTTGTTAGGCCTATTTAAAGTCTCTGGGGACTAGCCACTGGTAACTATTTGTCTAGTACTTAATTTGTGTTTGTTGTGTTAAGAATGTATTTGGGATGAGGCCGCTTACTCTTTGTACACCTTCTTACCTAATGTATGAGCTCGCACACCTACTCATTACAAGTCATTTATTACCCTCCTTTCTATGAAATGGCTAATTCCCTAGGACTAAATGTCATAAGAGCATGTGTGTGTGTGTTATTTTCTGCACATGCACACAGTGACTCAGGGATGTACGAGAAGTGGCTCATTATAGTGACAATTGCTAAGGTAGTAATAATCACATATATTGTCATCAAATAGTGTTGTATATGACATGCTGAGAGTAATATGGGTGTTACATTGTGTTGCAGAGTTGTACAGATATATATATATATATATATATATATATCTATAGAGCTCAGTACCAGCAGAGTGTTCAGGGCTGAAACTAACCACTTACCCATGAGCACCTATTTACATATGGGAGGAGAGATGAGTCTGTGTAACAACATTTTTTTCGTTGCAGTACAGAATGTTATCATAAATACACAACTCATAATATTGTGATAGCATTATTTCACCAGATGATTGATCAATGTGTTTAGAGAATGGGTACTGCTAGTGCTAACAAAAATATTATCTTCCTTTTGGTAGTGGCCTTTTGGTTTGGCTGGAGGGAATGGAACATATTTCAGTCTCCTGGGATGCAGAGATATTGCACCCAGGATGTTTGGGACAAAAAAATCTTTGGGGCCCTTTTTTAAATACATATTTGGACCAAAAGATGCACAGATATTTTCCCATTCATTTATTCATTTATAGTCAGAAAAATGATGTAAGTAAATTATCCATTTATTCTATTCCTTATTGTGGCAAGGTTAGTAGGTAGTGATGGCCAAACATCGGCCACGTCCATCCGTGAACAACTGTGAACACCGACGTCTGCCTGTTCGCAGGGAACTACAAAACTTCTTATGCAAAGAAGGCGGCGGGCCAAACAACCATACTGCTTGCCTTGTGGATTGTGGAAAAAGATAAATATGCTGGTTATGTCATAGTCAAATCAATTGAATATACTGTACCTCAATTTAAAGATCCAGGGTCCTGTGAAAAAATAATATTTAAATCTATCGCATAAAGTGTAACGCAATGTATATGGTTATAATGCTGTAGGAAAATACTGGGTTTCCACCTTTATCCATTTGCAAATGAGATAACCAATTTAGGATTTTCAGAAAAGGTTAGACAGGTTCCTGACCTTTTTCTTCAACTATTATGAAAGTGTGCCTGCTCTGGTAATGCGAATATAAGAATCACCACCTGCACATTTTGGCCTTGTGACCATCATGACCTTAATTCATATAAACCATCACAGGCAATGGTTTGGGAACTCCCAGGAGCCAATTTTCAAGGCTTTGTAGACAGATACAATAGAAAGAAGTACTGTGAATGGGACATTTGCAATGAGCATGTGTACGCACTGGAAACTTTGTGTTTTATGGCTGCTGTCATATAAGACTGTACAACGAATAATGTTTTCATGTTTTTTATTATAACTTAATAATCTACAAAACTTTCCACAAATAAAAACCACTGGCCAACAAAAAAAAAACTTTTTTTCTCAATGTATTAATGCCAAGATTCCTCAGCCCTTTTATTTGTTAGGTCTTTTCTCATTACTGGTTAAATAAGACTGTTCCACATCTGCATGTGCAGCTTAGTTAAACATTTTTTTAGATGACTTCATTTTCAAAAACCATGTCTTCACTGCTAGAGGATCAGCTTAATTCCATTTATACATAAGAAATCAGAAACAAAAGTTTAAGCATATTATTTTGGAGAGAAAGGCTTTATCGGTGGAATATTTTTTTTTTGGGAGGGGGGTAGAAAAGGCGAGTAATGGAAAATGAAAACAGTTACTTTTTAACATACTCCCATTTCATGCCTATTTATTTTTACAGCAAACTTTAGCCCAGGGTGTAATTATATTTGGTCCGCAAGTTTTTAAGAATGTTTTATTGAATTCCACCGATGTGTCTTTTTATTTTATTTCACATGTGTTATAGGATTACACTTTTCTTGTTCTAGATTCACTGTTGAAGCAGAGCATATGTTATTTTTTGGTGATATAAAATTCAGTGCACTATAAAGTATATAAAGTGCTTTTTTGGCACAGTGGAGTAGATTTTCCTGGAGTTGACAGCTTCTCTGCCTCCTTAAAATCAAGCTCAATCACTGGTCGTAGTAGGTGGTTGCACCTTCACAATCTAAGAAAGGTAAAAAAAAGTTGTGCCAGAAGGGCCCTCAGTAGGTGTATGGGGCCTGGACAAAGATCACAGAGTAAAAATGGATCAGTATGTGGAGTGGGCATTTAAGTTGTGTGTGTGCAGCTCTCAAAATGAAGGGGGAGTGTGCATGTTACAAGTTAAAGGAGGTGGAGAGGCAGAGGGAAGAACTGTCCGCAGGCAGATCTTCCCTCTGACAGACTCCCCTCCTCTGCCTTTGCCTGTACTCAAATTGTCTAGAGCTGCAGGTGGTCACATAAGGTGTATAAGTGCATGTTATAGAGAGAAATATAGTTTGTTTGCATTTAAAAATATTCATCTTTATGTATGATTAGAAGGAAGAATTTAACATAGGAACAAAACTAGGTGGGGGAGAAGAGTCTACACATCTTATTTTTATCTGTCTGTTGTAGTCGTAACATGTCATTCAACAAGTGGGTAGGATGCTTGTACACAAAATCAAAGAACTTGTTCTCTGGCAGTTTGTCAGAATGTGAGAATTTCAATTTAATGCACGACTAAGCATAACGTCCTACTCCACAACTGAATGAATTTGTAAGCCACAAATATTAGCTTTCTGTCTCTTCTTTAGTGATGAGCGACTAGGCAATATTCGAATTCGCGTAATTTCGTGACTATCCACCATAATATTCGATTCCATATTCGTAATCTCGAATATCCGCACTTACGACATGAATTGCGATGTACAAATCGCAATTGCGATCAAATATGCGCAATGCATGCAAGTCAATGTAGCTCGGATATTCGACTGGGAGAATATCCGTCATTTCCGTTTTAAAAAATCGCATTGCGATTATATAATCGCGATCCCAGTCATTGCAATGGATCGCGATTATAAAATTGCGATTATAAAAGCACAATAAATCGCGAAAAATCGCGATCGCGTCGGATATCCGATGATATATTCGCGAATATTCGTGAAATGGCGAAATAGCGATATTCTAGCTAAATATTCGAAAATCAAATATTCGAGCTCAACACTACTCTAATTTATGTAGAGGGATAGTGTGGTCAGAGTGGAGAATGAAGCCTTCCTGGTGTACAACCTACCTAGACAGGTCTTCTGTTCTTAATCTGGACATCCCTTGCTGAGAGCCAGGGTATCCCAGTTGTAAAGACATAAAATAGTAGTTCTAGTATTCAAAATCTACTTCTCGGAACCTAGCTCTTTTCACAAAACACTTAGATTGGGGATACCTGAAAGCTTAAATCCACCAAAATTTATTACTAGTACACCCTATAAGGCTCATCTAATGCTGTACTACCAGTGCTGGTTTTGTGTTTTGTCAGTTTGATGGGTTTGATTGGTTACGTTGGATTGCTGGTGAAATAGCTAAGGGCAAAAATTAAAAAAATTATTTTACCTGTTATAGCCAAGAAGCTGTTGTGAAGACATTATTAACAACATGATCTAAATACTCAAAATTTGGTTGGTCTATAGATTAATTGTATTTGGGTTTTTTTCAGGTTGGCACTCTAAACAGCTATATATACAAATTGTTTCATTTACGTATAGTACAGCTACATAACTATATCACGGGACCTAGACTTACTGATGTTTTCTTGAACACATTTTGCGAGGTCATCCGACAACTAGAAAACTTTAGCTTCAAGTCCAGTTTCTTTAATTTACTACAACAAATACCTTCTATATAAGACTGCATTATTTTTTGACTTCTCTAATGTTTCCTTTGTACTGGAACAAGGAAGAATATTTAACCAGGCTTTCAGTGAATACGTGGATGAACAGTTCACTACAAAAGAGCTCTGTACAATGCAGTTCATGATAAAAAAAATCAATATTTAAATTGCATTATGAAATAGTTTTATAATTCTAATTTTTTTTAAACTTAATTTGACTGAAAAATACAATTGTATGTTATCTCTCACACCTCTTTTATTCATGTATTCTGTGACAGCATTGTGCCCTAGTTTCACAGTCACAAAACAGATAAAACTATTCCTTTATAATGTTTAACAAGTTTCTTCTTTTATCGTCCTCTTGGTAACACTGTTCCTATACTTTTCTATTTCAGTGCCCATAGTTTTCAGCTCCATTCCAAGTCCAGATAAAATGCTGGTTTCCTTCATCTGTGATTTATCAGAGGCATTTATTTAATGTTCTCCTCCTGTCTTGGGATAGCCGTTATGGGGCTTTAATGCCATGATGACATCATGATCACATCTCACACGGCACAATTTCTATGGCAACCCAAGTCACAGTGACACCTGTTAATGTAAGTCTTAACCTGGTTTCTCACACTATCTTCCAACACATATTTTCCCTTGGCAGAACCAGAGAGGAAACAGACAACAGGACAGACACATCATTTTTAATATTCTGCAGAGCCTTTTACTCTCAGCAGTTGTCTTCTGAACAGATAACAGATCATAGTCTAAGTGGAAATCCTGTTAATCAATTAATCTTAAATATGTCAGTCTATATTTAGTCTTAAAATAAACCCGTCAAACACTCACGTAGTTCAAACTCAGCAGAAAATGAAAAGAAATGAACAAGCAGATGCTTCTTTTGGTTACAATTGCATGTGGTATCTTGGTACAAATCTTTAAAATAAAACCATGTCTGGTCCCACCTCTATTCTTTCTTGTTTCTTCCGATTGGACTTTTATGGAGATTGGGAGGCTTAAGGTAGCCTTACACAAGGCAGAGAGATGAAGGGAAATAGGTCCTTACTTTTGAGACTTTTGAGACATACAGTATGTAATATTTATCTTTTTACGTAGTCTAGCTTTCCTTAAAGCATATCTTCAGAAAGAAATTATTTATTATATTGCAACTTAACAGTCCATAGACAAAGTGGCTGAATTCGGGGTTTGGGGGTTTGGGGTTTTGTAGGCAATTTTCATATTCAACTTAGTATTAGTATCCTGGTTAGTGGCATTAGGATTCCGTCGAGGTCAATAGGTATATCTCCATACTTGCTGGAAATATACTTACCCAAAAATTTTAAACAAATGAAGCTTCCACATCAAGGAAATAGTAAGCCACAATCTATAAAACATTTTTCTTCACATATGTGTACATTCACAGCTATAATTTAGCTGTGAAAAATGTCCCTATATAGATTTTTGTGTAAATTGTTGCAGTGTACAATGCAACAGATCTCATAAGTGAGCCACTGGAGCAGAAATAAGTTTATCTTTAAGACGATCTCTGTAAAATTTCAGTGATCAGATCTTGCTACTTTACTGCGACTACATATGATAGTATGATATAAAGTAAGCTATATAATCTAAGATTGGTGAATATAAAAGCACTGCCCATATTTTCTTGTTGATTTTTGGTACTTTATGATTGACATAATTCATTAAAGAGTCTAGATTTTTCTATAATATCGTTCTTTATATAGGGACCAACCAATCCTCATTGGCCATTGGGTGGCAACTCATAGTGTAACCTGTATGCATGCTCAAAGGAGTTTAGCTCCCCTACAATTTTTTCATTTCATAATAATTATCATTTCATTTTATAATTTTATAATAGCTCAGTCTAAAAGGTTTTATTTTGCATCAACATTTATGCGTGACTTTTCTTAAAGCACTGCTCACCATAGCTTTTCACCTAAATTGTGAACTCTCTCATGTAACATCTCTTCAGTCTCAAAGCCTTGAGGAATGGGGACAGCTCACCCCCAAAGTGCATTGGCTATTCCTTAATTTGAACTTATATATAAAAAAAACCTTGGACTTGACATTATTAACACTGTGCATTGGCATTTTTGTATTTCTGTATTTTCCTAATAGTACATACTTAGAGTTTTAGCAAGGCCCTTAGTACTAAAAGCTGCCTTTCCAAAAGAATTTTGAATCTTTTATTAAAGTACATACATAGGTCTAGTTAAACAGTATTTTGACCCCACCACCCAGATTACTGCAGTATATCTGTTCTCATCAAATCTGTAGTCACTTGTCTCCTGGCCTATTTTCTATAGTAACTGCCTTGACTCTCTGACAGTCATTTGTAGCATTACATATGGTATATTACCCTGATAAATACTTATCCTCTTATCTTATGTGATTACTGCATAGTATTTTTTAGTAGGGAGGGGATCTTTTGTCATGTCATGCTAGCTACCAAGATAAAATACACGCCAACCCAGACAATTCTTTTTAATATTCATCAAAAAATGTATTTGCCAAATGTTTTGCTTAGCAAAAAAAAGGTGATCATAGAAAGAACAGAAGTGTAACATAGGTTTCCCAGCAACATAGACTGAGGTTTTCCAGGCACCAACTACAGTGCTATTAGGTAGTGCATTTAGAATAATGGGTCCCATTTTATCATCAGTACCATTAATTAGCAAACATACATTGCTTGCTGTGGCTGTGATGCATGTAGTTCCATAGATTGACTTAAATTTTAATGATAAATTGGGACATATAAAGCCCCCCATACACCACATACAATTACCATGCAACTTCTGGACAACCAACTTTTCTTCTACCAAAACCATGTAATAGGAGGACCTTTCTACACCTTCCAATCACTATGTATTCTATCAGGGAGGTCACTATACTACATAGTTGTTGGTAGGTCTCATGAAAGTTGTATGGAGGAGTCTGCCCGTCTATGGGGGGCTTAACAGAACTATTCATGTTGTATAATTACAAAACCACTTGGGTTTCTCCCAGAGGAATGTCTGTTGACTGACTTCTGGCTTCAGCCCAAACTAGATGAAACACATTATACCATCCTCTTTAAGGAATTGACCATGTCAGTTTTTTTATATTTAAAATGAAACAGGTAAACAGGTAATCAATTCTAAATCTGATCCATGTATGTTTGTTTTTTTGTCATTTTATTTGTCCCTTTCTCTGTTACTTCAGGCCCCCATACACTTAGTGAGCCGTGGCCGATTTTGCCACCGTCAATCATCTGTCAGCACCCACTCAATACATGTGTGGGGGCCTTTATAAAATCAGCAAATAAAAAAAAAAGACTTGTATGGTTCTGGATAAGTAGGGATAAAAAATCTAAACATTTCCTTTAACAGCAGAGTTTAATATGGTTATGGTCCAAAAAATGTTTTAGTATCCTAAAAGCTGGAAATATTAATGGCTTATCCTAAGCACATGTAATGCCAGTGGTTTTGTGTCCATAAACCAATGTAAGCTAGAAGTCAGTCAACAAACATTCCACTGGGAGAAACCAGGGGCTAAGAGATGTGAGCTTAGAAAGGAATTAAATGTTTCCTGTGCTTCATAAATTAAATGTAATTGAAACTTCTCACAGCAAGTGTGGACTAAACAAGGAATTCAATAGGATTATGTATTTAATGTAATGAATGCACATATTGAAAGTAATATGAACTGTTCTGTGTAGATTGAAACCTTTACAATAAATGATCCGGTATGAAATGACAAGAGGCAGCTTATTTTAAACAATTAAAAATAACTGATTGATGTTGTATAAATTATTTAGCAGAGCTTTGACATATGCAATAATGGCATGAAGATAATGGATGCCCATGGCTCTTCTCTTCTAGAGTATTCATCAGAGAGTTGGGAAGTAGGGAGAATGGGAACAGCTAATGGTTCTGAAATTTGCAAAGAGTAGCAACCTTATATATTTGCAGACTCAGACATCAGACTATAGTTCCATTTGTACATTAAAAAATGCCTACTAGTTGAGCTGATTGATGCACAAAGTTTGTCTTAGTTTATTTAAGTTGGTGCCATTGGCTATTGGTGTATATTATTAGCAAACTTGACGACAATTCATTTGTGACTCATCATAGTGATTATTTAGAAGCAGGAAACCCAACCAAGGACATTTGAATTCTGTAGACCCTTTAAGATTTATATCACCATTATTTGGGAATTAATTATTATTGTATTTAAAAAAAAAACAAATAGTAGATGAAAAACTGCAAATGGAACAGGTTTAATCATCTACTAATCTCCTGATAATTTCCTGATCTGTAATAAATCAGTTACTAGTATAGGCCTGTCTCACTAATTAACCCATTACAAAACTGACACTAGAAGTAATGGACCAGGGTTGATCTAAGTGATTTGACATATCTATACTGGACTGGGTAAATCTGATTTTAATTTGGTGTTTCTTATTTAGCACCAAAAATCTTGCTTACAATTTGCATGTGCTTCCTGCTTGTTGGATCCCTGATGCCTCAGAGGACCTATCCCCTCTTTCAAATTTGGGTTCCAGGTACCCCATAGATATTCTGGGCTGTTATCATTGATTGGGAATTGATCCCTGGTTGAGTATTTATCAACTTCAGTTGGCATTCAGTTAGCATCTGTCCACAAAGGGTTAACTGCAGTACTAAGAATGTCTGTTATGTTATGTATGTCATTTTACTGTTATTATGATGTATCATATTTTTTATTCTAGACAGCTGTTATCCATCCCTGACGAAGCCTTCACAGCGAAACATGTTGGATGGGATTTGCTGTAAAGACTAACATGTAGTCACTGTGATGTAAAACATGCTTTTGTGATGATCAATTTGGATATTGTTTTAATCTGTATTTATTGTGTGTTAATAAAATTTGTAAATACAATATAGCACCGGTTTATGATGAATATTTTATGTGCCTTAAAAACCTACTTTGCGCTGCTGCCTGATATCGGAGGAGCTGAAAACAGAGCACCACCCCGCAGTCTCTATGCAATGCAATGGACACCAACCGTGGTTTATGGCCATATCCGATATGCCAGTTTTTGAGCGGGATTGATTGGTCTCACTTGAAAACAGGGATGGCTGCCTATGATATTGGCCTGAAAAATGGCCGTAAGTGCACACAGCACTCAAAGGAGCCACCGATCTGGCCCATATCTACACATGTGTTCCCTGGTTTGGTTTCACTTAAAGCAGCTGCACGCCCTGTATATAAGTATACATAATTTTGTATGTTTGTGCCTACTGTTAAAATTCGTCATATTATTTATATTGGTAACCTTTTGATGCACAAAGTAATAGCAAATCTTTTATTGGGGGGCAAATATAGAAGGGGCCAACCTAAAACCACAGTGGCGCAGTGTATGTCAGTTGATCTCAGTTTGCTGAAGGTTGGGCAGTGGTTGTCAAATACTAACAGCCCCCATGTATTCCTTTGAAAACCACCCAAAGACCAACTGTGAAAATTGATCCACCAATTGCAGCCTTCTAGTTAAAGGTTTATTAATATTTACACTTTAACACACAGGGATACTGAAATGTTGATTTTAAAGGTGCAGAGACAATAATATTTCTGTGTCTCCTATGTTTCGATCACAGTCAATATTCTAGATAAGCTAAAATATTAAATATGAAATCGCATTAAACTTTCAGCCAAGCAATCCATACATTCTTAAAATATTTATGGTATTCAGTGAACGGCCTATAGCCATTATCCCAAAATATTAGTTTAACTTTGTGCTATGTGTCCAACCATAAAAAATTCAAGTTGAGATGACTATATTAAATTTTGAAGCATGTGCACATATGCTTGTCTTCACTGTGCTCTATTCAGCATTTTAACATGGGTATTGTATTTCAAAACTACATGAATATTGAATTGCAATGTTTATTTTGACCTCATATTTTTTATGACAGGTCTGCATGACATTGTTGTGTAAAATTTTATTTGAAAAACAAGGCAGAGAAGTGGTAAGAGCAGTTTTTGTTATACACAGCTGGGTAAACCTCACTGTTATGCTTCTTTACAGTAGTTTGATAGCTAATAAACCCCTAGGGATAACTGAAAATTGACTGACATAGCAGGAATCTAATTAGATTATGTTTAGATATGGATTTTTGACAAGCACAAATATTCTATTTCTGACATAATTAATTCACGTAGAACATTCTATTTGCACATTTTGCTAATGTAGGAAGTCTTCAAAACAGCTTTCATTTCAAGTCTGTGGACATTTTTATCGTACGCATTTTACTGTCATCAATTTACTTTTCGAAATACTAAAAAGAGAACTACAATGGAGTATACTTCTTTTCCTACCAGCTGATGTTGACTCCATTGTTTATGTTCCAGTAAATATTTTAAAGAGAGTAATTTTAAGGGTCATGTTATGTATTTGTAACCATGTCACCTAGCAAATTGAAACTAAAGACTTCCATACACGTAACAATCTTACCATAACATTTCTGTATAGTCTTTTGTTCTACCAAAACCATGTAATGTGAGGACCTTTCTAAACCTTCCAATCACTATGTATTCTATCATGGAGACCACTATACTACATACTAATTGTATGGAGTGATCTAAAGGTGTATTGGGTACTTAAAACACATAAAAGAGTGATGGATTCTGCTGTGTGAGGCTCCCCTCAGCAGAAGAATCAGAGATATGGTACAGAAATGTCAAACAAAGGGCTTGCAAAAGTCAAGGTGGGCAGAAAACAGTCAGGGAATATACATTAAGGGTTTTTCAAAGGAATAGCAATCAAGCTCTCCAGAACTCCAGAACTTTGGTAGGAACTTGGCAGGTAGATTCCAAAGGGATTTAGAAAGGGGAGTACCTGCAATACTTAGCAGAGGGAGTAGAAAAACAAAGAGGCAACATCATTGGTATTTGTCCTTCTGTTAGTTCCTGGTAACTGATACTTATGCTCCAAAATTACAGCTCTATATATAGATTTTGTCAAACCTTGGAGTGTCTCCAATTACACTACAAGGGTTGAATGCTTATTTATGTCTTGTGGTCCCGTTGTAGGATCCTTCACTTCTATATAACCACCTCTTTCTGTGTATGATAAGGTGCATAGAAAACCCTTTGAAAATTAGCTCTTCAGCTTGGACTATGTAACCAATATATGGCATAATCAGCAGGAAGTTTTTACTCCTGGTCCTGTTAAATTTGCCAAGGCATTACTTTAGGCAAAATACATTACAAATAACACATTTAATTCAAACTGGAAATTTGAACAAAATGTCCATTCTGTAATGAAATTTGTATAGTTCTTATTATAATCAA
>CM070035.1:100532193-100548109 GCA_036250615.1 Ptychadena robeensis | reverse complement strand
TTAGAGATGTCAAATGTTGAATATTGAACTAGCTGTGAGTTATTGCAAATCCCTATGAAGTGGTATCCAAATTGCTGTAGATGTAGAAAATGATTGTGGGAACATTAGATTATATAATGATGATACCTTGTTGAGGGGTTTTGCAATTAACTCACAAAGTTGACCATCTATAATAGTATTAATTCAGGTGAAGCAAGAACATTGCCTTGAAGCAACCCTACTTTTGGCCAGCACTCCATACGAGTCAATTTATCTCATGTTTTTATAAGTATACAGCATATTTATAATTGTACAACAGATAACAAGTCATTACTACACCTTTCTGGTTGCAAATTAGAGATTCCTCAGTTGATAGATGCAAAGGTGAGAGAGGTTATCAAGCAAAGAAAACATGTAAAGCTAGCCACACATGGTTCAATTTTGGTTCAATCGATGCTCGATTAGATCGAGGAATTCAATCGTCTAATCGAAAATCGATCTTAATCGCATTAACATACACCCCACATTGAGGTTGCGATTGTGGTGAGATTTCGATTAAAAAAGATTACTAAAATCGTCGATTTTGGTAAGGAAACGATTGAAGTTCAGATTGAAGTGGTCTATGTTATTATATCGAATCTAATCGATCCAGGAGAAACACTACAAACATCGACGATTATAAAACGATTCTGGCACAATCGACGATGATTTTCCAACATGTCCGATCAAAATTCGAAACATTTTTCTGCCTTCATCGAACAATTATCGTTGATCGTACCATGTGGGCATTTCTCGATTTTTGTTCAATCGATAAAAAATTCATCTAATCGAGCATCGATTGAACCAAAATCGAACCGTGTGGCTAGCTTAAGCTGGGGATTGAAGGCAACTTGGAAAGGGAAGTCTTCCAATGAGAGGAGTGTGTTGGGCTGAATGATGGATATGTTATATGAGACCTGACTAACTAACTAACTAGACTAACTTCATGCCCCAAAGTTTCCTGCACAGTGGTGGTAGATGCATTGCCATTGTGCCAATAACAGCTCCTTAAAGCTGGATGCAAAAGCCAGGGGGTGGGAGATGCTGCTGGATCCTGATTAGCACTGCTGGAAAACCAGTATTATCTGTCTTTCAGCTTGATGGCTGAAATAGACACTGTTGTTCTGTGTTACATGTGCCTGTGTTTCTATTTAACCATTTTTTAAAACAGACTTACTACCAGAAGTTCATCTTTGCATCATTGCGAATAATAGGGAGGAATGTTAAAAAAAAACTCCTAAAGAAACCAAACGTACCTGTAATGATTAATTTAGGAAGGTTCCTCACAGCCCTCCCTCTCCCTGGTTCTGATGACGTGCGGCGCTACCATAAGAGCCAGACTATTGAGAAAATCGCCACTTGTACATGCAAATGTTGGGAACGCAATGCATGGTACTTTTCCAAGAATCTTGAATATTTGTCATTACGAAGATATAGCACTATATTCAGGATCTTTGTGAATTCTCCATGTGACCATATTTGCAATATAAGTTTGTGTTTCGAATATTCATGCTTAATACTCAGCCAGACACATCTGAGCCCCCAGTGGCCACTTCCGATATTGCACATTAAGTTAACCCCCCCCCCCCCCCCCCCGGAAGCTTGGCAAATAAAGATAGAATCCAGGTAACAACAGGTAAGTATATCTTTTTAGGATTGTGGAGCGCTATACCATTATCATACCAGCTCAGAGGTATACTTAAATTTTATATATATATATATAATACATTTTGAGTATAGATCTGCTTTAGCTATAGGTATCTATATAACTATCAGGTACAATAACATTACAGGTTCCCTGGCTTGGAAACCTACTGTACCAACAAATTGATACATGGGCAGAGATATGGGTTAAAATCATCTCTGATACTGTATCAGTATTGCATGTCACTGCAGCTAATTCATTAAGCATAAAATCCTGGTTAAGTAGATTTGTCAACAGTCTCTCAGCTACGTCAAGTAAGATTTAGATTTTTTTAAACATTATACTGCAAAAGCAATGATTAGGAAGGTGATATTCGTGTCTAAAGTATAAATGAGATTAGTCAAAAAGCATGATATGAGCAACTGACTAACCAGTTGCTGAGAAATATGTCTGGAGGCAAGATGGATTTGTGTCATCACACATGCCTAATAGTGTGACATCGATCTAACGCCTTCTCTTCTGCTCACTCAGTTTGAGATTTTGTTAACTGTGATTCATGGATTTTTCTAATTGTACATCATTTTGGTTCTCAATTTGTGACTCAAAGTGTTAAACATAAAAATGTTGCTAGTCTTTTCAAAACACGCCAGCCACAGCAGCATCCATATATATGGCAAGTGAACTTAAAATCAATAGAACGGCTGATTGTGTTTACTTTGGGGATTTTTTTTTTATATTAAACCTGACAACTTTACAAAAGTGCTCTAATCTATTCATGACTTTTGCATACACAATGCTCATTATGTTTTATGTTGAGGTGAAGATGAGTGAGCTGCATCTAAGCCCATAGAAGACTATTGACATTAGATGGAAAAAACCCATCATGATGTATCATCCCACGACCACTGACAACAACTGAACACACCTAAAGCCCCCCATAGATGGGCAGACTCCTGGCCATAGTTGTAGCAGACCAACCTGCGTGCGCGCTCCCGCCGATCACATCAAGGTTGGTCTGCCGCAAATATGAGGGAGCCCACCTTGAATTATTTAGAAAAAAAGCTGGCAAGTCGGATTGCATATGGATCCGTCCTGCCGTTTTTTTTTTTCTACAACTGCGAGGGAGAACAGCTGCAGCTTGTAAACAGTGAGGGGGAGTCTCCTCCCCCTCCCTGTTATTGGCTAGTCGGACGGCAGTCCTGTGTGTCAGTGGAAGACACAGGATTGCTGTCCGACATGTAACAGACTGATTACAGCGTGGTGACGCCACCACGCTCTAATCAGTCTGCTAAAGGTCTGCCATAGATCGAGGTGTCTATGGCAGGCTTAAGGCATGTGGCTAGGACTATCACTTGGCCAACTTGGCCATCCTCATTGATGACTATGTGTTGGTGTATTCTTCTTCTTACCAATATCAAACATTCTTTTCTTCCATTGAACATAGACACTGGAAAATTATTTCTACAAATGAACACCAATGTCTGGGTATTTTTCACCTTGTCAATGAACTGTACAAAGGGCACTTTGAAAGAAGGTTTCCTCTTTGATAGTGTTGAGCGAGAATATTCGAAATTCGAATATATTAGACGAATATTCGTCATTCGTATTCACAATATTTCGCGAATGTGCGCGCAGATATTCACAATGGCGGATATTCGTCATATTATGCTTCAACACTGTTTACCGGCATACATTGCGCATATCTGTGCGCATTGCGAATGGATATGCGCAATACACACAGCGCTCCTGCTGGCTAAGATCACAGAATTAAGAAGAAAAGCTGTAAAGCTGCATTGTACAGGCACGCACAATGGAAGGCAATAGAATACAGACTAACCAAATTTTATGAATTTAGAATGTTTCGTTGTATATTCGTGAAATGACGCGAATTTGAATATACCATATTCTGCTCAACACTACTCTTTGACATGTTCTATAGTTCTTGTCAGTCATCTCTTGCACACTGGATTTACAGAATGTATTTGCCAGCATATCATGCATAAAAAAACAACCAAAATATTTCACAGATTGATCAGCGCATTGTTCATCAATGATAGACAGCTACAACAATGTCTGTGCCGCTGTGTGTATATTTTACTCATTACGCATTATAGACTGGCTCACATATATAACTATATTATATGACTCATCCAATAGGCTACTACAACCAAATTCAAAGTCATAAAGAAGCGACAAAATAAGAAAAAGTATTCATAATGGTATTGTAATATTTACATGGTACAATGGTACATCTATTAAGGATGTACTTTGTGAACAATGAAAAGACATTCTAAACGTAACCTTCTTTTTGCGAGAGCAGTGATGCTGACATTCTCTCATACACTTAATTTAGAATTTTAGCCACATATTGTTATTTATAAATGAGGCACACTTGCAATAAGTGAGTCTTAACAGGCCTTCTTAAAACCATCAGTAGCTGGCAGTAACAAGACTTGACTGCAGTCCAAGTCAATGACCTCTTCAGGATGGTCTCCAATGCACATGTTTTTCTAACTTTCATGATGCAGCAGCAGGCAATGCCTTATAAAGTAATAGGAAAAAAATATTTTGTGTATCATAAGATCATAAGAACTGCACTTTGAAATCTGAATGCCAACTAGGTATACAATATGAGATTTCAATGGTAGTCACCTCTTAAATATTTGTACATTACATGTCAGACTAGTTGGTTGAAGTTAGGGGTTCTCAATTTGAACTGCCAGTAATCTCAAGGTCACTAACCCTAAACATTTCCATGGTTTGCTCCTCTTACAGATTGCTATTCTTGCATAAGTATTCTGTCATTCCTATGCTTTGAACCAACATATCCTAAAATGTCTTTATAATACATCCATGATTTTGGAGGGGCAGGGTCATTTCTCCCACTATGCAAAGGCACCCGTGCACACACTCGCTAGCACCCTCCCGAACAACTTTTCTGGTAGCCCCCCCCCCCCCAAAACAACGTTTCTGGTAGCCTCCCTCTCCTCTAACAATTTTTCTGCTAGCACATTCAACAACTTGAGGCCGCATGCAAAAATTTTGCATAGGGCTCCCTAAATGCTAGAAATGGCCCTGTTAGGGGGTTAATTTTTTTCCTTGAGAATATTTACCCTCCACATTCACACCCTTCAGACTATTCACTTCACATAAACTGCATAATCTTTAATACAAAACGGAAACAATTGTGGTGTTATGAATTGATTAATTCAGTAGTGTAATCATGATACTTGCATGCTGTATATTCAGATTTCCTAAGTGCATTTGCATAGTGGTTCTCCACTGAGTGTTCTATCTGGCAGCTCTGACTCTAACCTCTTTCTTTCCATCATCTGCAACCCTCAAGGTATGCCTCAGGGACCAGCAGTTGCTTTTTAGTTATATCTGTGTTTGTGCTAAGAAATCAATGTTTTCTCACTTTCAAGTAATTTGTCGTCTTCTATATGCAGGGGTGCACATAAGTGGTACTCTGGTACTCCAAAGGGCCCAAAAACTAGCTATGAGTACCTGCATTAACAACTTGGAGGAACTCTGGGCGGCCGCAGCTAAATGTTAAATGTATACAATTTATGTTACTTGGATAACTGCAGGGAAATATGAATAACTATGAAAGGTTGCAGTTAGGGGTGTGAAATTGGGAATGTAAATTTATAATAATAATAAAAAATTTGACTTATAAGGCTCTTGGAGATCTGGTGGATGAAAGAGAGTAGGCATATCAAATCAAATCTGACAAGAGAAAAGCACTGTGTGACAGCTCGAAAATGACTATGAAAGGTTGATATTTGGACTGCTGGTAGTCTCAGGGGTTAGTTACTAAGCCAGAACATTTCAAGGTTGTACTACTGAGGTATGAGATCTGAGGGTTCAAACATGTTGTACTGTGAGAATTACATTTGACCCAATGTGGTGAGTACCAAACACCATCTCCTGGTACGTATCTGAGGAGCTTACTAAAAAAAAGTTATGTGCACCCTGTCTTTATGTATTTTAGATGTATATACTCATTATTGCTAAAATGTTTGTAAATTAACAAAGATTAGTTGAGAAAATATGTTTATTCAAGGAACCATAGTCAATGACAAATAATTTTATTATTTATACACAAGCATAACTTCCAGGTCATGCCCCACAATGCCGAGTTTATGGCCAAACATTGAATATGGAAGAAACACACAGGTAGATTAATTGTTTTCTAGTTACATCAAAATCATAACACGTTAAGTATTTAAAATCACATTTGATTTTTTCCCATCATCATCATCATCAGAATGTAGAAGGACTAAAACCTAATACAGAAAAGATGTCAATACCTTAGGAATGCAGACTTTGGATCTGCAGGCTTTTTGACATCAGTAAGTACATTTAAGAGGAAGGTGTGCAAAAATTTGGGGTTCTGGGCTGATAAGGAATTTTTTGGTCACAGGTAAGCTAGAACATACAAGGATATTATATTCTAAAACGATTCTTCTTTTCAGCAGTCTTTTGGAATCTCTTGAGGCATAGTTAGGGCGTTATGCAACTTTTAACCAGCTTCCTAAATGTTTATGGTCTGCCTGTCAATCCATCCATTAGTTAATGTATGGACAGCCCAT
This sequence comes from Ptychadena robeensis, assembly GCA_036250615.1. NCBI lineage: Eukaryota > Metazoa > Chordata > Amphibia > Anura > Ptychadenidae > Ptychadena > Ptychadena robeensis. The sequence continues at coordinate 100,541,851 of CM070035.1, read as the reverse complement.
ATATGTGTAAAATATAGCATAAAGGCCATTGATGCGTACTTTTAGTTCAGTTCTGGGAAAGGCGCCAGAGGGGACATGGGAGATACAAATGAGGTATGCTAATTGGCTTCACTTTTGGTTATCAGTGCATTAGAGGCCTGCGGTAAAAAGGGATAAAATTAGGATGCAGAAAAGTACATCAGAGCAAATATAAAATGAGTTAAATACCACAGCATAGTCAATGTAAGATTAGTGGTTAAGCTGTGAAGACTGACACTGTGACAGATTATGTACAAAAGCCTATCTGAATCTGACTTAGAAAACTGGTCACTGGTCAACAGAAATCTGACAGTTGCTGCCATATGTTAAGAAAGTTTATACACCTTCAGATTCTATACTTCTGCTAGCTTGCTTCTGCACTGGTCTGGGGGGTAAAAGAGTCCCACCCTATCAGCTACACAGTCACCAGACCAGATTATAAGGCAACGTCACTATATAATATATATACTAATACAAACCAAGTGTGTGAACAATATGTGCATTACTTAGCCAAAGACTACAGTTCTTGCAATCTCCTCTGCATCTGCATTTTAGTCATTCTGCCAATTTTTTCTGTCTTTTTATCAAACCATACTTATTCATTGCCCACCTTGATCTTTGGTCTGTCCCTTTTCTTGAAATTGTTGGCATTACACCATGGTCTGGTTTTATTCTCAGTTGTCATCTGTGAGGTGAGACAAAGAGCCCAAACCTATTATTATCACTTGAGTTGATTGCTGATTGTGTATTGCTCTGATGATATGTGCTTACACTCTAAAGCAGTGCTTCTCAACCTTTTTAAATGTGCTGCCCCAGAAGTGACATCACAAAGCATCACTTCCGGTATTTGGGATGCGGTTACTAATTGTCACTTCCATGTTTCAAATACCGGAAGTCACACTTCACAACATCAATTTCAGCACAATCAGGTAAGTGTAATGTCCCCTCCCTTATTCCCCTCCCTTTTTACCACCCTGCTTGTTCAAATAATGTGCTGGGTGGGAAGTTAGGAGAGAGAATAATGCCCTATCCCTCCTAATGTTATTCTCCCTCCTAACGTCTGCCACTTATCATCAGCACTGCTGCTTGTTAGGAGCAGCTCTGATGCTTCCACAGAATTCAGCGACCTCTGTGAAATGATCATTCGACCCCCAAGGGGGTCCCGACCAACAGGTTGAGGACCACTGATCTAAAGGCCCACATGACATGAGTTTTTTTATTTAAAGCCAAACAAGGGAGCAAAAGATACATCATGGCTAATAAGACCAGAATATACCCAAGAAACTTCACAGTTTAATTAGCTTTCAGCGTTAAATGTTTAATGAGATTACAGAATTGTACATTAACATGCAAACTGCATGCAGACCGACGTTGAAGCACAATGCAGCACAGAGGCGGCAGAGCTTGATTGGCTGAACTTCTGTCTTCATGCAATTTGCTTGCCAATGTTGAACATATCCTAAAGCTTCTCAAGTTAAATTCTCTAAAGTGCCTAATTTCTCAAATTGTTTTGCAATATCTCCACACAGGCATGTGATAGGTATCAGTTTGTACTGTTTTAAAAAATTCTATCTAACCACCGCTGTTCCTGAACAAGTTGCCAACTATCTTAATTAAAATGTTTTAATGTTTGCTTTACTGTAGAGCTAATCTGACTGCAATATCTTCTACATCTGACATGTTTGGGTGTGTGGGATGCCAGATCACCCATTTCATTTTGTGCTTCCACCAACATTGATGTTTTCTGTAATAAAATAGCCTCCAGGCAAGAAAATCATGTCATCCCAAGTGGGCCAGGCATCTGACATTCCCATGTGTGTTGGATGCAAATGATTTTATTTAGCCGGTATTGTAGTCTACAATTTGTGCCTGCAAATAACTTATTTTCACTATTGGCTCCATTGGGAAAACCATTGTTCTGCAGAGTTAATTAAATACACACATGAATAAAATGTTAAATAAAAATAAGGATGCTTTGCCTTCGTTATTTCTACACATTTATGTTCTCTTGATAAAACTAGATTAGATTTAATTTTCAAATTAAGTTCCAGGAATTTATTATAAACAAAAACTGCACAAAAATAATTGCATGTTGTTCCCCTGATCTACTTAATTCCTGTTTTACATCTGAAGCTCATCTTCTGCAAAAATGCACTCATATCTATCCAATAAAATGGAAGTTGTTTTGGTAACAATACAAACTGAAGTGATAAGTGTAGGCAGCTCATTAACCACTCCATAGTTTCCTTAGCAGTACTCAAAGCTGTTGTGACTTTACAGGACTTTAATGGAGAAATATTTGCTTTTAGACTGTATTGCCAACTTCCCAGAACTTTTTAATGACAAAATATAGATAACTTACTGTCAAATCACAATTCTACTGAGAACCAGCAATATAATAGAAATTTCTATATAAGCAGAAAAAAAATCAATGTTTAACCAGTTGTGATAGGTATTAATAGCGGAACAGTCTGTCTGGCATTCAAGTTTGTGGCGAATATTGTATGGTCTCCCATACATTATAATGGAGGAAGAATTTAACCCCTCCTCCAAAAGTCCGGTGGGGCAGTACACCCAAAGAATTACATTTAATGTAACAAAGTCCACTGACTGAATGCGACTTCAAACTACCGGCTGAATAATCCCAGTGGCTCCCACGGTCACTGCACATGTTTAATGTCCTTTTTAAAGGTTTGTTTACAAACAATGGGACACCGCGGGAGCTGCTGCCATTCAGTCAACTGGCTTTATGGAACATGGACGTGTTGCTGTAACTCTAGGGAATAGGTAAGAGGTAATTCAATAGGGTGGGGAGCGGGGTCCAGGGTCTTCTTATTAAAGGGGAACCCTGGAAACCCAATAAGCCCCCACTCACACCCCTACAATGCCTGGCTCATGTTGTGGGAAAGAGACCCCCTTATCTTAACAAAGGGTCTCCCTTTCATTGTGATATGGCAAAGGAGCCCAATGGGAAGGGGGTGACCCCCCCTTCCTGTCCTTCCAGGATTGCCAAAAGGGGTCTGGTTTACTCTGGGTTGGGGTCCCCTTTTTACAGAGCATATCGGACCCTATGCCTATGCCCCCACTGTTCGTGGTCCATCTGTCCAAGTACATACCAGACCCCCTGCTAAAAGAGTATGCTCTGGGGAATCCCCACGTTTTATCTTTTCTTACCCTTTTAATGTTTTTTTTTTTTTAAAGGCAATAAAAACCTTTTTTGAGGGTTAACCAATGATCCCCCCTCTGGCATGACACTGTCCAGGTGGTTGCACCCTTTTGTATATTTTTTATTAGTATTGTGGCTAAAATTATGACCTGAATGACATTAAAGTCAATTTGCCGTGAACATCAAAGTGCAGGGTATTTGCAAAAGTTCTTTCTGCTGGTTTGCAAACAGCCTCGTAGCTGTTCATCCATCACTAATGACAAGCAGCCTGATGTGTGAAGATGTTGGCATGTAGAGATGGTTGTGTTTTTATGGGAGTTAGTCAGAGGGTAAGTGGTCTGAACCACATGGCTAACTATCAGGGGGAGATCCTCACATTCAACACTGAGCACACAGGGCAAGTTTAATCACTCAAATATCCACTGGTTCTTGAAGTTTCTCAGGACTGCCTTGTTCACAATTCTGTATACGTAAATATATGTGTGGGTGTGTGTAGAGATATGTTTATATAAAATATATATATATATGTATACACACACACATATATATAGAAATAGGTGTTCAGAGGTCAGCGAAAAAAGGTTTCATTCTGTTAAAAGTCATAAACCATTCTGTCACTTAAGCCCCCCATACACGATCCGATTTTTCGTACGAATTTTGCCCGACCGACCGATCGGGTCGGGAGATTAATCGATCGGGAGATTAATCGGATTCGGAATTATGTACCCGACCGATCCCGATTTCTCAAAATCGGCCGAAAAATCGATCAGGACCACTTCAGACCTGTCCGTAAATTTTTGGTCGATCTGCTGTTAATAAATAGGGTCGGGCTGATGGATCGGTGATAATTCAAATTCCGATTTTTCATGCCAGCCGACCGACCGACCATAACATTTTAGGTGAAAATCGGGTGACAGGATCGGACGAAAAATCGGTCGGGAGAGTAATCGGAACGTGTATGGGGGGCTTTACAGGTTACATAAGTGTTTTCGTACTCACACATCCCAAATTTACATCTTAAAAAGATCAGCAAGATCCTTTGAAATGCAGATCTTGTACAACAAAGGGACACCTAGAGATGACAATAGTCATAAAAATTATTTAGGAGGGGGAACCTCTTTCCACAGGAGGTCCCTTTCATCACAAATGTTTTTTTTTTTTTTGTAAATTTGTATAAGAGGTAAAAAAATTTATGTATGGACACAGATCTTTGAAGGGAGAGAGAACCTAGGAAGAAGAGGAAGATATCTCTGGAAACGAGAGATATAGTTGGAACAGATCCTGGAAGGAAAGCTGATAGAGAGATCTGTGCATTGAAGGCTGCGATAACCTGTGATTGTAACTGTTGCATATGGTCTGTACATCTTCCAATAAATCAGGCCACTATCTCAGTTGCTGTGGAGATTTGTCTATATGCTCGAGATTGGTCTATTAAGACAAAAATATAACACTATACATCATGCCTGCTTCCCACATGGGCCTGCTTGTAGCAAGTTGAGAACTGAGCTCAGTTCTCAGAAGTAGTTGATAAAACTGCAGGCAGCAAAAAAAAAATTCCTTTTAATATAAATTCTACCCTTCTGAGCTCAGCTCAGCACCACCTCCAGTCTGAGCCTAATTAAACACAGACATAAGAAAATATTATTAACCCATTCAGTGCAGTTTCTATTACATTACAGTATTATCTCCATCCTTAAAGTACCTGCTTCGCTGGAGACTGACTTAAGATAACTGCTCATTAGCTCTGAATCTTCAAGGTGGATATTTTAAAAGACACATATTTCCCCAGATATCCCGGCAAATGTCTACCCACTTTGTGTGTTTGTTTGAGAGGACTGTATTGCTGAAAGTGTAATGTAAGGTAAACAATTGACATGAAATGGGTTTTCTCTGTCTCTTGGGGCAGACAGGGTAACTTGCTGTATAAGCAGTTATAGTGCAAACTTCAAGTTATATTTTAGCCTAAATCAGCTTCATGTTTACAGTATGAACAGTATTTGGCAACTTGCCCTTGGCATCTCCAGATTCAGATACAGCAAAGAATATATCCTAGCCTGCCCAAAATAAAATTGCATCCATTTAGTTTCTTTCTTTTTTAAAGTGCTGGACCTTCTTCTCAGGCTCCAGAACGCTATTCCAACTTACAAGGCAGCTAGCGCATTGTGTCTTTCTCTTTGGGATGTTACCAAAGTTTTGAGAAATTTCACCAGCAAAACTCCAGAAAATGTCACTATTGCCAAAGTAGCTGGAATGTAGGGAAGGGTTCTGCGAATACTACAAAAAAATCAAGTATTGCTGTTGCATGTAGACTTTGAAAAATAATTTAAAAAACTAGACAAAACCTTTCAAGCTGAAAATTTCTACATGTGCTAGAGCAATACTTTTTGTTAATATTCCTGCATTCATTTCCTAGATCTTTGCATTTAACTCACACAGTCAGTAAGTTGAAATTATGTGAACATTTCATGACAATCCCTGGTCTCAGATCTCTTCCCCACATTTTGAGAGATCAATGTGTAGTCAGTTGTTTCATCTGTAAAGCTGGCCACAGACAGTTAGATTTTCTGAATTTACCTTATAGGCCCCCATACACGGCACGGATTCGTGCCGGATTCCGGCGCGATGGATTCCGGGCGCGTGCACGCGGATCCATCGTGCCGGAATCCCCTGCAGCCCACCTTGCCCGTCCGATCGCGTCCGATGGATCGGGGGCACAGAATCGGATCCGAGGAAGAACCAACCTGTTGGTCTTTTCGGGTCCGATTCTGCTCTGATCAGGGGGCGTTGCGGTCAGGGAGGCGATCCATCGGACACGGATCCCTCCCGGATCCGGCCGTACAAGGTGGGCTGCCACGATCGGATTCCCTAATTGGCTAATCGTTCTCACCTGTGGATGCCGGCGGAATCGCCGGATCCATCGGGTGCTGAATCGATCAGCCAGGGAATCCGTGCCGTGTATGGCTAGCTTATGTTAGATTTAAGACCGATTTTGGGGCAGATCGACCACTGTGAGCGCACACACGGTCGATCAGTGGCAAAATCGTCCGCAAATGTAACCATCTATGGCCAGCTTAAAGGATAACCAATGCCTATTAAACCAGCTTCTCAGGAGGCACACTTTTCATAACCTGTTACACATTTCTTCTTTTGAACATCCATTTATTAAAAATATAACACATTATCTCATTCAGACATGTATTCAATTCATTAGAATTAACAGTTTCAGTGGATATAGAAAGTCTAAAATGTCAGGTTCCTGTGCTGTACAAAAAAGAGACAAAGATAAATTATTTCAGAACTTTTACCTTTAATGTGACCTATAAACTGTAACTCTCGAATGAAAAACAAACTGAAATCTTTTAAGTGAAGGGAAGTAAAAAAAACTAAAATAATGTGTTTTGCATAAGTGTCTTCTAACTGGGGATGTAGCTGTGTTCAGAATTAAGCAATAACATTCAAAATCATGTTAAGTAGGAGTCAGCACACACCTGCCATCATTTACAGCGCTTCTCTGATCAGCCCCAAATAAAGTTCAGCTGCTCTAGTTGGTCCTGAAATTTTTGTAGTCGCATCCCACAGCAAAAGCCATGGTCCACAGAGAGCTTCCAAAGCATCAGAGGGATCTCATTGTTTAAAGATATCAGTCAGGAGAAGGGTACAAAAGAATTTCCAAGGCATTAGATATACCATGGAACACAGTGAAGACAGTCATCACCAAGTAGAGAAAATATGATACAACAGTGACATTACCAAGAACTGGATGTCCCTCCAAAATAGATGAAAAGACTAGAAGAAAACTGGTCAGGGAGGCTACCAAGAGGCCTACAGCAACTTTAAAGGAGCTGAAGGAATATCTGCCAAGTACTGGCTGTGTGATACATGTGACAACAATGTCCCATATTCTTCATATGTCTGGGCTATGGGGTAGAGTGGCAAGACTAAAACAGTTTCTTACAAAGAAAAATATTCAAGCCAGGCTACATTTTGCAAAAACTGTTTTCCAAAAGCATGTGGGAAAAGGTGTTATGGTCTGATGAAACCAAGTTTGGAATTTTTGGCTATAAATCCAAAAGACATGTTTGGCGCAAAAACAATACTGTACAACACCCACAGTGAAGCATGGTGGTGGCAGCATCATGCTTTTCAGCTGTTTTTCTTCAGCAGCAGTTGGGGCCTTAGTTAAGATAGAGGGAATTATGAACAGTTCCGAATACCAGTAAATATTGGCACAAAACCTTCAGGCTTTTGCTAGAAAGCTGTACATGAAGAGGGACTTCATCTTCAGCATGACAATGACCCAAAGCACACATCCAAATACACAAAAGGAATGGCTTCACCAGTAGAAGATTAACATTTTGGAATGGAATGAAAATCTGTGGGGTGATCTGAAGAGGGCTGTGCACAGGAAATGCCCTTGCAATCTGACAGATTTGGAGTGTTTCTGCAAAGAAGAGTGGGCAAAAGTCACAATGTGCCATGCTGATAGACTCATGCTGACATTTTACCAGGGTTGTGTAGACTTTTTATATCCATTGTAGCTGTGTAGCAAAACAGATACGGTTTGGCTAGACACTAGATGTTTATTATGCAATACGCCAGTTGCAAGTACTTTGTGTTACTTACCCGCAGCAAGCAGGTATCTAATAAGTCCTTAGTCTGAACTGTTGACAGTTAGGCTATGTTTCCATGACATCCCTGAGTCCGCAAAGGTCCCTCAGTCTAAAGCAGTGGTGGGCAACTGAGTTTATATGGAGGGCCAAAAGTGTGGCCCTCGGCATCACTAAAGGGCCGCACATAAAATTTTCAATCTATACTGACTTGTATAAGAATTTAAAAATGACAGCAGACATAGCTAGAAGGCATTATTATCACTTTTAAATAACAAAACATGTTTTAAATTATACTTCAAGCATTAGAGACACTGTAGTATGGTAATGCACATTTGTGCCCCATACATAGTCAAAGGCTATGTGCCCCTATTCTCAGGTTATGTGCCGCAATATATATTATACAATCACCCCTGTTTAATGGTGGAATAGTGGAAACATAGGCACACACTTGATCCTAGAGGTCCTCCTAGAGTGCCTATGCCTATTACCATACTACAGTGTCTCTAATGCTTGAAGAGGCAAGGGACTTGCTCAGGTGCCATCTGGGTCGGTTATTTGCTTTCTATGTACTCTTATCACGTAGGTTTATCACCTGTTCTCCTCTATCCATTCTATGAAGATCATGGATGAGGACCTGTCAGCGGAGGATCAGCAGACGCCATGGAAACATAGCCTAAGTGGCTCAGAAAGTATTTAAAAGTTTGTAACTACGTAACAGCCAGACAACTAACTGAGTTCAACAATGCCAGTAAAAGCATCTTCTGTGCACAAATTTCCTTTGAAGTGGGGTTTTTCTAGGATGGTAATCTGGAATTATGAGAAGAATGGATTTTAATCTGTTTATTCATTTAATCCATTTATACAGCACACACATTTTCAGAATGTTTGCTTAGCACTTGATTGAAGTAGATCTTTAAAATGCAAATTCTGTAGCAGGATTTGATTAAGGGAGTTATACTTATACTTATCAGTGTAAACATAGTTCTATATAAATAATGCAAATAAAAATAAACCATTATAGTATGGCACATGGTTAATTTTAAACTTGAAATTATTATGTTAGGTTACGGCTGGGATTTGCAGAGAAAAAGGTCAATGTCAATTAAGATAAACCTAAATGATATTCTTTTGTTTATACTAGCCAGGAGCCATAAAAATGTCAACTTTTATGATTTTGCTGTATTTACTTTATAAGGTTTGCATTATATTTGGTTATCATTTTACTAGGGGACCAGTGAAAACACAGAAAATATTATTGTATGTTTACCAATGCAACATTAAGAGAAAAATAAAGTTCAAAACCCCTTATACCTCTTTACACAAGCAAGGGTTACATTACTTGACCTTCTCCTGGGATCCTAAAGCCGGCAATAGATGCATAGATCTGTGACCCATTGGTCCGGTGTTCGATCGCCCATGATGGTGCTATCCCACCCCGTTTGAACGCCTGTTGAACTGACAGGCAATCGGCAATCATCCAAAGAAAAATGGACATACAGTGGCTTCCAAAAGTATTCCTCATTTTGTCACATTACAGCCACAAGCATGAATCAATTTTATTGGAATTCCACGTAAAAGACCGATACAAAGTGGTGTACACGTGAGAAGTGAAAAGAAAATAATACATGATTCCAAACATTTCTTACAAATAAATAACTGCAAAGTGGGGTGTGCGTAATTATTCAGCCCCCTTTGGTCTGAGTGCAGTCAGTTGCCCATAGGCATTGCCTGATGAGTGCTAATGACTAAATAGAGTGCACCTGTGTGTAATCTAATGTCAGTACAAATACAACTGCTCTGTTAGGGCCTCAGAGGTTGTCTAAGAGAATATTGGAAGCAACAACACCATGAAGTCCAAAGAACA
>CM070035.1:100510272-100532093 GCA_036250615.1 Ptychadena robeensis | reverse complement strand
CTTCAGCAGGGACAGGGAAGCTGGTCAGAGTGGATGGGAAGATGGATGGAGCCAAATACACGGCAATCTTGGAAAAAAACCTCTTGGAGTCTGCAAAAGACTTGAGACTGGGGCGGAGCTTCACCTTCCAGCATGACAACAACCCTAAACATAAAGCCAGGGCAACAATGGAATGGTTTAAACCAAAACATATCCATGTGTTAGAATGGCCCAGTCAAAGTCCAGATCTAAATCCAATGGAGAATTTGTGGCAAGATCTGAAAACTGCTGTTCACAAACTCTGTCCATCTAATCTGACTGAGCTGTTTTGCAAAGAAGAATGGGCAAGGATTTCAGTCTCTAGATGTGCAAAGCTGGAAGAGACATACCCTAAAAGACTGGCAGCTGGAATTGCAGCAAAAGGTGCTTCTACAAAGTATTGACTCAGGGGTCACACACCCCCCTTTGCAGTTATTTATTTGTAAAAAATGTTAGGAATCATGTATGATTTTCCTTCCACTTCTCACGTGTACACCACTTTGTATTGGTCTTTCACATGGAATTCCAATAAAATTGATTCATGTTTGTGGCTGTAATGTGACAAAATGTGGAAAAATACTTTTGCAATCCACTGTATCTGTTCTTTGGCTGATCCCTGTTTGGAGTAACAAGGATCTATGTGTGTATGGGTGGCTTAAGGGAAAGCACTACATGTGCACAATATGGGGTCTACTGTAATCACTGACACCTACAGAATGAGCAAGATACAGTATCAGCATGTCACTTTAAATTAGTACCATATGTATAAAAATGTTGTCAGTGTGGAGACAGCTAAAGTTTGGCTCTTTCTGCTGAACAAAACAGTTACAGACAGGCAATGTTCATTTGAAGGGCAAGCTCTCCTCCAATCAGAAAAATCTATCTGGTTCATAAAGAACTCCATGGTTCCCAGGTTATTTGTTTATAACTCTAGTATTCTGTGCTTAGTCGAGGAGAATATGGGTTTTAGTACACAGCCCCGGCCCCTGTTCTACCTATTTATCTGTTTTAATGTGCATAGGTCCAACAAGTACACATTACATCCAATCAGCTAGCTCACACACGCTCAATTTCGAGGTATGGAGTGTGAAATGAACTCAGGCTGACAGCCTCCCTTCTTGTTGCATGCCAGAAGTACTTGTCTGTAGTACTATTCATTGGTATTGTAAAATGCCTTTTTTCTTCAATGGAATGACTGCGGATGAAGGGGGAAAGATCAGGGAGGATATAGAAAAAAAAAAGCTAAAAAAAGGCTTAATAAACAGATCAATATCAAATGAAGAGTTGTTTCAGAGACATATAAAGCTAAAGTAGCTGCAAAATTTAACTGCAATTCTTGGCTTTTTTGCAAATGAAATGTACATTGACAAGTATCTCTTAAGGTAGCCATACACGGGTCGATTTGTCACCGATCCCCATCGATTCCTGATCCGATCATTCCAGGCGATCCTGTAATCAGCGATTGATCGGATCGGGAATCGGTGGAACTTCACCATGGGAATCTTATTTGAGGTCGATTTGAACATGAGCAGATCTCCAAAATGGCAGATTCCACAAAATTCATCAATGGGAAAGGCTGCTGCATAGGGCTATGGGTCCATCAATGTACTCCGATTGCCCAATGATCGGCCAAAGAAACCAAACATGGCGGTTCAATGTCCGATCCAATTTTTTGTGAATTCCAATTTTGTTTGGTCGATTGTTCAGGGTGGGCAGAACTCGATTGATTGCCGACCGATCGGCTTTAACGCGCATGGTGATCGATCGCTCAAAAATCTACCCATGTATGGGAGCCTATAGGCTGGTCATAGACGTCGCAATGCCAGGTCAGTTCCGCGGCCAATTGGCAGTGCATGATTACGTCACCTCTTTGTGTGCCGGCAATGAAGGGGGCGTTCGATTTATAGGCTGATTTATGGTGGGAGTGTTAGATTTGAGGCAGATTGTGCACGGCTGTTCATCTGCCGCAAAATCGGCAGCAAATCTAACTGTATATGCCCAGCTTTGGTAATAGTTGTGGTAGTATCTCTTAAAATAGGAGTATTACAGACCTAAGTCTTGATTTTTATAACTGAGGTCCCCATCCAAAGGAATGGACATCGACCATGATTTACAGTCCGATAACCCTGTTTTCGAGCAGGATTGAGCTCTCAAAGACAGGGGTGGCTGTATTAGATAGGCTATATTAAGGATATAATGAAATCAAGATTCTATTTGAACTTAATATTTGTAAAGACTACATGTGTTAGTGTATTTTTCTCACTTGTGACAGCTCCCCTCCTCCCCCCACCCAACCAGCTTTGGAGGCATTACCAAAAAGGAAAAAATTCAAAAGGTCAATGGTCACTTTAACATAGCATTTCATGACTTAAGTCAGATATATAAAAATACTGAAAACTTTGTTCAGATTCTTCACGTATGACATATGTCTTTAGGCAGTGCCTGGGTCCATGTGCTTTTTGCTTTGCTCTAGATTCACATATAAAATTTGATGTGAAATAGTAGAATTTTCCTCCTATTAACTTTAATGTGGTTACCTAAAATACCTTGTCATTTGTGATCTACTTGTGAACTACTTCTTGGGTGAATTTTCTGTGTGTGTTCAACCATGTGGATACCAGAACTTACCTTTGTTGCAATAGGTTGTGCACCTTTTGTACTTGTTCCTAAATGTCTTTTACAGGGGAGAAAAATTGATTTTGAATTGTACTTTATAATTATTAAAATGGTAGAGGATATTGCAGATTGTAAATCTGGTCTGGTCCGCGAAGTGGACGGACACTTGATGTATGGAGAAATCTTTAGCAATTGGTGTATCTTGTGTGGGAAATCAGCCTCAAAGTGTTGCTCAGAATAACGTCAGTCCACACAATTTGCTTCTCTCAAGGGCTCCTGCCCGTGTTTATTGGCGACACCAAAGGTCTAAAGAGTATACCCTCGCAGGGGTTAACAGCAGGGGGGCAACACAGTCCACACAGAAAAATGCCAAACCTCCTGGCTTGCAATCCTCAACTCATTTGCAACCCTCAACAAAGTATTTCCTTTACCTCAGGAAAGTCAGTATAATTGGCCTAACACACAGGCCTGGGACCCCACACTCTTTGTGTGGCCCCTGGTATCCACTGCTTAGGCAGGACAGTGTCTCCCCACCTCTCCAGGATGACTTGACTGACTGGCCTCAGCTCCTTATGTGGAGACATACCCAGCTACCTCAATTGGGTCCAGCAGGTGTATCTTGGTGGAGTGGGAAGGCCCACCCAGTTCCTTCCATTGCCACTCCAGAGTCCAGATCCCTGTCACCAAAAACAAAACTAGACAGAAACCTAATGTTTCTGTCCAACACTTTCCTGGACTCCTTCCAGTATTTTCCTGCTGGATATGGTTCCTTTACACAGTGACAGACAGCCTGTCTGTCACACTTGATAGTGAATTGCTAAACCGCATGAATCCTTCAAAATTATTGCTGTAAATTGCTTTTAATGTAGGTGGTGATGATTGGGGGAACTTTGGCATCCATACACCTGTCTTGCAGCACTCGCTCCCCCTTCTCCACAGGTAACACATTGTGTTGTCTTTTTCGTGGGGGGCATGCTAAATGGAACATTATGTTCCAGTCCGGATGAGCTTGCTTACACACCAGATCCACACCATTAAATGGATGTATGTTTATAGTTACATTCATCTGTAATGTATAATGACGTTGGGGGTTAACTTTAACCCTATGTTAATTACACTGTTTATACTCCTTGTAAAGATACATATTCCCCCATCCAAGCCTCAGGACACTTATTAAGCGCCTCAGGAACAATTAAATTATTGTAAGTAAGTTTACAGAATGTGCACCTCCCTACTACCAAGTCATAAGGATCAAACACCTATCATTTTTTCTCAGCACTTTTACACATTCCTTTTTTCCCTGGTTTTACCCACATAGATTTACAGTATTATTTTATTTTAGTTGATTCTGTTTTCACATATTTTTTAGTCGGTATTCAATCACGGGGATGCTCCTAAGTTTTACTTTCTCCCACAAATTACTTTGACTTTACACACAGCCACAATCAGTCACATAAGTTTTAGACATGCTAAATATTAGACAGAGCTAGCTAGTCATTCCACTAGTCACTCAGTGCATCATCATAAATACTGTTCACTCATAACAACATCACACATTATTCACATACACCTATTCTGTATACATTCAATCCCTAACTCTTCACCAAATGCATTTTCACTCACACAATTTGTAATTAACGCATGTAGATTTAGTATGTATGTATGTATATATTATGTATGTATGTACATGTCTATGTATATATATAAAACCAACATTTTCTCACCTTAACACTATCACTTTGCTTAATTTTTAACCTTTAAAAACCTCAAAAAGGCAGCTAGGTGTGCTGGGTAGTTTAGTTTTCAGCAACTGGCAGAAGGGTGTGGTAGTTGCTTGCAGTTATAGTTTCTTAGCACAGCAAGTTTGGTCTTTGCCTTTTATGCTCTGTAGTCCATCAACAGGAAGCCTATAACTACCATGATCCCCCATGAACATCTAAACATTATACCAGGGGTGTGTAGACTTTTTATATCCACTGTATACACACTGACCTGTATAAACTAATGTATGGGTAATAAAATTGTGGTTTCATGACCTAATCACTTTCTGGATATTATTGCTTCTCAACTACCATTTGAAAATCCCAAGTCTTAATCAAGGGGTAGTAGAATCTATCCCATAAATGTATTTATTTATATTTTATGTTTTGATGTGATTTTAAGTGCTGATTAATAGAAACTATGCAATTTTAAAAATACAAGAAATTTATTTGTCATGTATCAAAACCCATGTATCATGTATTAAAACCCCAGTATAGTTAACAAGTTGTACATTTTGTGTTACTTCCTCCCTGTGGCGGTAAAGGGGGGTGCATCGAGCTTTATATTTGAGGTATAAAGTGAAGTATCTGCATTCGTTTTATATTGATTGTGAACTATTTATTAACTTTTATATTTATTAATCCCTTCTTAAATCCAACAACAACTGCTATTTGTTGCAAAAAAAATCACTTGCCTTATCTTGATATGAGTTTTGTGCGAAACACGCCCAAGCCATCTCCATACACATGTAGGGGGTAGGTAACTTTCCTGAAGCCTGTTCTATATAACTTCATAATTCTGCTTGATATATCATAAAACAGATTCAAAGAGTCAGGTTTTCAGTCTGTGATGAATCCTAATTTCTGAGCAGAATCTTATTTTTCTGAAGATATATTCAGTATTCTCTAACTTGCAATCCCAAGAGAATTTGGATCAACTCAATATTTTATTTTTTAAAAACATAATTATTTGGTCAATGATAAATGAGAAGACTAATTTTAACCTCCCTAGCGCACTGCCTGTACCGCACCGTTTTTAACAGTGTGGTACAGGCAATGGCAGCAGTGTACAAGGTACACTGCCTGCCATTTCCTCCCTCCCCCCTCCCCTCTCCATTAGAGATGGTCGAATTTTTCGACTTGCTAACTTTGTGAGCTGATTGCAAAGCCCCTAAACATGATATCATCACCAAACTTGCTGGAGATGTAGAGAAGGGTTGTGGGAACAAAAAAAGAAGTGTTGCTTTAGCACATGTACTTTTTGCATAAATTAAGTTCAAAGTTAAGGTCGAAATTTTCGAAATTTTTACTTGACTTTGAACTTAATTTGTGCAAAAACTATTTGTGTTAGAGACATACTTTCTTTTTTGGAGTATACCCCCAACCCTTCTCTACATCTCCAACAAGTTTGGTGATGATACCATGTTCAGGGGCTTTGCAATTAACTCGAAATCGGCAAAATCTCTACTCTCCATACAGACAATGTCATTCATGACACTGGCAGTGAGGTCTGGAGAGCAGAAGCCCCTCCATTAACATGGAGGTCTATGGCACTGCTTACCCTCGCCCCCTTCCGAGTCACCGCGATGTGGTCAGTGAAGCCGCAGAAGCAGCATCGCCGTAGCTTTCCGGGGATATGCAGCTTTCATGGGCTCGTCATGAACACTAAGAAGGTTAAAATTCTGTTTTATTTGGCAGTGTCCCCATAGTAACATGAAAAAAAAAACATCTTCAATTGCATATGTATTCGCTGAAAATTACATTGATACAATGAACATGTTAAAGAACAATGCTAATTGTATTGCAACAGGTTCAGTATAACTCTTTTTTGATGTTTTTTGTGCAATGGTTGACAAATTTCCCCTGTGGAATAATAAATCTATCTTGATGATTTGTTTTGCGAATTTTCAATTTTCAACATTTGCTTGAGTGAAAAATGCATCAACAGCACTGGCCAAAGACATCCACTTCATGGTACAGTTCATCCTATTTGATAATTGGTAAAGCTGGGAATAGACGGGACAATTTCCTTTTGATCCCCGACCCGACCTAGCGGGCATGATGACGTCATCACGCACGGCCGCTAGTGCTGAGTATCGGCTGGCACCTTTTGTGCTAATGGGATCGGATCAAAATGTGCGATCCCACATGACAACTCGATCCCGATCGGATGCAGGAACGCACACAGCATCCGATCGACGGGTCGGGGTGGAATCGGCACATATATGCCCAGCTTAAGTAAACTTGTTTGTTTCTAAATGTTTCCAGGATTTTCTATTTCTTGCCTAGCTATGGCCAATTAAATCACTAGTAGTTCCATTCCCAGAGTACATTAAACTGTACCAATGGAAAAAGACAATAGTCTTAAGGTAGCCATACACAGGTCGATTTGTCAGCGATCAATTGCTGATCGATTGCCGATCCAATCTTTCCAGGCGATCAGGAATTGTTCGGATCGGGAATCGATGCAACACCACCTTAGGAATCCGATTTGTGGCTGATTTGGACATGAGCCGATCTCCAATATGGCCGATTTCACAAAATCTGTCGATTGGAAAGGCTGCTGCATAGGGCTATGGGTCCATCAATTTACTCCGATTGCCAAATGATCGACCCAAAAAACCAACATGTCGGTTAATTGTCAGATCCGATTTTTAGTCGATTCCGATTTTGAGTGAGCAAAACCCGATTGATTGCTGATTGATTGCCAATTGTGATCAATCGGTCAAAAATCTAGTGGAAAATGTACCTGTGTATGGCTACCTTTAAATAAAAGATTCATTTGGGAAGTAGGAGAACCTCTTTCTACTGACCTGACTGCATTGAATCAGATGTATTGAAAAATGTTTTGGAAATTTATTTAACTTTGAAAGGCAAATATTATAAAACATAAAGAGAGTCTTTATTAGTATTCATTGTGTTTTTTTAAAACCTTTGTTTAGAAAGTATTGGTCGAACTGTGGAGGGGCTGGTAGTTTTTAAATAAACCCAATATTGCAGCATTGCCTCTCCAATACTGGGTATGCCAATGAGCATTGTGTTTGTTAGATCGGGAGACCTTGAAATTGCTACATGATGATGTGTTTCCCGCTTTATAAACTGAAGCTGGCACGTTCCCTGAGTTTTTCCAGCAAGATGGCGCACCACCACATCATGGGTGTCAGGTCCGAGCATTTCCTGGAAAGTGGATTGGTCATCATGGGCCAGTTGAATGGCCACCAAGGTCTCCCGATCTGATCCCCTTAGACTTTTATCTTTGGGGTCATCTGAAGGCAATTGTCTATGCTGTGAAGATACAAGATGTGCAGCACCTGAAACTACGGATACTGGAAGCCTGTGCTAGCATTACTCCTGTGGTGTTGCTATCAGTGTGTGAGGAGTGGGAGAAGAGGGTTGCATTGACAATCCAACTCAATGGGCAGCACAATGAACACATTTTATAAGTGGACAGAAACTTGTAAATAACTCATTAAAGAATAAAGTTATGTTTAAACCAAGCACACCATTGTTTTTATCGTAAAATTCTAAATACGTTTGATGTGTCACATGACCATCTTCCTATTGAAAAAACAAAAGTTGGATTCAAAATGGCCAACTTCAAAATGGCCGTCATGGTCACCACCGATCTTGAAAAGTTTCCCCCCTCACATATACTAATGTGCCACAAACATGAAGTTAATATCATCAACCATTCCCATTTTATTAAAGTGTATCCATATAAATGGCCCACCCTGTATCACTAGATTTTTATTGTAAATACTTTGTGAGTTGCTCATCTTAAAACTCCTATTAATAGTTTTATGTTCTGGACTCTATGTTTACTTTTTAGGAATTAATTCCTCTTATTAGGAAGTTATTTTATTGCATTGCTTTGGGCTATAACAACTCAGTTGTGCTTTCTGCATTGGATATTGTATCATACAGACAGTAGTTTCATGAACTATCCTTGGGCCATGAAAATGAACAACTTTCAGGCCAGGGTTTATACTGCATGACTGTGTGCTATAAATCACTGTAAAATGGTTAAGGTTATAAAATGGCAGGGAACTCTCATTCCTTTTGTAATCTCTTTGATTGGTTGTAACCTGTTATTCATGTTATCGGTGGATATTCCAAATTTATTTCATGCTTGGATGTGCCTCAGTAACATTACAACTAACCAACGTAGAGTAAGCTTTGCATCATAAATGTTTGTTTTACAGTTTATGTCACGGGGCTTATACAGTTCTTGCATGCATCATGTCCCATCAGCCATCTCTACGATTTATCATATCTGCACAGCAAAATGTGATGCATTGCTGTTTGAGGTGTGATGTCTTTTGTATTTTGTAATATCCAAAGTTGTTGCCAATAAAGTATTTGGAAGTGCAAACTCAAGTGCAGTTTTTTTCAAATTGGTTTATTGTATCACACAACGTATCACATTAGTGGGAATGGTGCACAAATGTCCTATTTGAAACACATTGGGCACACAAGAACGCAAATAGTGCAATAGTGCTTAAGGTTCAATGTTTCTGTCTGATCACTGTAAGAGAGAAGATGGAAGAAATACTTCCCATGTACATATTTGTTAGTGACGCACCATTTCCACTTTCTGAGAACCACAAAAGCTTGGAGTG
The DNA here is from genome assembly GCA_036250615.1 of Ptychadena robeensis. NCBI lineage: Eukaryota > Metazoa > Chordata > Amphibia > Anura > Ptychadenidae > Ptychadena > Ptychadena robeensis. Next base: position 100,523,080 of record CM070035.1, on the reverse strand, counting down.
GTCAACCATAGGGATAACAACAGCTGCCATACAACTGCCTGCACAATTTGTTTGTGAATGGGACCTTAGGGAGCAGCTTCTGGAAAAAGTATAAGAGCATGATACCAAAAGGTCCGATCATTTGCTTTAAAAAGCCACATAACCTTTTCTCCCTGTACTGAAGCATTGGTCTCTTGGCAGCAGTTCAAAATGTTCCAACTGTAACTGATACATTTCTCAAACAAGGCAGGAGGCATAGGTTTTGCATCAAATGAAAAATCAAGTCTGATTCTGTTGGACCTCTGAAGAGAAACTACTGATTTGATACACACAATTACTCTTCAGCAGAAAAAAGCTTTCATGATACTCTTTTTGAGCTGCCCAGGAACAAGGTTTCTGCTTACTAAATGTAGTAAAGTCTTGCTTGTGTGAATATATAAATGAATGAGAACGTATCTTTTTCTAATATCTATTTTAGACACAGTCACAGAAAAGTTAATTTTTTAGCATGATAAACTTAACAACCTCCCACTCTCTAAAACTTTCCTTGCATTTTCACACTGAAAAAAAATCTCATATTGCTTTGGTTTATTAACTTCAGAGCAACCTAAACTCTAACATTTTTATAAGCTCCAAGATATATGTAATATCTGAAATATTCTGATATCTTTCTTTTTTCAGTTTCTAGGTTTTTTTTTTAAGTCCTAAAAGTTGTAAATATACTTAATGTTCTTGCTGTCCTGACTTGAAATTAAGTAGCAGTAGTAGTAGTAAATATGCTGGCCCATACTCTAACCAAAGTATGACTTTTAACCTGAAACATTGTTTTACTTCCCTTTTATACAATGTAGTGTGTACACATTAAGACCAAACAAAAACACTTCGAGCAACCTTAAAAGTCTTTTCTTCAACACATATAATGATGCCTTCTCTTGCTTGGCAAGAAGAAATCAAGTTGCTCTATATTTGGCTTCCTGCTCCAACCATTTGGAAGTCTATACATAACTACAGTGGTCATAAAAATTCAGAAGGTGTCCAATTTAAGATTTCTAAAACAGTTTAAAATAATTGAACTAGATTGTTCTGGACAACTTTGGCACATTTTACAATACACCAGTGGAGTGTTGCATATTAATGACCTATGACTTTTGTTTTGATGGTTCTGTATACTTTTCTCATTCATCAAAAAAAGAACAGAACTAAATTCACTTCACATACACAGCATACCGTGCTCCTAAAGTGGGAAATGGGTCTACCATTAATAAATGTGTAATGCCCTACCATTATAAAATATATTAAACAAACCAAAATCCTTAGAGAAGAGCTTGAAAAACACTTTGAAATTGTAAACAAACGCCCTGGTTTGTGACCATACATCTTCCTCTTGCTGTAATTTCAGAGTTCTTCAATGGGTGTAAATTCTGAAGATTGGACTGACCAGGGCAGACTCTTGATTTAATGATCATCCATGCAGATCTTAATACCCCTGTGGTTGAGTTGAGGAATATAACAAAAGAAAGCAAAGGTTCTTCTAGGATAACCATCCACATGCATCCCACACATCTGCCTGATTACATCCTTGCTGAAGTACCCCCAGATTATCACTGGTCCTCTACCATATTTTACAGTTGGTGTGAGGTACTATGGTTTGGAGGCTTCTCCAAATCTCTGTCTAATAATAAGACAACCAGGTGTTGTGTATAGCTAAAGACAGGACTCCTCAGAGAACATTTTACTTCAGTCTTCTGGAGCCCAATTCATGTGTCCTTTAGCAAACTTCGGCCTGTTTGTTCTTTGCTTCGTTGATTAAGGGGTTCTTTCTGGTTTTCCATGACTGTTGGAGTCGGTTTGAATCGTTTTTGTTTAGGTTAGATATCAGCCTACTGTTCTGACAACAAAACAAATTGACAACAAAATTTTGTTTGCAGTCAATCGTCTCTAATTCTCTATTTATACTATAATATGCAGGGATCTCTTATTTTTTTTTACCAGAGCTGTATAAAAAGTGTACAAACATAAACTAACCAAGTTACTCTTGCTGTACCCTAAAGGAGGAGAAGATGGGTAGGAGCAAATTCCCCGGAGTTGGAGTGATGGGCTACATCCTAAATACTTGTGACTGATTATTCATTCCACATTTTTTATTTAAAGAGAGCAATTGTTTTTCTGTTTTTTAAGTAAATGGCCAGTATAGGACACAAATATCTTCTAATGGAAATTTCCATCCATTGGTGTTTAACACGGATGACTGGGCACTCCTTGGGATGGATTACTTCACACTCTGTGAAAGTGCTTAGCCATATAGAGCAAATTAATGAAAAGTGACCAGCAAATGAAGGTGTTGTGCCTATCATTAGTTCACTGGATTCTTAACCTCCCTAGCACACTGCCCATATTGCGCTGTTAGGTGCGGTACGGGCAATCTGCGTCACTGTGACGCGATCGGGGCGGTGCCGAAACCCCGGAGATGCTGCAGCGATGAAGGCAATCCCTGCAGCTTTCCAGGGAGGCATCGGGTGTACCTGATGTTAGCTTCCCCTGTGGTTGGGGCGACCCTGAACCCTGAACGAACAGGGTTCGTCTCAACCACTAGGGAGATTAAAGACCAGTGAAGCCCGTGAATACAAGCCCTAATACTTTCATGCTATGATCTTATCTTTTTTCTCAAGTTTTCTGTAATTATTGCTCAGGATACTTAAAGCTTGTAAAATAGTAACAATTTCATGGAGTAGAGGTTATGTTAGTGCCAATTTTTCAGCTGCCCACTTTTATAGTTTAATGTTTTGCTGTGTGGATAGTATAGCACTTTTCTGAGAAAACGGCACTCAAGTTCTGGCATGCAGTTAACCTGTTTACTCCTTTACATCTTTCCTATAGGGAGAGTGAGTTGAAAAGCTCAGTTTCTGAATGTTTCACAGTATGGAAGAATGAGTCAACCCAGTGTGATTTAAAAATGAGTTTTTCATTATGACAGAACTGTTACAGAAATGTAAATCTTTTTGTTGTTCTGTATGTGGGTATGAATGTGTATAAGAAATTTACAGATAATGCATTGAGGTGAAATAACTAGGAATGTTAATGTACATATTGGCAAGCTATATCTACCAAGATTTGAATAAAGGCAAACATGTCAAATAAAGTCTTCTATAAAGCTGATGATGTTTCCTTATTTTGATGATAGTTAACACACATTCACACATACTTTCAAACTTTTACCCTTATGTATAGCAACGTTTTTTTTATGTATTCAATAAGTATTTCCCATCTCTGCTGCAATGAGAATAAAAAGTAATGGTTCCTAACATTACAGTATACCTTACCAGAATGGTTCTAATGCCCTTGCTGTATATTTTCCGCACCAAATCTGTAGTTTATTTGCTTCAATTTACTTGCTGGAGTCTTATTTTTCTTCTTATACCAATTCAGACCTAAAACCTGTAGGAAGATGTATTTTGATTAAAGGGGTAGGACCTGAAAATGAGGTAGGCAGACAGCCTGATATTTTGTTATATAAAAAAATCCTAGACTTGAGTAGATAAACATGTACCACCAGAGATCAGTAGGTAAAAAGATCAAAAGATAACATATCATTTAACACTTTGCACAGATTTAGCATTGTATGGGTCACCGCTTAGAAGAGAATGAAAAATAAAAGTTGGCCACTGGTGAGTTGTAAATAGGGAGTAAAGCTTACAGAGTGTTTTTGGAAAATCTCGCTTAGCTTTGATTTGCCTGAATATTTAATAGATAAGCCAACAAATGATCCTGGCAATCATATTTAATGACTTGAATTAATCTTTATAGATAAGAATAAGAGATGGTCGGATCAGAGATGTAGAGAAGGGTTGTAGTATATTGCAAAAAATACAGTATTTCTCTAGCACATGTAGTTTTTGCATAAAGGAAGCTCACATTTTTCTAAACTAAATGTTGAGTTTACTTTGAACTTTATGAAAAAACACAACCCTTTTTTATGGCTCCAGCTATTTTGGTGATAATACATTGTTAAGGAGCTTTGTTATTAACTATCAAATAAACTTTTAAAAATGTTGTGTTCTAATCAGGATACAGAGATTTAGGCAGGTTCAAAGTGTTCTAGATTCACCTGATATTCTAATGAATTTGTGAGAAACTCTCACACTGCAGCTGCTAAACTTTAAATTGTAAATTCCACTAAATGAATTATGCATTTAAAATGTAATGGTAATATTTTAGGGTGTGCTGTATAAATTTTAATTTCCCTATTAAGATCAGACTATCTTCCAGAAAATTTAATTTCAATTCCAGTTTATGTATTGGACATGGTGACAACTGAAAACTTTGTGAAGATGGAGGACATTTAATTCTCACAAACACAATACAAAAATTAAACTCATGCCATTACTTAAGCCCCCACTCTTTAGATCTTCTGCCGATGATGACGTAATCATGCATGGCTGTCCTACAGAGAAACGGCTGGGCACCCTTTGTGTGCCGGCAATTACTTTGGGCAGGGCTGATCCCCACCCAAAGTAATTACATCAGTCTAAGTATTACATGTCCGTAATGGCTTAGATCGATTTGGCCCTAAATAAAACTTTTAGCATTAGATTTTCACCCAATTCCGGGTAATTCAGGTTGAGAGTGTATGTGTATGTGTAAATAAAAGCTTATATAAGATCTTGTTTATAGGATTTGGACAGAAAATAATCCTCAATAAGGTTTATTTTCTATAATCCTCAAATAATATTTAATACTCTTTAAGTGATTATTTCATTTATCTCTAACAGAGAAAAAAAGATTAAAATACTGTCTTTGAACTTTCCTTCCAGCAGTTGCTCACCATGGGGTTTGCATTAGACTAGATTGTGAGTGTTTTACTTGGAGCTCACAGTCATATCACATGATGCGGTCCTGTACGTGCAGACAAAACTGAGATAAATTTCGGAAAGGCTAATGGATCTCACACTGTGTTGAACCCATTACAAAATGTTTCGCCTGTAGTATTGTTTTGAACATGTTATGTTGTAATTGTCCTGTTTTATATATTTATTTCTTATCCCCATAAAATAAACAAATAAATAACTAAAACAGGACAATTATGGACTACAGATTAAAGCATATCCAGGTAACAATCTTATTGTCAGTCTATTAACACTGTTTATATTAAAATGGTAACACAATGAACAGCACTTTTTTCTGTTTTTTGCTTGTCTTTTATTAAGATGAAGCACTTTTAACACAATGCTTTTCACTGTTTTAATTATCTTTATTAACACTTTTAATATAACCAAATTAAAGCCGTATAACAGCATTAAAAGCAGTTTTTTGCTCCTCTGTATTAACCCCCCTAGCGCACTGCTGAGGTCCAGATTTCTGTACCAAAAGTGCACCATAGACTTCAATGGTACATTTTTCTTTATGTTGTAGGCCTGTAACTTCCCAAAAGATGTCTGTACAAGGGTCTAATAGACATCCTGACTATAATATTGTTTAAAACAAACAATTATGTAAAATATTTTATATTTTTTAAATAAAATGAATAAGAAAACACAAAAATCTCACCCAAATAAAGTCTCTGGTGCCCCAGATGTGCCCATTTTCAGTTAACACTCTCTAACCTGGTGTGATGGATGTGGTAAAATCACACCAGGGAAGAGAGGGTTACTGCAAATGGGCACATCTGGGGCACCAGAGACATTTTATTTTGGCGATATTTTTGACATAGATGCACATTGAAAGCTTCTTCTCCAATGCATTTGAATAAGCTCCATTAAGCGAGTGAAACGCATAACGCAGTGAAACGCATAAAAGGTGAGGGGGTCCTTCACCAAGAACGACCCCATCACCCACTTGAGGAAGGACCCCCTAGCCTCTTACACTTTTCACTTGCTTAATGGAGCTCATTCATATGAATTCGAATAAGCTCCATTAAGCCAATGAAATGGGTAAGAGGCGAGGGGGTCCTTTACCAAGGGGGTGATGGGGTTGTTCTCTATATGTGATCAACAAGTTATGGAATAAAGATTGATTGGACTGTCCCTTGGGGTGGGGTTTTACTTTCTAAGGATGGTACATTATTATAGTGAAGTGGAAGGCGCACCTGGAATCCGGGCACTCTGGGATGAACATAGCAGCAACAACACTAGCAAAAAGTGATTTATTTTTCAATATATTCAATATATTTTATGGATGATGTGGACATAATTGTGAAAGGTCTGGAGGGTGCAATGATCTATAGTGCTGAGCTCGAATATTCGAATTTCAAATATATTCGTTGAATATCGGCTATTCTAGAATTCGCAAATTTCGCGAATATGGCAGCGAATATTCGCAATCTTGAATATCAATCATTGCGAATATATATTCCCAACGCGAAAATAATAGCATAGCACAATAGCACATGTAACCATTCATTTTAAAGGTAATTGCGAATCTAGATTCGCGCGTGATTGCGAATATTCGCAAATATAAAATCTAATATTAGTAAAATTATTCACGAAATATCTCAAATTCGAATATTGTCTATGCCGCTCATCACTAATGATCTACATTTGAGAGCTATTGTACATTATCTAAACATGTATGATATCACATTATGATACCCCTTAGGTATTATTTTGGGGTTGTTTTTCAAAGTTATGCTTCAGCAGAAAAAGGTCCCTCCCCAAACTTTTGCAACAATTTTAGAAGCATGAAATTGTGCTAAATGTCTTGGTAGATTGAAGCATTAAGATATCCTTTCACTGGAACTAAGGGCCTATTTCAACCACTGTCAAACAACCCAATACTATTATCCTTTCTTTACCAAACCTTAGAATGGTCACCATGGAGTCTGCTGGCATTGGTCAAACAAGACTTGTCAGTCCACAGAATAGATTTCCGTGATTCCCTAAATAAAGAAATTTTTACGTCACCCCATCCAATGCTTTGCATTTGGCTGGTGATGTAATGATTGCATACAGCTCCTTTTTTGAACAAGCCTCAAAAAGAAAATTTCAAAGCAAAATAACTTTACTAACAATGTACCCAAACTGTGCTAACAATGTACCCAAAGTAAAAAACAATGATGTTTGATGCCTTCTGGCAGACAGTACACATCGTAAAGACACTTTGAGTAAAATTAATTGTATCTTACACATTTGTAATGGTGTGCAGTGAAGTAAAATGTAACTGCTTGAAGCAGACATAGGTATAACTATCAGTATGTTTGCTCTGGTTTTTCTCATTTGGTTTAATAAAAGCCAAAGCAGACCATCTGGCTTATTTCAGACTTGGCTCTGTGTTTAGATTTGCTGGCTTAGCTGCATAAGTCAATGGTTGCTAGGCACACAATTCCAGAAATTATTCTCTGTGACAACCAGCCTCAAAATGTCACATATAAAGCCATTCAAAGAAATAGAATTAGTTGCCTAAAAACCGAAGGCGGATGAAACGGAACAAAATGTTCATACCATCAATATTTCCTAGTTAAATTAAAACAAATATTGTTAACCTCCACTCCAAGGAAATCATTGTATCGTTGAGCAAACGAATATAGCCAGACACTTCTCCTTTTATAGTATGACCGGAGTAAAGGAACACAGGATATACAGGGAAATACCTGCTTAGCATCACCTGCAAGAAGCCGCTGTGCCCCAGTAACTGCTTATAGGACTAGACATCAATCCTTACTACAATAGACCAGGTTCCAAGATAATCAGGTTACTTCTCATCTCACCAACTAATCTAACTGTATAGTAGACAGGAATTGTATGGTCAGAATCCAAATGTCCTAATTTTTTTAACCTTTTTTTTTAAATAAGCTAAGTTCTTATTTTTATAGCAAGTTGTTGAAGTCCTATATAGCCCAGGACACACTTTAGAAACCCCACTTGTAAGATGAAAGAAGTGATATCTCAGGATGGTAAATAGACAAAAAAAAGGTGTATGCACTCCGGAAAGTATCTCATTATGTCAAATGTATAATTATGAATATGTAACTATTTTATAGAGGAAACTTGAAATGTGTATGACTTCACATACAGTATATAGCATATTCAAAAGAGTTCTCTGCTTTTAATCAAATTGTAGTCATACTGGCTTAAACAGATTTGATATAAAATATGGCATAAAAAAACTAAACAGAAGCACATTTTTTAAGTTTATAATTTAGTTATTTCAAAGGGCAATTATAAATAAAAAAATATGTATTGGTCGAAAAGTTTGCCTGGCGGCAGTTCACAGTGAACACAGCCAGCGAACATTTTAGGTGTTCTACCCGCCCCCTATACCTTAACATGGAGACAAAGTTTGACCCCTCACCCCACAGTCAGGTGGGACAGAACAGTCAATTACACATTTTTCCCTCCTGGAGGACACCCCCCCCCCTTATAAAAGAAGCAGCCCGGTGGCCATTATACATTTATCCTGTGTCTCCAGTACTAGATAGATAGGGAGAGCTGCTACTGATTGAGGGATAGCTGAGCTACTGTGCTATTATACTCCATCCAGTGATCTGTAGCTATAGCTAAGGTGTTCTGTTACATGTAGTTCATCATTACTGAGCCAAAAAAGTCCTTCTCTGGGGGTGGGGTATGCTGTATTATGGGACCTGTGTGCTGTGTTATAATCCTGAGCTGAGGTGTGCTAGTAGTTGTAGTTCACTATCACAAACTAAAGCAGGACATTGCAGAGAGATCTGACTAAATGCGTTGTGCTGCAGAAGGTAGAAGGTGTCAGGCTGGAAGCCCACACCAGCTAAGTTTTGGCAAAATCTTTAATCTAGATGTGATTTCCGGCCATCAGACATGAGAAAAACTGTATTTTAAAAAACCTATTTTGGGGGAGAACCAAAAGCCATTGATCCCCATTTGGCATGACACTGTCCATGTAGTTGCACCCTTTTGACACTTATTTTATTGGTATTTTGGCTACAAATATCACCTGAAGGTCTGAGAAGTTCGCCCTCCATTAAAGTCAATGGAGGTTCACCACGAACATGCGAACAGCGGGTATTAGCAGAAGTTCGATTCGCCTGTTCGCGAACAGTCACAGCTGATGTTCGGCCATCACTAGTAATGTCTAATGATGCGTCAGGGGAGGACTAGGTTATGTAATTTTTGTCTGGTCTGGGTGGACATGATCCCTAAGTCAGCATGAGAGTTATAAAGCAATCTGCTGGTGTTCAGACCTGGCTTCAGAATGCCTTGCAGTGGTAAAATATCCAGCATCAAGTTTCTGAGAGCTTATGGCAAGAGTTGCACTGGATTCCAGTAGAACGCTAAACTTTGATATGTGAACGTTTCCTAAATTAAGCTGTATTGTATATTAGTCCATATTATGTTTACGAGCATTATTTTAACAAACTTACTGTGGTCCACATGTACAACTTATATTTATTTTCATTGATATTTAAACAATATAAACTGAAATGTACTGTACATTTTTACTTATCAAAGTAACAATTTTTCTACAATGGCAATCAAATCTTCCTCAGCAATGTTGATAGAACTCTGTTTTAAGAAGTTAATTGCAAAGTCCCTTAACCGCCCTAGCGGTCAGGATGGCAGCATCTCGTCCAGCGCTGCTACTGCTACTATAGCACTGGACAAGATGCTGCCGTCCAGTACACATCGGGGCACCGCAAGCGCATACTTACAGTTTTGCACTGTCCCGGTGTCCCCGATGTGACATGCTGCCAGCATGCCTCCTTCTCTCCTCTCCCCCCCCTCCGAGTGACGAGATGACGTCACATCGGGGAGGCGGCGGGAAATTTGAAAGTAAATTGCATGAAATCAGTTTTCTTTGTAGAAAACTGCTTTCAATGTGCTTCTATGTACAAAATATTGCCAAAATAAAAAGTCTCTGGTGCCCCAGATGTGCCCATTTGCGGTAACACTCTCTTCCCTGGTGTGATTTTATCACACCCATCACACCAGGTTAGCGAGGGTTAACTGCAAATGGGCACATGTGGGGCACCAGAGACTTTATTTGGCCGAGATTTAGTACATAGCAGCAAAGCTTTGTGCTCTGATTTTTGTGTTTTCTCATTAAATTAAAAAAAAAAAAATTATTTTACATAATTGTTTGTTTCAAACATTATTATATTCAGGATGTCTATTAGACCCTTGTACGGACATATTTTGGGAAGTTACATGCCTACAACATAAATAAAAATGTACCATTGAAGTCTATGGTGCACTTTTGGTACAGAAATCTGGTCCTCAGCCGTGCGCTAGGGAGGATAACACGATATCATTATCAAAATTAGGATGCAGGAAAGTGTTAAACGAACAAGTCGAAGTTTCAACTTGACCTTGAACTTAATTTCTGCAAACTGTGCTAGAACAATACATTTTTCTTATTTGTCTTTTTATGTTTGTTTTTTTTGTTTCCTTTTTAAAAGTAATTGGCTGGCTATGGGGATGGTGGAGGCCAGATTTGTTATTCTTTTTCTTTAACTTTTCTTTTTGCTGTATTATTTTCTTTCTTTATTATTTGTTTTTTTCTTTTCTGTTTCATTTCTTGTTCTTTTTTTTACTTTATTGCATATAAGAGGTTATATATATAAAGCTTTTTGATAGGTCCTGATTTATGATTAAGTTTGTGTCATTTATGTTAAAAAAAGGCGGCTATGGCCATTAACCTCCAATTCTGGTCAAGTGCTTTATTTATAAATGTCCTAAAAGAGCTCTAAACATGTATAGAGGTTCCACAGAACAACCCAGGTCATGAATTTTAAAAGTGAGTGAACCTGCCTGGCAGTATTAAAATCCTGAAAATGGTAACTCCCAAGAACAATTGGGACTGCTTACCTGTTCTTGCATCCTCCAGTGATATTAGTCCGGCATTAGAGATGGGCCGAACTGTTCGCCGGAGAACAGTTCGGCCGCGAACACGGCATGTTCGCCGATCCTCCAGCCGGCGGACAGTACGGGTGTTCGACCCGTACTGTTCGCCGGCCAGAAGAAGATCCAAATTCTTCCTCCGGCAGGATCAGAACCTGTGTGATCGTGCCGGAGGATGAATCTTTTCATTACAAGACCGGGCGTGCAGCCGGTCTTGTAGTGAAAAAAACGGTTTGCAGCAGGAAGTGACGTCAGTGACGTCACATCCTGCGCCCGTAACCAGGAACTATGCGTTCCAGGTTGCGGTCCAAGGACCGGATGTGACGTCACTGACGTCACATCCGGTTTTTCCGATTCAAATTCCCCGCCTAGAGGCGGGGAATTTGAATGTGTCCGCGAACAGGGCGGACGGCGGACTTGTTTAAAGTTCGACCCGCCCTGTTCGCGGACTCTCCGGGCCGGTGTTCGCCCATCTCTATCCGGCATCTTATTTCATAGATGCATGTTCCCAACATCAGTGATGATGCATATGATATTTCCTCGCTCATCAATGACACTAGGGATGTAGGGGAGGGGATACAGCACACTGAAATTTTACATAGATTTTATTATAAACTGTTTACTTTTCCCGTGCAGCTTGCAGCTAAAAAAAATAAAAATGTGCAATAGGAACAAGAAATATTATCCTGATCATGATATGCAAGTCATTAAGAATACACGTAAGACATGTTCAATATTCAGCCTGTGTGGCAAGCATGGTTCCTCTATAGATGAAGGGACAAGAAGTGTATTGGCAGGACCCTATGTGACAAGAAAAGGAGCTACCACACCCAGGAGCACCCTGTCATTTTCATCATAGGCTTTTTAAGGAATTTATTTGCAAATGGTGGTGGAAAATAAGTATTTGATCAATATTAAAAGTTCATCTCAATACTTTGTTATATCTCCTTTGATGGAAATGACATGATGCAAATTACAGGCCTCTCTCATCTTTTTAAGAGGGAGAACTCACACAATTGGTGACTGACTAAATACTTTTTTGCCCCACTGTATATTTAGTTAATGCCAAGTAATTAACTTCCCTAGCGCACCGCCTGTACCGCACCGTTTTTAACAGTGTGGTACAGGCAATGACAGCAGTGTACAAGGTACACTGCCTCCATTTCCTTCCTTCCTCCCCCCTCCCCTCTCCCCACAGCCGGTGTCATTCATACAGTTTGAACATAATTTATGCACAAAATGCACACGATAACCCTTTTTTCCACAACCCTTCTCTACATCTCCAGCAATTGTTGTAATGATACCATGTTCAGGAGCTTTGCAATCAGTTCACATATTTAGCTAGCAGCAAAGGCATGCACATTTTCAAAACTTTTTTACATGTGAATTTTCAAATAATTTTTGCATGCAAATATTTCAACTCATAATTGATTTGACAATATTCACAATCAGCACTATAAGCTATTTTAAGTCGAAATTTCGGGTCAATTTTTGACAAAGAGTCGAAATTTCATTGCATTGCGAATTGTTCAACCATCCCTAGTCAGTATCTGGTTTGGCCAACATTTGCATGCAGTGCAACACATCTCCATTGCATAGAGTTGATCAGGTTGTTAACTGTGGCTTGTGGAATGTTGGTCCACTCCTCCTTAATCTGTTGATGAATATTGGCAGAAATTGGAACGCGTCTTATACGCCTATCCGGAGCATCCCAAACATGCTCAATAGGTGACATGCCTGGTGAGTGTGCTGGCCATGCAAGAATTGTGTACAGATCCTTGCAATATGGGGCCGTGTATTATCATTCTGAAACATGAGGTGATGATCGTGGATCAATGGCACAACAATGGGCCTCAGGATCTTGTATCTCTGTGCATTCAAAATGCCATCAATAAAATACACCTGTGTTCATTATCCACAACATACGCATGCCATACCATAGCCACCATGTGCCACTTAATTAGTGATGGCTCGAACCTGGAATTTAATGTTCGCGAACGGCGAACGCGAACTCCCGTAAA
>CM070035.1:100475956-100486514 GCA_036250615.1 Ptychadena robeensis | reverse complement strand
TGCGACATTCAGATGGTAGGGTCAGAATTTGGCGTCAACAACATGAAAGCATGGATCCATTCAGGCTGGTGGTGTAATGGTGTGGGGGACATTTTCTTGAGACACTTTGGGCCCCTTAGTACTAATTGATCATCGTTGCAACACCACACCCTATTGTTGGTGACCATGTCCATCCCTATATGACCACAGTGTACCCATCTTCTGATGGCTACTTCCAGCAGCATAATGCACCATGACATAAAGCTTGAATCATCTCAAACTGGTTTCTTGAACATGACAATGAGTTCACTGCACTCAAATGGCCTCCACAATCACCGATCTCAATCCAATAGAGCACCTTTGGGATGTGGTGGAACGGGAGATTCACATCATGAATGTACAGCCGACAAGTCTGCAGCAACTGTGTGATGCTATCATGACAATAATGTTTGTGAGGAATGTTTCCAGTACCTTGTTGAATCTATGCCACAAATGTTGAAGGCAGGTCTAAAGGCAGCCAGATACACTGGTGCAAAGTGAAAATATAGCCTTATGGTACATTTATTCCATACTCAGTTCAGCGCATGGAAACCATGCCTTTGGTGCAGAGCACAGATTTACTTGTTTGTAGTATCCTCACTGGAACAGAATTCAATTAATGCTTCTAATAAAATAATGGTAAACAAAAAATAAATCTTTCAGTAGCTGAGATTTAATGAACAGTGGAACAGACTCAGAAGCAGAGGAAGGACAAAACTCTGTAGAGATTCTGGGATTTGACACAGCTGTTGACACAAGGTGCATAGTGGGTAAACTCAGACCCTGAACTCAATATACAAATCTTAATAATCATCTTCATCTCTATGGATTTCTGTAGCACTTTTAAAAACTATTTTCATTTGCTTACATAACATAACATCTTTTTTTCCACCTTTATTGTGTTTTCCAAATCAAGCTTATGGATAATGAGCTCATACTCAAGGGGTCTCTATATACATTTTAATCTTTTCAAGACTGTCAACTTATTGTACAGTTCCACACAAATTTCTATTTAGTTAAAAAGAAAGCAAAATACTTGTTTTCTAACTATTCCAGCTTACAGTGGGGCCCCGCTGAGTGGCCTGCATATAATCCCCATGTCATCCTACTAATCAGACGTATTTTACAATAGACTTTAGGAAATGTCTTTCTTTAGAAAGTTCTTTGTATGAATATAAATTAAAATGTGATTTTATGTTTCAAACTTCAAACTTTAGTTAATGTACAAAAAAACTGGAGATGGATGAACTAATTTGAGATCTACAATTAAACCCATCTGGTTGGGCGAAATGCATCAGAGAGGGGGAGGGGGTCTCGGTAGATTTGTTCTCTTATGTGTTGCATGCTGTGTTCAATAAATGTTAATAATATTTTATTTTGTGGAGTGTGGGATCTTTGCATTGATTGCATTGATTTGCATTGATAGGTGAGGTGTAGGAAGTCCAAGTAAGAATGTTGATGTTCTCAGCACTGAAGAATTTTGAATTATTTGGATACAGATGTTCTATATCTGTAACATTGAACTAATATGGGTTTGGTACCAGTTTGATGAAGTCTTTTTAGTAGTGTTTTGAGAAGTGCTTTGGGATTGAACCAAATTCATTTAGTAAACTTTAGAAGACATTTCATATAATATAACTTACTCCTAATAAAGCATGTTAAGCACATATTAAACATAGCTGATGCTCATTCCCCAAAACTTCATGTGTATTAACTACTGAAAATATAGTGATTGAATCTAATGTGCTTGCAGTATGTCCTGGCAGCCTTTCATCCATGTCTGGTATATAGTTTACATAGTTAAGAACATACATGGCATCACTATGGAGGGCAAATGCTAAGGAGACAGGAAGCAAGAGAGCGCATCAGATGACCAGAGCAGTGATAAATAAAAGATGTGTTTTTCAAGGTCAGATGCAAGTGATTTGCTGTGCACTTATATGACAAGTTCTAACATGTTTTCCTATTATTTTTCCTATAACTTTGCTCATACAAGAAAAATCTAGCACAAAGCAAAACATGCATCTAAAGCTGGGCATACACGTCTTGATGTTCCTACGTTCGATTTTTAATCCGATTGCCCATCCCATTCTAGAATCAATTTAATTTGCAAAATCGATCGCAGACTGCAACATATGATGTCCTCAATTCCTGGCCGATTCTATCCTGAAAGTCTCAATATGTCTTGCACGCACACATTTAGCTGGTGTTAGCTGAAGAACTGGCCAGTGACCAACAACACAGGTAATTTCCACAAGAATCATAGATTGATCACTTAAAACGATCGCATGAGACAACTAACAGCACTCGATTCATGTGCTTTTTATTAAAATTATCCATCAGAACGGATCCGTGCACAATCGTTTTTCTATCCGATTTTTGGCAAAATCGATCGATCGGACACTTTTGGCATGCATCAATTTTTATCCAATCAAATGATCGGACTACAATTGAACAGAAAATCGTGACGTGTATGCCCAGCATTAGAGCTCAACTATATACTCAACTTATTTACCATATGTCGCTCGCAGTCCTTCTATGCGGACAATCTGTCTTTAAAACAAAAAGATATCTATAGTCAGTAAATCCATTTGGGGCTCCCCAAAGATGCATTTGAAGAAGATGCAAAAGCTATTAGTAACAGAATTCAACATAAATTTAGTCATCTAGACTTATGTTCAATGCTGATGGAATAAAAATAAACAACCTTGTCAATTGTACAATAAGACAGCTAACTTTATTAATGATATGATTTCTTTAATTGATAGCTTGTGCCCTGTCTAGAAACTGTCTGTAAACTATTGTGCTTGAGCATTACTTTCTTTTTCAAAATGTCCCTACAACCCTTAACTATATCTACAACAATTTTAGTGATGACTCCATGTTCAATTTACAAACAAATTAAATTGATAAAAACAATAGTCATCCTAAACATTTTTAAATATTGAAACTGAACACTATGTAGAATCATAAGTTTTAGTGTGGTTTATTTCTATTTTTTCATACCATGATATTTTTTAGTTATATGTATTTAAACTGCTAACGTGTTGAGCTTTAATTGTCCTGTACAATTGGTAAAGGGTTTTTTGGTTTTAATGCATTAGGTGTTATGTTGGTTTTCCTTTAAAACATTGAGGCGAATCATCTGCATTCTTTAACCACTAGAGACCCAAATATAAAAAAAAACTTTTTGTATTACTTCTATGACAAGTTTTTTTTACTTCAGGCCCAGATAAACAGGCCTATTTACACATTCAACCATCCAATAGTGTTGCATAACTAAACATTAGGACCTATTAGTAATGTACATGAGGTTAAAAAGATGAAAATGTGGGAGGGGTTATCTTTGTAGCCTTAAACGTGATAATTATAATATTACACCACTGGGTCTCTAGGGGTTAAGCCACTGCGTGGCTCTGGTAATGATGGACGATTTGCTGGTAAGTCGGTGTGCACCTTGACAGAAAAAAATCTTGGCATTTTTAAATTTGTAAATGTTTGCTGGACAATGATAAACCATACTAGACAATGATAAACCATATTAGTCCTGATAATGCATGTGGGCTGGTAGCCAGGATGAACGTTTACATTTGAAGGATAATGATGGATTGTCAGAGAATAAACAGGTGTTCATACATGATTTTGCACTTTTTAGGTAATTATTAAGAGTGATTATGTCAGTTCTGTGGCCACAACACCATCTGTAGCTGAAATAGACTATTTTAAAAAACATTGTCTCACCTCTGTTACATGTATTTTATATGTATTTTTTCATATTCTTCTTGTTAGAGCAGAACTGTCTAAAGTTGTTCTATCTCCAGCCTGAACTTAAGCTGACATGGAACTAAAAATCTGTCATATAACAAAGGTGCTGTCAGGATTACATAAAGGAAAACCAAAGGCTTTGTTAATTAAAAACATGTTACCTTCTCCCAACAGCCTGGACAGAATGTCTGTTATCAGCCTTTAACATAGACAAGAGACAGGTCAGCTTTTTAAAAAGCCTTCAAGCCTGCTACTGGTCTAAATATTCTAAGTAAAAGAGAATACAAATGATGAACACATATTCCATCTCTGAGTAATTACGTTGGAATTCTCATATACTGTATAAATATTCTCAAGATGAGAGACAATTTCTCTTTAGGGAAATGCATTTATCATAGTTAACTGACCCATGGAGAACCACTATCACCTTGATCTGTCGTTTTTATTGATACTTTAAAAAAATATTATTATAACATATATTTTCTAAGGTAATACAGAAAATAATGTCCTATTTTCCTAATATGTCTTAGTATCTAATACATAAACAAACAAAAAATATCTTTATGAATTACTTTGTAAAGGCCATGCCATACTACAGAACATAAATCAAATGCCTTGTTTCTATGACAACTTGGATCACCTTGGAGATGATAAATACCAGTTTAATTTAAATGTTGAAAGCCCATACCTGGTGGCTTTGTTATTAACATGCAAAAAACACACCAAAAATGTTGTAGCTTCCAATGAAAAATTACTGTGGTTTTTTTTATCTTATTTGTATTTTTTGGTTTACTGGCACACATGCGAGACTTTTGTCGAGAAAATTGTTGGGTTGGATGGTTTTTCAACCTGTCAGAGGATTGTGGTAGAATGCAAGGGGAAGATGTCAACACAAGTGGGACAGTGAGTGAGTCCTTCAAGAAAAAAAGCTAACCCTCTCCAAAAGGTAGCAGGTAGAGTTAAGGCTCCATTTATTTTACCTATTTTCTACTTTGTTGTTAAAAACATGTGTTTACAAAGTCCAATAGTTTATGTTTATTTCTCTGACTGAGAATAGGCAACAATATAACCCATAAGCAACTAATAGCAATTTTGCTTTATGTTTTGTAAACTACTCTAAAAACTACTCAAAAATGTTAAATTAGATGTTATTGGTACCCATAATATTTGAAAATGATCTTTTCCAAAACTACTTTCCATTGTTACCTGGGCATGTGAAGACATGCAAGTAAAGGAAACATTTGCAAATGGTATTTGATCATTGAAGAACACAGAACATATTTTCCTAACCCCTCTTCTGCCATGTGATAGCATGCCTAAAATGTCCAAAAATGTACATCCAACCAATAATGTTCTAGCAAGATACAACAAAGATGAAGAGCCAAAGGGTTATGTTCCACACAGCTATCAGCTGCATTATATTGACAAGGAGCTGCGGGACAATCACTAGCACCCAGCGATATCCCGATATAGAATCACAAGTAGTGATTTCAGCCAGGAAGTGGGGTTGGGGCAGGACATCTTGCCCTTCACCGCCATCCTGATAGTGCCAATAGCTGGAATGGGGCGCCGCTATTAGAATCCACATGGCGATTTTTTTTAACCGCACCCATTCAAGTCTATGGCCCCGAACAGGGGGCAATTGGCCAACTGCGGCCTGTGCTGTGATCAGAAACCGGTGAAATGCATTGAGATGCAGGCCGCACACACGGCTGATCACATCCGCTCAACTAAATAGAGGCGATCAACCGCGATTGCCGCACGCAATGTAATGCTTCTCATTTTTCTATATGTATATGAGAAATTAGATGTTGTTGAATAGGGTGCTGAAATAAAATTTAATTATTTAAAATATTATTTCACCTTTCTATATCGAAGGCGTGCCATGAAAAGTTCTGGCTACATAGGTTAAGTGTTTCTAAAATGTCTACCAAATATTTTCAAAATTAAACAGAAACAGAAGACCCAACACCCAAAATCAAAGTGACTTGGTATATACAGTGCAGCCTAGTGAGAAGTGCAAGGTTCTGTATATTGGGAACACAAAACAACATTTTAATACTTTTAATGAAGGTGAATTAAACTTTCTCAAAATTTTATTCTCTTTTACAAATTATACCTTCAGACACAATTTTTCACACCTACAACCTTGATATATTCAATTATTACTATATTCAGTTGTCTATGTTTTGTGGATATATATGTTGTGGTATCGATCTAGACTTCATATGTGTAGAAAAAGTGGCTTTGGTTGACTTTGCAATGTCTTCAACATTACTTATCAATTCCAGTTGAATATTACTGACTATTGATAGCTTTACTGTGGACTAGATAAATTAGGATCTTCACATACACAAAGACTTGTGAAGTTCCCTGTACTGGATATAAATGTCTCTTATATTGTATGCCTTCCAAATTCAACACATGAGTGCTAAAGCAATCAATAGATGGATCTTGCCGTCATCATAATTCTTCCATGAAATAACCATCACATAGTTTCTGCTCTAGAAGCAGAAAAAATGAAATAAGATAAAAGTGACCTAACATTTTTAAGGTCAAAGCACAGGCACTTTTTCAGGCAACAGTGACAATACCAACAGGGAGCACAAATTGTATATAAAATGATAAAGCAAATCACAATCAAGTGTCATATTTAATGCCGTAAGATATCCACAGTAAAATATTAATTTGACAATTAAATGACTGAACTCATAATCAAACACTACAATCACGCTGCTGTTATTCCCATGTCTTAAGGATGCTGTTTACCTAGATGTGCTTTTGATATGTGCACCCTTAGGGTTAAAGTGAAAAATAAAATGTTTTCTTTTGGTGTTTGATTATGTAGTACATATTCAAAGAGATGAGCATGAAGGCTTTAAATAGGCAATTACATTTAAATGATACCTTAATATGATTGCTCGTTTTCACTACATAAGATTTGATGAACAATGGGTCTGTGTTTTTACAATGGTATGTTGCTGTAATTAAATTTAATTTGTAAAGAAGAACAAAATGAATGATGAATAAAGTAAATTGGTTAAAGAAAAAGGAGGGTCCTGGTTACCGGTAAAGGAGCTCACCACATCCCACAATTGTAAAATTCATAAGCTTTTTGGAGGGAACTAACTCTGATCTGGAGGTGGCAAAGCTCCTTATATATTGATAAGAGATTTTGTCTTTAAAGATCCATTATGACTAACCCCCAGTGTAGCAGGCATCACATTGTAATGTCACTTTTCAGTGGCAGAATCTCCACTCTATAACAAGGCAAGACCAGCTATTCTTTCAATCAATGCAAACCCTGTCACTGGGCATTTGATTTACAGAGACCTAGAATCTATGAATCTATGGTTACACTAAGCCTCATTTACTGAAGAGCCTAGTAAAGGAGGCAGCAGCTCCTGTTCATTTAAACTGGGTATATGTGAACTCCCTTTGTCACCCCCTTGTTTTTAAATGTTTTTTCACAATGGAAAAGTTCAAGCTGGTAGAGTCAAATCAGTGTGACCAAATATGGGTGGGATTATAAAAGGTAAAAACCAAGTGGTAAAAAGGTTAGCAAAAGGTAAAAACAAAGTGGTAAAACCAAGATGCCAAATAGGGGTCCCGTCATTCAGAATTGCCAATGGCAGCACAACTTTTAAAAGATGTACATGCAAAAGGTGAACATAGAGGTATCCCTGCATCTTGACATGATGGATAATTTAGATCGGATCCCATTCGTTTAGATGGGGATGGCAGTCCCCATCCAAAGTAATGGCCGGCACACAAAGGGTGCCCGGCCGATTCTCGGCACTAGCGGCCATGCATGATGAGGTCATCACACCTGCTAGGTCGGCTCAGCAGACGATGGGAAAATGCCCAGCTAAGTCATTTACAGCATGTACCATAGAAAACAATGTTTAACATTACAGTAACAAAAAGTTTCAATAAGTGTGTTTCTTCAAATAGTTGGTAAGTAGACCATCATCTTATATACATTATTATATATACAGTGCATCCAGAAAGTATTCAGGAAGATTTGTGGTGGGTTTGAACTTCTTCCACTTACGAATGATGGAGGCCATTGTGCTCATTGGGACCTTCAAAGCAGCAGAAATGTTTTTGTAACCTCCCCTTTGTGCCTTGAGACAATTTTGTCTTGGAGGTCTACAGAAAATTCTTTAGACTTCATGCATGGTTTGTGCTCTGAGGTAAACACCGTGCGATCCAACATGCAGGAGATTTCTGCTCGATCTCACCAGGTGGGCCAACCAAATGTTCCGCCGAGCTGGAGCGCGCATGGTCAATCTGCCTAAAAATCTGATGAAAATCGGGCTGTGTATGGCTACCTTAGAGGTCCCCATAAACCTTAAGATTTATCTGTCAGGTTTTCTTTAGATTGGTTTACCAAAACCATGTAATATGAGGCACTTTCTAAACCATGAAGCCTACCTGTGTTCAATCACAGACAATCCTATACTCCATAGTTGTTGGTAAATCTAAAGGATATCTGACAGAGAGCTCTAAAGTTTTAAACCTTACAGAGCAAGACACTAAAGTGTGAACTTCTGCTCATTCTCATTCTTAAGATAAAGCAAATAGGCTGGGTGATAATGATGTCCATGCTTAAGGATGTAAGCAAAAAAGTCCAATGCCATAATAACTCATTTAAGATTGACAAACACTAATGGATCATTGGGGGGGGGGGGTATTTTTTTTTCTTTACAGCTTTGTGTTAACCAATAGTTATGATCAAAGTTTCATGGCTTAAGATTATTTTATTACTAAAAAGGTAATTGCTATGGGAAGAGGAGAAACCCAAGTGCCCAGGCATATATATATGTGGCCTGCTGCCCTGTTTGAATCTGCCAGTCACAGAAAGTTAATTTCAAATCAAATCACTTCTCAGTTTTGCACTTTTTATTAGTGATCACAGTAAACTAGCAGACAGCGAGACATGGGTGCTCTCTCCTATTCTCTCTCATAGGGAAAATGAAATTTTAAAGAAAAATCATGTCTTCTGCAGTTCTGTTTTGTGCAGGATGATTTCCTCTCCTGTTGTTTGGGGTTCAGGGCTGCGGCAGACAATTGGCACATTTTAGAACTTTTTTGCATTGGAAGGGATATTACCAAGTTTGTGCAGATCTAATGGGTGATTTCTTTAAGTATATAATTTTGTTATAACTTATAATTATGTCTTGACCCAAAATCTTGTTAAATTTATCTTCCTTGGTGCTACAGGAAATTTCCCTCACTTTTGATGGACGCATGCCATATTTTCACCCCTGCATTTGGGTTTTTAGAAAAAAATGGGGATTCCAGGCTTCAGCTAATAATTAATGTTAATTATTCTAATTGTGAATTTGTATTGTGTATATCGGCACTTCAAGAATTTCTGAAAATCACAAATATTGTGCTTCGTAATCACAGATATCCAAGATGTTTTACATCAGTTCCCGGAACTACAATGCACTGCGTTCACAATATGCGCATGTACAAAATTTGTGCAATTAAAGGTAATATTGACTGGAGATTACAAATTTATGCATTTTTTGTAACTATTTTGCAAATATGAATATTGTCTATACTGCTCATCACTACTAATAATTGCATTGACAATGTAGCCTATACCAGTGGGCAAGGCCTTTTCAGGCAAAGGTGTAGATTTGCAGGTTCTTTTAAGTTGCCACCCCAACAGTTTTCCTTAACAAAGAGCACTGACCCCTACCCATGTTCTGCAGGAAAGTTGAAGGGTTAAAACCTCACACCCGCGACACTCACTGGCAAGAAGAAAATTATTATTCTTCCACCAGCCAGATCAGGAACAAAAGGATCCGGGGGATGTACACTCAGCGGAGGCTACATATGGGGCTCCATAGAGTCCCAATAGCTAAAGTAGCCATTGCAACACATGAAGTGCCTGGTACACACTTTGTAGACAGATACAGATGAAATCAAAACAAGTGTAAGTGAATGACCATGATTGTATATTTTAACATGACGATTTAATAATACTTTATAGGTATTCATAGGTTTAGCTACTATTTGCGTTGCTAGGACTAGGACTGCAACAATAGCTCAGGTAGTTGTTTTATGCATAGGCTCACACAGCAAGCAACATATAATTATTAGTAGTAGAAAGAAACAGCAGCAAATGCAGGTCTTGTGAATCTAGTTACAAAGGAGACAGTATGTCGCCAATGGTAGTCTGAATGTTTGCTTTGCTTGATCTTAATATTTTCTTTTGTATAACTGTTTTAGATATCTGACTCTCTAAGCATCTGCACATTGCATTGTTTAATTAGCCGTTTCCAAACTTTACTGAAAATCTAACAAAATATTTATGCAGGCGTTTACAGTTAAATGCTGAAAAATAAAGCTTTTACATCAAAATCAGTTTCAAAATACATAAATGGAAACCTTAAAAAATTTACTGTATGGGAAGGTTACACACATTGTGGCTGATTTACATAGGAGATCAAGTATTTAAAGTTTGCTAGATAATTTTTTTTAAATATGCAATAAAATAAAAAAATGCATATGATTTCACTGGGACCTGATTGTTGATCTCCTTAATCATTAGCCTAAATAATATCTAGTCTTACATAGGAATATACAGTAATTTACTGTCAAGGTGGAATACATGCACATATTAACACTTTTCTTGCCTGAGTGCATGTGTTCGACAAAGTTATTCTGTGTAAATGTTTCCTAGAAAATTCAGAACTAAGTGCTTTCCATTAAGTCTGATATTTGCACTCAATGTAATGGTAGGATTATCAACCGTCTA
>CM070035.1:100460899-100471750 GCA_036250615.1 Ptychadena robeensis | reverse complement strand
TCAGCAGCGCTCAGAGGCACGTGCCTCTTCTGCCTCTGCCTTGTCCCGGCCCTGTCCCTGACTAAGGCTCTTCTCCCCTGATTTCTCAGTTTACAATACATACAATATAAACCTGTTTTTTTCCTTTCAGGCCACTACAGTTTTTTTCTGCAGAAAGCCAGCAATGACAAATATAATAAGAAGCAAATGGTCCTTTCAACCATTCCAAATAAAAAAAACAGTTCTACTGTCTGCTCTTTAGCATTCCGTATTATGGTTTAGACTCAGAAACAAAATTGCAAGACAAATTAAATGGAACTTGGAAGGTTATTATTTAGCTGTTCCTTGGAGTGTTACAATAAGTGTGATGGAGGTACAATTTATGACAAAAGTAATTTCAAAAGTCTCCTTTTCTGGATTTATTCACGCTAAATACATTACTGAATTCTTTATTTTGACTAATGCTTTTAAATTTAAGCAATATTTCATTTAGAAGTCTTGGGGCACAGCTGCATTTTAATGAAGGAACCAAATATAGATATGCAGACCTTTATTCTGTTTAGATATGGATGGATAAACCAAACTGACAGGGATGTGGAGAAATGCTTGCCTTCTAATAAAAACAGGAAAGAATTAGCAAGAAATAATGGAAGCGCTGAATAAGGTTTGGCTGGTTTCATATCCTGCAGACATGCCCTTTGAAGAAATCGGTTACTATACCTGTTTAATATTGGAGGATAAATGCATCACTATTGTGATGAGGGGGTATAGATGTAAATTCCAGAACCTTACACAATGTACCATTGGATTTTTGGAGCTGTAACTTGACTAGATTCCTGGAAAACACAATATAGTATAAACTGTAGAAATGTCACACAAATTTACATTAGAAATATTATTTCACACAATATGATCTTCTGTTTTTAAATTATGCACACATGGTACGCGGTTGTTCCATTGGGAACACACTGGTGCATGCATTTTGACTATTTTGACTATAACAGAGTGCGAAGACAACCCTATATCTTACCAACCTGAAGTAGTGGCCTGTGTGCCACGAAATGCATTGATGCCTTTTTTTCTCTACCTCTAATAAAATTTGCTTTCTACTACTTACAGGCACCTTTTTTATCTAGGGAATCCCAAACATAAAATACATGCTGAGATTATACTCCTGCAGACACCAGAACAATCTCAAGAGCAGCTGTGTCAATTGAGCATATTGTCCCAGATCAATAATAATAAGATGGGAAACAGAAAGTAGAACACTGTTATAAAAAGGGGGCTTCTTCTTTATAGAAAACCTTATATAGGGCATATTAAAATGTCCCACCCTAATAGTCTCCAACACTTCCTTTATTTAATTTTATATCAATTTGACACTAATAGACATCGTTATGTATATGAAATATGCATGAAATCTTCTTTGGTTTCAGGGAAAGTGGAGTAGAGAGTAAAAAGTATAAGGTGCTACAGGGGTCAGGGGACGAATGGTTAATTGTAAAATGCTGAATCTGAATTCAAGCATACCCTTTCCAAACAAGATCTAAAGCTAAAGACAATTTCACACAGTAGTTACTAAAGGAATTAAAAGCATTGGAGAATGCCCAAGCATGTAAGGATGTCATACAGGCAAGTGGAGGCATTTTGTCATGACATTGCATCAAAGTTGGATTAGCCTTTAGTGTTTTTCTACTTTCACTTTGAGTGTGACTCCAAATCCAATTATACATTTAATTTCCATTGATAATTTTGTGTGATTTTGTTGTCAGCACATTCAACTATGTAAAGAACCAAGTATTAAGAAAATTCCACCATAGAACTTTTTCAGCTTCTGAGAGGGGATAGAAAAGGTAAAAAGCACAGCAAGAAGACTTGGGTTTAAGGCTTTGTTTCCATTGCGTTGGGACCCCTGCGCTAAGCGTACACGCTTAGCGGGAGGTCCCAACGTAACACATAGACTTACCTGCTTGGCGGAGACTCTGTCTTCATTGCGCTGAGCCGATCCGCCGGTGTAAGGCTGAACGTACTCGACTAGTCGAGTACGTTCAGCCTTTACACCGGCAGATGTGTAAACAGACCATCCGCCGGCAGGCAATGTCTGTGGGATACGTTGGGACCCCTGCTAAGCGTATACTCTTAGCGGAGGGGTCCCGACGTATAATGGAAACAAGCCCTTAGTGCACCTGAATCACATCTTCCTTCCTTCCCCTGTCAGGCTTTACCAAGATCATCCCTCAACCACTCTGATACACTGGGCCATGTGAATACCTTTATGTTTTAGGAATACAGTAGTTTATGGTTCATTAAAATTGTCAAATATTTTCCACATCTTTGCAATATTATGTGTACAGTTATTTATTGTGGTATTCATTTTTATATCCACATTTATAAACATGTTTATTTATTCTGCCATCAGTGTTACAAGTGTAAAGACAAACACAGTAAAGATGTTTGCTTGAACAGAAAGCCTAGACGTATTTAGAGATGAAAAATACTGCCATATGGCATTGCTGCAATTTCTAATTACATATTTTAAGCTTGGCTGAAAGATGGCACAAGATTTTAGGAGAATTATGTCACAAAAGTCAAGATGTTAGTTGCAGATGTTCGAACTAAGGAGCACTGTCACCATAATAACTTTCAACATGGATTCATTAATGTCATCCAGTTTGCTCTCCTGTAGATTATATGTGTGCAGTCCTTTTTGTTGGTTTTGAACACATGGTCATGTAATCCAGATGTACTTTACCATACTTAAAATAGCTTAATTTTTATTTCTGCATCCAAACCAGTAATTTTGTTCAAAAGTATTTTCACTCTGTAAAGGGAACAGAAAGCTTTTGTACGAGCACACTATCCAGGTTTACACTTGTCAAATAAGATAAGATAAACTTATACTTCTTCTTAGCCAATGCTATGTATTCCATGTATTTAGTCTCTTAGTAGAAGAAATAAGTCAGTTACTGGATGGTTTACAGCAGCTAGGCAGCAACCACTACCACCTCGCCTATTCAAAGATTTATGAATGTTCTCATAGTGTTAATGAGCGGTCAGCGGGAGGTATTCAGCTATTCCCTACTGACTCTATTTATTCTGTATGGGACTATGGCTGCCTAGTTTCTCACATACGTTGCAATTTTTAGGCTGAAATAAGTCTACAGAAAATATGTTATTCAGGGTGATTTGCTTTTCTAATGAACATGCCAAATATATTGAAAATGTTCTTACTATAGGATGCAGGCTGTTGTGCTACATACTTTTTTACATACAAAATTATACATATACATTATTTAAATTTATACTGCTAAGCACTGGTAGGGCTTTTAATTTGTGAATGTGTATACAATTTAATTGTGTCTTCCTCTGGAGTAGCCAAAGTAAAGCCGGCCATAGACGTCTCGATACCTGTAGTTTCAGGCGACCGACCACCATGCGTTTTGCATGAGCTCACACGCCAGTGGATCGCCCACAACTACTGCCAGTTCAAGACAGCCTCAAAGTCTCAAAGTACCAAAATGTTAATGTTGACGCTGCGTTTATTTTATTATTACATAGTATTAGCTAGTGGCAAAAAATATATTTTTTGATAGCATCTCTCTCTACAGCATCATAGATGGATTTTCCAATCCTTTGAGTCTACCAGATGCAATTATGCATCTACTTCTAAGATCTTCTTCTGGGGCAATAATCTAGCTGGTGTTACTATTGCACATGTGCCAAAAGACCAAACATACAAGACAAGACCACCAAACATTCTTTTCCTTGATGGTTCTTATGTGGTGAAGTGAACTATATATATCCAGTCCCAATGCTCTTCTTGCAAAGAAGTATTACACAACATGCTTTCCACCCGCTAAATTCTTACCGACTGTATTAAGCTATGCTATACATGTTGAAGTGGTCTCTAAGCAGGAGAAAACCACACCAAATAAAGCGAGTAAGGTCATAGCAGAAACTTCTCCAGTATTAGCAATTCCACCTTAAGAAGAAAATATCACCTTGCCCATTAATGGCAAAACAATTTTTGCACCTATCCACTGCTCTTACTCTATCAGTTCTTTCTCAGGAAGGTTCTTCAGGCACCTGAAAAATAATCACTTACGCATTTTAGAAGGAGCATCATGTAACAGTGCTTAGACCAGCCATTGTGAAGACCTGGCCAATTCATCATGGTACAGGGTACTTTGCTTCGGCATGCAGGCTCTTAATAACAAAAAGTAAATTAAAATTGTAATAATATAGGCATCTGTACGCCTAAAAAGGAGCTAGTTGCTTGTTTTTATTGTGTGACTATACAGTGCATGCAAAAAATATGCTACTAGCAACTATTTGAGTTGGCGTTATTGTCTATAAACCTAAAAGAATTACCCTTTTGAATAGGTAGAAATTTGGGATTTGATTTGTCATGAGTTAATATACTGATTTATAAACTGATTGAGATGGTAAGAAATAACGGGGAATAGAAAATACTCCTAGTAATATTACAGTACAATTAATAATAGTACAGTACAATCCTTGTCAGTAATTTAACTTTCAATTATTTTGATTAGCAATAGGAATTAAAAAAAAACCAACCCTAAAAACTGCTGTGGCTCATACAAAATGAAACCAAAATGTTTATGCATGTTACATTTCATTTACAAATTCTTTATTTTTAAAGACCTGTCAATCACAAATACAAGTCTAAGAAAGTTTTGCTGGTATAAAATTATTTGCTGGAACTGAGATTATTGAAGCAGGAGGGATCTAGATCTATATTTTGAAAGAAATATGCAAGTTTATCCATGATTTAGCTATTCCTGTTGTGCCAAGCTTCATCTGTTTAACTTTTTGTTGGATTATGTTTCAACTTTTTCAGCCAGCAGCCTCATTTCTGCTCACCATGTGAATGTGTCAGGTTTGCCTGAAGTAGAGTTAAGTGAAGATAGAGATATGACACAGCATGGTGGTACTTCTAATTGCTTGGAGAAGAACTTGAGGGCACAAGAAGCAAGAGCCACGTATTTATCTATCGGTGATGTCAGTAATAAATATAATATTCTATATAAATATGGGAATTTGTATGTCCCCAGAAGTTAGTTCCTGGAATTAAAATTTGTTATCTCTTTGCAGATCAAGAGAAAGAAAAAATCACTGTTGATTATAAGAAATTTGAACCTTATCTTACTTTTTTTTACTAATTTCAAGATGTATGTATGTATGTATGTATGCATGCATTAAGGTGGACATACACGGTTCGATTTGTGGTCGATTTACCCGAAAATGGCCACAAACCGAACGCACATACCGGTACCTTACATTTGGCCAGAAATTGATCTAACAAATTACAGACATTTCTGTAATTTTTAGATCAATCTCCTTACTAGGCTTGGGGCAAACTAGAAATAGATAAGTATTATTCACCCAGTGTTAAATACTCAGAAAATTTCTCCATAATGTTTCTGCTTCTCCATACTGATATGTGTCAGTTTTATTAATATACTATATTTTATTGCAATTTTATAATCATTTGCATATTACTATGCCTTCCTGGGTTTTGAAGAACCTACATTTTTAATGGTAGCACCACATTTCGCCAACAGAACATGTTTATATATTTATTATGCACCCAAAAAAATCTGTGCGGCAAATTCCAATTTTACATGCAGTACTTTATGTTATTTATGTTTCTATGGAAATTGCATATTTCTTGCTCCAAAACTTTAGAATGTAATCATGCTAAAGAACTTTGCAACACCTGCAACATTAAATAGAATTTGTCTAAGAAAGAAGAAACTGTAAATGAGCAAATTAAAAATGGTAACAAAATACAAAAAGGAGCAGTGTTGTGATTTATGGTATTTTTCCACAATTAGCAACCAGAACAGAGCAAGGTAAAATTAGAAACTATAACAGGTGTGCTTAGAGAACAACAAAACATATCTACTGGGATGTAATATTGTTATAAATGTCTACTGCTGACTAGAAACTGGAAATCTCCTTTTCTATCATGGATGATGCTATAACTATATCCCCTTCAGGTTTCAGATATGGAAAACATAAGCAGATCAGGAAATTTAGAAGTCACAAATCCTTCTCCAATGCCAGCAGCTGTGGGCAGCTAAGGTACTGAAGGTAGGGCCACCATCAGAAATCCTTGAGGCCACAATTTGTCGACCGGGGGGTGTAATGCTTGCAGAAAAATTCACACCCCCTTTCCTTCCGAAGTTGTTGAGTGGGGGTTGTGCAGACAGTAGTGAGCACAGGTTGCGAGCAGTCAGGGGAACCTAGTTGTCGATTGGCCAGCCTGGCATGCGGCCATCGGGGGCCCCTAAATGCTGACCGCTGGGCCCCGGAATGGGACATATCCGCCTCCCCCCTGACAGCGGCCCTGACTGACAGCCTCACATTAACAAAATTTGTTTCAGAAGGAGGTTGAGCAATGTCGTCCACTGTATTTTATCATAATACAGAGGATTACAATACAAGTCCAGAAACATACCCAAGGTCCAACATAGGAGATCTAAACTAGATAAGTCAAATGATTAGGGTCGGAGTGGAATGTGTATTGGGTAATACACACATAGATCACGCGATAAAGGCACCTAACATGACAAAATAAGCAGGCACTCACAAAGGATCTTTGTTGGCTGCTCAGGTAGCTTACCTTAGTTTCCTGTTTGTCAATGCAATGCGCTCAAGTCACTTACTCTTTCATTGAATAGGACGCCTCATATCAATGGGCTCACCCCTATGCTTCCTTTAGTATAAACATCCCATGTAAGGACATATGCTAGAGGCACACCTAGCTGACCCTAATTCTGCCCCTCCCTGTCCCAGTCAAAGTTCTGAAGTATTTTCACTATTTGCATTTAACACATATTTTATTTTTTATTTAATAATCTAATAATCTTATGCAAGACAGTAAACATTTTTGTGTGTTTTTTTCTGTTTATTGCATAGAAGAATTTTAATTTCAGTCATGGGCACCTGAATTAAACTCCTCCAATACACTGTGTAAATAAGTGTAAATATTCAGCCAGAAATTCGCGACCTTGAGTATTATGTAGAAGGCATTCATCCTTGCATTGAATAAAACTGAACACAAAGTGCAAAATGAACAATTATTGTGTCTGGAGATTTTACTCAGGGACATGGTGGGAGGAAGGAGTATGTATGATCAGGAGACAGCAGAGTTGCTATTGTCCATTCTAATTGTGAGATCATCAGACTGCTGTCCTGGGTACATTGCAGAGAACATCTTGTAACAAGCAGAAGGAAATTTAATTTGCTAGAGTGGTCACAATGAACTTATGCTCAGATAAAAATAACATATTATTATATAAAATAACAATTTTGTTGCCTAGTCTGTTTCATGTGGAGTCTTTAAATGTTTAAAAAGCTTGTATGCGGAATATTTAGTCTTTTACTGTTGATTACAATCTGAATGTCCTAATTGGCTGAATGTTATGCTGTTTTAATATCTTTAATACTTTAAGCATAGTACTTTGTGCATATAAGTGTTTTGTACATACCTGTTTAGAGACAATGATTTTTTTTAAATACACTCATAGCCAATTAGCCAGATAGCCAGTTAACAGGCATTTTTAGAAATTATACACCGGTAGCCTATAATCTTTCCAGTACTGAATCCTATAGTCCACACTTTACTCTGCTTTTTCAAATGCTTACATTCTGCCTTTGGTCAGACTTTATACAATGCATGCCTTGAAACTTGACAATCAAAAAAGTTTATTTTGTTCTCACTTTTAAAGTAGGTTTGCTATGTTATCAATGTCACATCCTGGCCGTATGATTCAGCTTACCCAACTGCTTTTTCTGGGTGCTAAAAGAGTCTCATTTGGAAGAACATGGTGAAGCGTTATTTATGAAGTCTTTAACATGTACACCCTTGCAATAAAGGTGAAACTGCACTACATGGGCATGCATTGATACATACCTCTTAGATATTGAAATAAGAATAAAACATGCAGTAGGATCACTGATCACCACAAGGTTGCTACCACTATTGACAAAATAACTCAATAGTTTTTTAAATAACCAATCACACTATGGTGGCATGTATTATTTTGGATTTTAAAGGATGCCAAGAAAATGTCACCTGTAATGTTAAGGGAACAAATGATAATGGTACAGAATTGTATTATTTCAGTTTTGCACAATTCTATAATTCTAACTTTGTGGCAAGTTTGGGCAAGGCCCTTGGTTGTTTGGGTAAGACACTTCCAGTGTACAATGGAAGTTCCACAAAGGCATAGGTTGCCTAGAATGTAAGAACTTGACTTGCTCACACAGAGTCCGGAGTTCAACCTTATCAAATAAAGTATAATAGAGATGGTGAACCAGGCCTTCTCATTTCAATACAATGCCACTCTTTTCAACCACTGGGCCAAGAATATCTCACACTCCACAATCATGTAAATAGCCTTCCCAGAAAATTGGTATGACTAGAAATGTGGACCAAGTCAGCATTGATTCCTAAGGATGTAGAATAAGATGTCATAAATGTTCCTTTAAGTGTATAGACAAGTGTTCCAATACCTTGGTGCATTTCTTAGGACAGAGGGGCAATTCTAAAGAAAGTTTACAGAAGACTTTTTATAGTCACAATATTAAAGGTTTAAAATGGAATACAGCTTAACTCAAGCCAGTCACCCAAGACACAATTTCATGGTGTTGCAGAGCAGACATAAACATTGTTGTGCAGTTATGATCTACCTATGATATTGATAATAGTATTGGAAGATTCAGCAAAATGCTTGGAAAAGACCTGGAACTCTTAATACTGCTCTGTGTCTGGACCTTGTAGATAGTTATTCAGTTTAGTTGTCTAAAGAGAAAATTCTGTGCTATACGTCTCGTTATTCCCAGACACTGGTCAACATGTCAGTTTGTTTAATTTATGAAGTCCTGTTTTCTTGGTGACAGATTCTATTTAACGATAAAAAAGTTCATGGTATTGCTTGGATTTTTCCTTGTAGTAATAATAGTTCAGTGATTTCAGTTGTCTTCACATATGATGTAGAGTTTGTCTTACTTACATGTCAGCAAATCCTTTATAAGTTGTAAAGTATATGGGTTTTATTAGAACACATATATTTCACATAGGGTTTAAAGATAATCTTGTTCTAAAAAGATACAGTAAATAAAGAACAGTGCACATGATTTGGTCTGCAAATTCTCAGTGTGCCAGACCTTGGACTAGACTATTAATTGTATGGTAGGTGAATGTAAAGTAAAGCCAATGGAAAGAAAAATATGAATTCCTTTATCTGAACAAAGTTGTATCTAAAGCCATGGGTAATGTCAAAACAAACCCATATTTTGCCTATTGAATGCAAAGTAACATGTTTGCCTTATATCGTTACCTCTCTGTAGCATATACGTACTGTATTTTCCTTAACTTTATTGTTACTTGATTTAGACCCCTGTGTATGCTTATGCATGCAACCCAGTCCATGTGACAGCCAGTCCATAGCCCTTGACTTCAGGGAAGGTTTAGTAAATGCTCTTGTTACTTTGCTATTTATAGACAAATCACAGGTTTACTTTAGGATTCCTACCCTCATTAAAATAGGATGGATTTATGTATAGGTTACTTATTACTCCATAACCCTTTAAACTGATTAGTTGTATACATTAATATAAGATGTATGTATGGCTCAGTGAACCGGTGTTTTAAGTCTTTACTATGTATTTTTGTTATACACAGTGCTTCTGTATATATTCTCTCAATAGCTTAAGTACACAACTGAATGAGTCAGAGGAATCATTAATCCTCCTGCCTTCCCTATCCCTTTTACTTTCATTGTCTGCTCTTGTTAGTTGTAACCTTTAAAAGAGAAAGAAATATCATTTTAATGCAAGTGACAACACTCTGCAATATCATGGGTCTAGTCTGTAATCAGTATGCATTAAAATTTACTTTCTCTAGGTGAAAAAACTATATTAGATATATATCTAATTAGTCATGTATGTGTTTAAAGAAATATATTAAAACATCTGTGTGTGGCACAAGTAAGTCAATGTGTGTTATCTTCTTGTATAGCAATAACTGCAATAGGTTTGGTAAAGCAGATTAATACTAAAGAAAAACAAAAAATATTGAATGACCTGGGCAGGGATGACTTTGGAAGATTCCGTTAGTACCCCACAAACCCACACCTCTTACCTTAAACTGTCCACCTTCAGTAATAAATAAGACGACACCATTTTTCAGATTAAACTTGTGGATATAAACTGGCCACAGCTTTTATTTAAATAACATGAGAAAAAATGACAAATGAAGATCCTCTAGGCAGTGTCCCCCCAGTCATGTGACCAGTCACTGAGAACGGCCCCGCCCACCAGGCTTCATCAACCCGTCCGGTGATTGATCCCCCGTTTGAACTGACTCCTTCCGTAAGACGCCAGAGTCCCCGCGTCCGAATGGGTCATTGACCCCAGTAAGAGCTCAGTTCGTGTTTCTTCATGGCGACTGCCCCTGAACCGGCACGCCGCCGCGGAACTTTCTTGTCCCAACCGAAGGTCCCCCGGACACTGCCCGGATCCGCCTGCTGTAACAAAAGCGGCCACCAGCCGGCACTGCCAAGAAACAAAAAGGGGGGGGGGAGAAAGAAAGGGAGGGAGGGAGGGACAACTCGGCGTCTTGAGCGCGAAGAGGTCGCATCCGGTTCCGCCGCCGGGATACATACCCGCGCGGCTCCTCCTCTTCCTGTTACGACAACCTTCCTCCTGATTGGCTGGTGGATCTTTGGGCATCCCGCCCCCGTCATGGACCCCTGCGCCGATTCCCTGGCTGGGGGTGGTAATGACCTGGGCAGGGATGACTTTGGAAGATTCCGTTAGTACCCCACAAACCCACACCTC
>CM070035.1:100415675-100445014 GCA_036250615.1 Ptychadena robeensis | reverse complement strand
GTAAATGTGGTCTGTATTATTACAAAGACACAGCCCTGAAATCGTGCCCTGTAACAGCCATATAAAAGACTATCCTATAAAATAAGCAAAATATCTGCAGTACCAAATAAACTGTTCAACGTTAGAATATACATATAAATAAAAAGAAGGATCTGAAGCAGTTAAAACAAATCTAAAGCTAAAATACCATAATGAATACATTTCTCTCATACTCTGCAAGAAATGTTAACCAGGTTCACTTTTTTTGTTGTCACCCTGAAGCAAAAGTACTGGTTTAATGCTCATTGCTCTATGAAATGACACTATGCATTGTGCATTGTGGTGCCATTCCATCTTAAAGAGGATCAAGATATGATACTTTGCAATATAAATATTATATAGCCTAGTACTGCCATTAGTAATTCTTCAAACCTTCATCTCATAAAATCCAGTAACATACATTTAAATTTTTGGGGGTGGGTTTGGTTAGATGACCACGTAATTGGTAAGATACAAATAAAAAACTTTATCTATATGAATTCTTCTTAAGTAATTGCATTGCATTGGTCAGTAACAATTGTGTGTTACATAACCTCAGATTTTCATTCTTTAACATCCTCACAATTATTTTTACAATAAAATATGTGTTTGGGAGCTACTGGTTCCCAAAATGTCCGTACTAACCACTTCCAGTACACAGACTTCTCCTCCAGTGTTGTGATCCCCGTGGGTGCGGGATGTAACATCAGTTTGGTTCCCTGTGGTTTATAGTCCATTTATGTAGGGAAAAACTTAAACTTGCATGTCCAAAAGCTCATTTTTTTCTACCAAATCAGGCTACTCCTCTCCTCTGATGCCTTTCATCCATTCTTGGGCTTGTTTGAACGCAGAAACAAACTCTTACATGTGCCATCATTATATAGGGATGGAGGTAATCATGGGGAATTGTTAATTGGATGGATGTTCATGGACCCTTAAAGGGGGGTGTCTGTTTTTTCAAGGAATTATAAGTAGCCTGTTAGTGCTTTGGCTCGGTTATAGCTTAGTCAAAAGATGGCTTAGATTTGTTATATTAAAGACATGAAGTCCTTCAAAAATAATAATAAGTTGTTACGGAGCTTATTTGGAATGAATATGTTACACTATAACTCTGTACAATCATTTACAGTTGAAGCATTTTTGGTTTGATGTTGATAGATTTCCCTATCTTTCAGTTCACAATGCATTTAAATTATGAATACATTAACACACATTTATCATGAAAAAAATCTTATTTTTTATGTCTCTATTTGACAGAAGTGAATTTAGTGATAAATGATGATATCCTGTTGATATGTTTAATACCAATGCATAAAAAAAATCTTTAGAATGTTTTTAATACTTTGCAGTCAGATAAAATATATTCAGATGATCTCCATGAATATGTAGGGCATGATATAAAAATAATTCAAAAGCAAGAATGGCTTTATATTGAACATGCACACTGATTGCTTTAGAGATAATTACTCTCAGAAATGTGTGGGGAAAAATAGACAGCACATACATTTAGACAGACACAATTGCATAAATACATATAATAAACAATATAAAAATAACAATGAAGTTTGCTGTGCATTCTAGCACAATATCATAAGGAAAACTATTAATATCCTGAATGTAATATGACAGTGGAATACATACCTACTAATTATAATGCATATCCATAAAGCCATTAATTTAAATATTTCCAGTAAATTCCAGCATTATTTTTGATTTTATATTCTGTGTATATTCAGTGGACACACCACTTATCACGAAAGATAGAGAGAGAACACTGAAAGCCTCATGTACGAAGGAATCATTTCTGAAGGTTTTCAGTT
The DNA here is from genome assembly GCA_036250615.1 of Ptychadena robeensis. Taxonomy (NCBI): domain Eukaryota; kingdom Metazoa; phylum Chordata; class Amphibia; order Anura; family Ptychadenidae; genus Ptychadena; species Ptychadena robeensis. The sequence goes on along the minus strand of CM070035.1, from coordinate 100,443,176 downwards.
GTAATACTTAAAGGCTACAGACATTCTAGTCTAGTTCTATCATTCTATCATGTCCTGTATTACAAAACTTAGTTAAAGCTAATCTCTAAGTAGCTACATGCACATAAAAAATGCAAATGCAAATTTTCACTAACCAAAGGCTTTAAAAAAATGTAACACATCAAGAACACAACCCTTGTCTACTGGTTGACCAGCTGAGGTAGAGCCACAAAAAGATCAAAGTCATCACCTTTCCTTCCTTGCTTACTTCTTAAGACAGTGGTTCATCATGCACATAACCGATGACTAATTGGCTTCTAATGCAAGGCTTCCATTTTATAATGCAAAATAGGTTTACAAGAGGAAAATATAAATAAAACACTATTATCACCAAACAGTTTTTTTAACTTCCTGATCCCCTGCCTTTGTTCTTGAAAATGTTTCACAAAGTTTTGAAAAAGTTCATATGGAAACGTTTTCTTTGTATTCATTGTAGTGCTTAATTAGAGATGTATCATACCCAACACAATCATTAAAATCACATGATAAAAATTGGACTTCCAATTTATTACAGGCACACAGTAAACTGAAATAAAAGCTACAGAATAGTGATGCCCGAACAAGGTGGACAGTTTGGCTGCGAAAATGGATGTTCGTATTCCTTCTAGCCGGCAAGCAGTATGAGTGTTCGACGGCAAGAAGGAGCTTACAATTCTTCCACCGAGAGGATCAAGAGCAGAAAGATCCTGCCGGAGGAAGAATCTTTTCACTAGAGACCAGGTAGAGAACCGGAAGTTATTTTTATTTTTTTAAGTCCAATATGCCTGTTGGCGAACAGACTGAAGTTCGTCCATCACTACTACAGAAGCTGGGGGATCAACTGGGGGTTCAACAACCTCAGATGTGTCTGTTTTCAAGGAGACTTTGATCCACAGACCACACCTATGTATAAGTACATTGGTTAACCATGCTCAAGCATTTACCCTAATCTTTAGGGTCAACTTGAATGACATAAAAGACAACTTAATATTTCAAAAACAATTGTTTTTACATGCTTACCACCAATTTACTTGAATTAGGTACAGAAAAAGAGCCTTCAACGCCATCTATCTTCCATTTGAAAGCTGGTATAACATCTCTTCCTCTGCAATTTAAATATAGATGTATTCTGAATGATTAGCATATATACAGTCCATAAAACATTTTTTTCCATTTTGTTTAGAGCAATCACATGTTGCTTGATTCCATGGTAAGTGTATTAAGTTATCAATCCTGGGTTGTTAGAAACCTATTGAAAATTAAGAAGTAGCTTAGATTAGCTATGAAACCTACCAGCTTTACCACAATGTGGATGAATTCTCCTGATGGTACTGTCAGTAAAATAATGCATGATGAAGCTCAACTGGTTTAATAAAGTTAGTGTATTCAAATGGCCTTTATAGTCTCCAGATCACCAAGTAATAGAGAACTTTTGGGACGTGGTGAAACAGATTATTTGCATCATGGATGATTTGCAACTAACAAATGTGTAATACCATAATGTCAGTGTTGAATCTATTCCATAAAGAATAAATGTGTCCAACCCAGTACTAGCAAGGTGTTTACAACGTGGCCATGAGTTTGTATATACATGCAGTGTATATAAAAGTTACAAGTTAATATTTAATATTAATTAAATATATTAAGTTAATATTAGGATTAGGAAGTTTGACACATTTTCAACATAGTTGCTTATAATCATCTAAAGTGACAAATTGAACCCTAAATTGGTCCTTGTAAAAAAATTTACCATTCAAATGTGTGTGGCATGTATACTAATGAATTAATTAATGCGGTGATGTAACCAAGGACCACTTTTCACATTTAAATAATTAAAAGAGAAGAGTAATTATTTTTAGAGCGCACTTCACTTAATTTCTACCAAACCAACCTTTGTATTTGCTGTTTCGAACAAAAAACAAAACAAAACACTAGTGCTTATTATGAAAGACTATAATAAAGCTGGGAACCCGATTCTCTGCACTAGGAGCGGCGTGATGACGTCATCACGCCCGCCCACTAGTGCAGAGAATCGTCCGACACTCTTTATGTGCAGCTCATTACTTCGGCTGGGGGCAGATAACTGTGCTATCCGACAGGACGGCTGATTTTAGCCCAATCCTCGTTAGTTGCTGCATCCAATTCCTGCACGACCCAATTCCTAAGGGATGCGGGAACACGCACGGCATCTGATCGGCGGTCGGATTGTGCAGGAATTGGAACGTCTATGCCCAGCTTTAGAAAGCAAAGTTAGACAGTAGATTGCTACACAAAGCACCCCAAATTATGAATTCCCCTATGATTAAAAAAACAGCGTTTTTTAAAAGGATTCACAAACAATATTGCTTAAACAAGTGATGGAATGTAAAGAAGTAAAATAGCACGTACAGACAGGATTGGTGTGTTTTCTCTCCAGGAAGATTACATAGATGATTCTGTTGGAGTCAAATGTTATCTATTTAGTTTCCACTTTCAGAAAGGAGAGTATATTACTATTTCACTACAAACAGCAAAAAAAGTTAGAAAAGGGCAGTTTTATTTGAGATTCATTCATTCATTCAAGTGATTGTATAACGGGTGAAAATAACACATTCAAGTTTTGTCCTGCATACTCTGTAAACTGAAGTTAACTGAAGTCAATTGCCTAGATGACACATATAAAAAAATATAAATGTAAATAAACAAAAACCTTTTAAATTGTTTTAACCTTACAGATTTTTGTTACACGATGTAGTCATATACTGGTATATCTACGTATTACAGTATATTCTCCAGCAGGATAAGGAATATAGCTGAGCTTTTCCAACCCGTTACTCTGCAGCTGTGAAATAAAAGCAGTTGTGTGTCTTTAAGCACAGCTAATTAGCCAGACCACCAGGCATCTTCTGGGAAATCAGTCTATATGGAAAAATAAATATATAGGGCATTCAAAATGTAAATCTGGCATTTTTACATTTTTGGATGGATAAAAGGACTATATAGCAGTGGCTCATTAATGAAGAAAATATAAAATATGATTCCCCTGTTGTCCCAGCACAGAATGGGTAATGTAGTAGAGACAGAGCAACTGACAGGTGGACCTTTTCACACCTCTCTGATTCCAGGCAATCAGTGGTCCTCAAAGAGGAGATTTCCTTCTTTAAATTGCTGCTTAGAGCTGCAACAGCTGCATGTTATATTTAGAATATATTGTGATCTCACCTAGAATGAAATATAAATAAAGCATGCATCTTTTAAGCTTTGCTTAAAGATGAATTACACTGCTAATATACATATGCAAAAAGGTTTTTTGACTGATTAAAACCCACACTGTTTAATTGTTCCTATTATGTGTTTAATATATGTTTTTTGTATTAAAATACAGAGAAAATATATGTCTTCCAATTATCGGATTGTGACCTAAGCATTTATAAAAGTGTAAAAAACATTAAGAATACAAAGGTTGCACTAGTATTTGCAGTTGTAAGGTCCATTTTCAGAGTAGAACTGACACTTGGCAGCCACCCTGAAACTGCAACTGTGCCCTCATTGTGCAGGCAGTTTGGGGGGGCGGGGGTTGTTAACATATTTGACTAGTTGTCCAACTGGTTTTCTCAAGTAATAATTATTTGCACAATGTTCTTCCCAAGAATATAACATTTAGGATGTTGCCCCTACCAGTATAGGCCTTTCTGAACCAGTCCTCAACTGTGTCAGGAACTTGTGGGACCTCAAATGAATGTCCTTACTCTTTGGTATATAGATAACATACTGAGTGCTGATCAGTTGGGTGGAACTTCTCTGTCTGTCATTCTCTGGTTTAATTTTTGTTTGGTTTTCTCAGTGTGCAAGTCCAAAAACTCACGACTGAACTCCAATGCATGCATACAGTGTTATTCTTGGATTTAGCATGTTTTGGCCTTGGCAGTTTGCGTGCAGCAATTGCTGTGTTTAAAGTAGACAGGGGAATAAATGTTGAATTAAAAGGCCTTTCAGTTTTAAAGTCCCTCCAACTACCTAAAAAATAGCCATACACAGTTCAATATTTCCATTAGATTATCAAATTTAAGTTGATTAAGCAGAAATAGATTCCCACACACCTCTAAATGAGGTCGATCATGCAAAAGCTGTGTGGCTACCTTAAGATATTCTTTCTCCTGTTTATCGAAGACTCAATTTGGATACCTGCAGGTTTGTGGGCCATATTGAGACATTTGAGTTTCTTGGCATTGGCTTGTGTGCTGGTGGAGGTCTTCTCCATTTGTTGGTGTAGTGTATTTATTACCTCCACTTTAACTGCACACATTCCATGACCTGTATGAATGAGAACTTTTATAGACAACATTGACACTAGGCTTAAAAGCCTGTGATGCAGAAGAGATTTTCGCCTTGACAAAAACCATACTGCATTGTGATGCAACAAGATTCTATACAGTTGTGTTCAAAATTATTCAACCCCCACTGAAGTTGAGTGTTTTGGCCATTTTGACACTGATTTTGATCATTTTGATCATTGGATCATCTTGTTTACAATTAAACCAAAGAGGCACTTGTAAGTCAGACAAATATAACATAACATGAATAATGAAATAACCACAAATGTCTTTTCTGTGCTCACATCATTATCAGTTTTATTCAACCCCCAAGTGACATTCATTCTTAGTACTTAGTACAACATCCTTTTCCAGTTATAACAGCTTTTAAACGTGAAGCATAGCTTGCCACAAGTGTCTTGCAGCGATCTACGGGTATCTTAGCCCATTCTTCATGGGCAAAAGCCTCCAGTTCAGTCACATTCTTAGGCTTGCACACTGCAACTGCTTTTTTCAAGTTTCTTCTTTAATCTGCAACCATGCTCTAGTGGACTTGGAGGTATGCTTGGGATCATTGTCCTGTTGAAAGGTCCAACGTCTCCCAAGCCTTTGGTTTGTGACAGACTGCATCCCATTTGCTTCCAATATCTCCTTGTACTAAAGAGAATTCATGGTACCTTGCACACATTAAAGCTTCCCTGTACCTGCAGAAGCAAAACAGCCCCAAAGCATGATTGACCCCCTGCCATGCTTCACAGTAGGCAAGCTGTTCTTTTCTTCATAGGCCCTGTTCTTCCTCTCCTCCAAACATAGCGTTGATCCATGGGCCCAAACAGTTCTAATTATGTTTCATCAGTCCACAGAACACTATCCCAAAACTTTTGTGGTTTGTCCACATGACTTTTGGCAAACTGCGGTCGACTCTTCTTATTCTTTGGAGACAGCAAGGGGGGGGGGGGGGGGGGGGGGGGGGGGCGTCTGGGAGTTCTGGCATGAAGAAAAGAACACCTTGCCTATATCCAATAGCCAATATCTTCCTGATATTGAGAATATATTTGGATTACAGCCTAGCAGTACAATTAATATTAGCAACAACTCATGTAAAATGCCCCCCCACCATAATTGGTGGCATACCTTGGTATAGTTGTAATAGTAATCAGTAGTTAGTTCTTTGGCTGTTAGAGAAGGTTTCTTGCTGATTACTACTCATAAAAAGTTTCATATCTTGATCCAATGCATATTTGCAATCAAGCGCCTATTTTCAATAGAATATGTTAAAATAATCTTTAGAGCAACTCTAAACTTCTAGTCAAGCAATGGATGTACCATTGTACCTTTGCACTTTTGAAATAATTGATAAAATGTATTCTATATCAAGAATTATCATATATAGTAATTTTACTGAAGAAATTATTTGAAGGAGATATTTTTTGTTTTTGTTTACTTAACCTTCCTATATACAGTATATATATATATATATAATTTATAATTTTTGATAGCACTTATATTTTTCTTTTTTTGGCTACTATTGTTTAAAAAAATAAAAACAGGGAACCATAACTTAAACTAGAAACCTTCAGCTATGATATAAAAAAAAAGATGTTAAGAATAGCAGCCTCTTAGCCCTGCAGCTGTTTCTAAGCAAATATTCTTGAAGCAATGCATAGCAGCTGAAGTGAACTCTTTTACCACAGCCAGCCTTCTGTTCTTTTCAAGGTTTTCTTAGACACTTTCTACCAAACCATTACAAGTCTTAATGGGCTTTAGTTATAGTCATTGCTAGTAACAATAAGATCAATAGGAGAGTGCTTGTCTATTAAGATTGCTATAAGTAAAATTTGTATTTGCATACATATGAATGAATTTACACCTATGCAAAAACAAATAGGTATCTTCCATTTATTTTGCTATGTACCTACCGTAGTTGTTTTCCTGTGTGTTACTTGCCATTAGGGCTTAATGGTACTTAGAAACAATAAATATTACTAAATAGACTGTTCCCAGAAAGCAGATAGATTAAGGCATAGTGGAATCTTATGCAGAGTAGTAGCTTTTGACCTAGTCCCATACCTTCAATGGTTTTACTGTAGTTAATAAGTTTACTGTAGAAGGATTGGAGTTGTACCCTGGACATTTGCGGGGCTGTAGGCTTTTGTCTGGGTTGCCTAAAATAAAGCTCTGCCAGAATGAGGTGAATTATTTTCTATACCATACATTTGTATTGCTCCAACATTTCACACATTGTTTTACATGGTCTACTGGGTTTTTGACACAGGGTCAGTGTCAGAATAAAAGGACAGCTTGCTCTTACCAAAGTAATATATCCCAGTTGTGGAAGAAGCCAATTTTCTTATGAGTATGCTTTCATGGATGTTTTAAGAATCCCAAAAAAGTGAAGACATTAAAACGCCATATTGTTCTAGATGAGATCTAAACCTTGGATACTTATGCTCCAGGGTTATGGCTAGCCATTGTGATGCCCGACCATAGCAACTATACTATCCACATGTAAATGTAAAAGCCCAGATAAGATGTTTATTGTGTTCTTTTTGTATGTTTACATGTTTAAAAAATTTTAATGAAACAATTCAATAATTGTAGTTTATATATAGACCAGCTTTTAGCAAAAACAGAGTAACCCCCATTAAAAAAGGAATAATAGTCTATTATCTACCTGATGATGTTAATCAGCTATTTTGTGAAGGTGATCAGAGCTGCCTTGACCTTAAAAACCTGTTGGTTTTGGTTGTCTTTATTGGTTTTTTGTGTAAGAGGTTGTCTAGTTACTTATGCAGACATCTCTGATTGGTATTCTTTACCCATTTGAATGTACTGGTGTTGGTTTCTTTCATCAGTAAGATCTGAAGTTTAAGATGTTCTTTTGGAAGTTCCTTATGATACATCTTTCTGTCTCCTAGTTATAAGCCATATTTGATATAATTTTATAAGATGTTCTACTTTGATATTCAGTAATTTGCTGCTTTCATCCTTACGCTTTTTGTTTTTAAATGCCGCCTTAAAAATCCAAAGATGAGACATATATATTTTTTTTTCTCTTTCCAATTTAATGGGGTTATCAAGTTGCATTTACAAAATACTAAAAGTATGTCAGGAAGAAAATGCTTTTCTGGGACTCTACAGAGTTTTTGAAAGCTTAACTTCAGGCAACCAGTTATATATACAGATGAAACCTGCTAAAATATATATACCTGCTAAAATATTTCCATATCTAATTAATATCACCATATTATTTATCAATGTGATATTTGTGGATAAAACTATTTCACCAATGTTGCCTGACAGTTCCTAATGTCGACTTGTATTTAAGTGAATCTAGAAGTTAAGACATTATAACGTAATGTAAACCTTCTACTTCTACTAAGGGCTGCTCTGTATAAAACTCTTTACAGTGTATTATTACAGTAAACATTACAATAAATAATTGATAATCCAAGAAACAAAGGGTCAAACATGTCTGAATAGTGGCAGTATTCCACTGGGAAACTGGAAACCAGCAGAACAGTAACTCGACATGCAGATGGTCACTAAAAAAAGAAATCATTGCCTTGAAAAATTACAAGGTACAGTTAATCGTGGATGGGAAGCATAGTAGGATGCAAATTCATAAGCAAGGGTTGACAAGTGCAAAACTGTAGAAACCTCCAAAGAAAACTACCCTTATTGGGAGCAACCATTGTGTCTGGGCCTCAGCAGGTGTTGTGAAAGTAGAATAAGATAGCAAGTGAAGGAATGATGGGAAAAAGTTAATAAAAATTATGAGGGTAATAGAAACCAATAAAGGAGGGGAGTGCAGTGGTCATTCCTAAGGAGTGGACCACTATCTCACACACCTCCCATGTGTCCCTACATTTCCTTAAGAGGAACTACTGTTTAGCCAAATGGCATTCCCAGAGTTTTTTTAATGTGCATGGCACAGTCCAGTCCAGTCCAGAGCCCAATCAGCTGCCAGAGGCCGCTCAAATGCCAGATGACAATGGTATTGAAAAATCTGCTCATTTAATAAGGATCTGTCATGCACACCATTACCTATTAAATCATCTTTATAACAGTGTGCTGGGTGTGCTCCTGAGTTTGATTTACCTTTTGTGTTTTTGTTTCAGTGAACTGGCCTGATTTTTATCATTGTTTGAACTCTGCCTGCCCTGGTTTCGTACTGTCCATGCCTTCTGACTTATTCATCTGTACCATACTGTATTGGACTGGCATTCTGTGTTATGATACTTGGCTTGTTTTTTGGATTACCCAATAAAGCCTGTTACTAGATATTTGGTGTTGGTAGTGATTGTGTGCCCAGGCATAAGTTCAATTTTTTTCCCAGTTCTGAATCAACAGGGCTTTTTTAGTGTCTTTAATGTTCTTAACCAGGACACCATTACCTTTTTCCAAAACAGATTTTTTTTCAGAGTGTTTTAGGGTGCCAAGGGGCTTATATATACATATAGGCCAATTAAAAGAATAACATGAGCTGAACTTTTGTATTCAGATGGTTAACTAGACATTCAACATCTGAATATGTAATTTATCAGCAATTACATAAAAGTAATTTAATGAGCAGGAAAAATTATTATCTACCTAAAAATACTTGTCTAGACATATGGTCATGTGCATCAATTATATTGATATAAGTTCACAAAAGAGCTTTAATAAGAAATGTCACATCTGATTAACTTTTTCAAACTGTAATATTACGTAGATAACACAAGCCACCTTTTGACCACATATAAATTCTAAAAGTCACTGTTTAGCTAATAATACTTAATAAAAAAAATCATTGGTATTTATTAAACTGAAGGGATATGTTAGGAAAATTGTGAGGGATACGTGAGCAAGATTGACTTTGCTTAACTAGTTTCAAACTTTTCCACAGAGTAATGTAAGTAGAGTCAGGTCCATAAATATTTGCACATTGACACACTTCTAAAACTTGTGACTCTTTACACCACCACCATGGATTTGGAATTAAGCAAACACAATGTGCTTTAACTGCAGAATGTCAGCTTAGGGTATTTACACCCAAATCAGGTGAGTGGTGTAGGAATTACAATAGTTTGCATATGTGCTTCCCACTTGTTAAGGGACCAAAAGTAATGGGACAGAATAATAATCATTAATCAAACTTTCCCTTTTTAATACTTGGTTGCAAATCTTTTGCAGTCAATTACAGCCTGAAGTCTAGAATGCATAGACATCACCAGACACTGGGTTTCATCCCTGGTGATGCTCTGACATGCCTCTACTGCCTGCTACTGTCATCAGTTCCTGCTTGTTCTTGGGGCATTTTCCTTCAGTTTCGTCTTCAGCAAGGGAAATCTGATTCAAAAACTTGGTCATAACATTCCACTTCTTTCCCTTTAAAAACTCTTTGGTTGCTTTTGCAGTATGCTTTGGGTCATTGTCTATCTGCATTGTGAAGCGCTGTCCAATGAGTCTTGGAGCATTTGGCTAAAATTAAGCAGATAATATTGCCCTAAACATTTCAGAATTCACCCTGCTGCTTTTGTCAGCAGTCACATCATCAATGAATACAAGAGAACCAGTTCCATTGGCAGCCATACATGCCAGGCCATGACACTACCACCACCATGCTTCACTGATGAGGTGGTATGCTTAGGATCATAAGCAGTTCCTTTCCTTCTCCATACCCTTCTCTTCCTATCACTCTGGTACAAGTTGATATTGGTCTCATGAGGCCAAAGCATGTTGTTCCAGAAATTTGAAGCCTTTTTAAGATGTCGTTTGGCAAACTCTAATCTGGCCTTCTTGTTTTTGAGGTTCATCAATGGTTTACATTTTGTGGGGAACCCTCTTCTTCTCTTGATTGTTGACTTTGACACACATACACCTACCTCCTGGAGAGTGTTCTTGATCTGACCAACTGTTGCAAATGGTGTTTTCTTCATCAGGGAAACAATTCCTTGGTCATCCACCACAGTTGTTTTCTGTGGTCTTCCGGGTCTTTTGGTGTTGCTGAGCTCACTGGTGCGTTCCTTCTTTTTAGGAATGTTCCAAAAGTTGTTTTGGCCGCACCTAATGTTTTTGCTTTGTTTTTGTTTTTTAAGCCTAATGATGGCTTGCTTCCCTGATAGTGACAGCTCTTTTGATCTCATCTTGAGAGTTACAGCAACAGATTCCAAATGCAAATAGCACACCTGAAATTAACTCTGGACCTTTTATCTGTACATTGTAATTGGGATAATAAGGGAATTTCACACACCTGCCATGGAACAGCTGAGAAGCCAATAGTCCCATTACTTTTGGTTTCTTAACAAGTAGGAGGCATATATGCAAACTGTTGTAATTCCTACACCATTTACCTGATTTGGATGTAAATACCCTCAAATTAAAGCTGTCAGTCTTCACATTGTCTGCATCAAAGCACATTGTGTTTGTTTAATTTCAAATCCATTGTGGTGGTGTATAGAGCCAAAAATGTTAGAATTGTGCCGATGTTCCAATATTTTTGGACCTGACTGTATGTTATCTGCTGTATTTTATTTCAGTTTGGTTACAAAGTATATACAATTAGAAAATGTGCACAATGGGAAGAAAGAGGTTGATCTGAAAAATGTAACTGAAAAGTTCTGCTGCTTTCATCTTCATATATTTGCATGAATACATTTATTTTCAGCACAGCTTAATTTACATTTGGGTTAGCTTACACTTATTCCAAATGTCATAAAATCTAGGATGATGTTGGGTATAACTTATTTAACTATTTGCCTCTAAGAAAAGTATCAGTAAAGTTAACAAAACACATCATATAAGAATGCAACGGTTTATTCTAGCATCCCAAACGCTTTGGATTTCTGTGGGACGCTTTGTAAAGGCCCTTTATAACATTTATAGCTCTCAAAAAGTGTAAGATGTATACCCAAAATGAATATTACACCCACATAGCACATTTTAGAAAAACAATCTTATTGTTTTTGTAAAACAATACAGAATCTTTGCCAATAAACCTTAGTAATTATATTATATTTAATATTATCTTTAGTTTTAAAAGATCTATCAAAACAGTATACCATTAACATTTGCTTAGAATATTAGTTTACCCAGCCCTATGATTTCTGATGATAGAGCTTTGCTTTATAGATGCCAGTAAGTTGCCTCCTAAAAAGAGTGATAAATACTCTAGTCCCGGGGAACTCAAGAGGCGGACCCCGGTCCAGATCCGGACCCAAACAAGGTCACATGTGGACCGGCGGCTGCGGCTCATTCCTCCCCTCCTTCCTAGTGAGAGATGATGCTTTGAAGCGAAGGAGAGGAGCTAGATTCTGTGTTGTAGCTCCTCCCGCAGATACGTCCTCCCAGCCAATCAAAATGCAGGACAGGACACACCCTCTCCCACTCTAGCTGTGCTGTAGAAACTAGACTAAATACACTTGTATGACACTAACTTTGAACATTCATAGCACAAAAACCATTCATAGTATATTCATGAAACTTTCAGGGTCAGTAATGCTCACCTACTACTACTTACACCCCAAGTTTCACCCCTCTAGCTACAAGACTTATAAGTTAAATTTCAGCTAAAATACAGCCATCAAATATTGCTTCCCTAAGAGCATAAAGCACTACTCTGCTGCATACATGCTTTCACTTATCCTATTTTGAACTCATAGATCTTTGAACCCCTGCATGGTAGAACCTTGACATTTTGGGGGTTACCAGTTCAGGTCCTTGAGCACAATTCTTTCTACTATAAAACGCCCCCTATCAAATACGCATAGGGACGCACTGGACCATAAGACGTACCCTGTTTTAGAGCAGGAAAAAACGGAAAAAAAAAGTTAAATGTTCTCAGGTGGAAATTTTTTCCTGCAGTACCCAATGTCAGCCACAACAATGGTGTCACTAGAAGGACACTTCAGGCAGAAGGGAAGAGGGGTGCGGTTGATTCTTCACTCTTCTCTCCCTTCTTGTCAGCTGTGAGCTGCACGGAGATTGTAGCTACCGGCTGGCCGCTTCCATGTGTCTGTGTCTGATGTACTGCTTCTATCAGCAACGCTCTGCTGGTAGAAGCCGTACAGTGCAGATGTTGCCGCATCTCATGTGACAGCTCGGGTAGCGCATTACACGGTAATGTATTTTCTCTAATGTAAGCTTAAACAGCAGAAACTGTACACTGCATATGATTATAGGGTTGGAGCAATTAACCTTAGAGTTCTTGAAGTTGGATATCATAACACTATCTGTTTTACAAATCAAAAGAATTGGAATACCTGATAATACTCCCTAAAACCCTCTAATACCAAGTGATTGTTAGGTTTTAGAGACATATTTATCTTATTAATCATTGGCTGACTTATTAATCAGTAAATTGAAATAGAGAATATTTGGTAATGTATGTATGTATTTTAAAAAAAGCATCACAGTCTTATTAATGATTTAATGTATTAATTTTTATATATATTTACTGGATACAGTATAGAAAACTAAATTGTAGCATACTGCAGTTTAGCAGTGCTAAGATGTGCTGTCATTAAATATTAAGTTCTATACATGTCATGTATATATACATACATGAAAGCAAAATGTTTTACAAAGCATTGGCTCAGGATGTCATATATTTGAACTTTTTAAAGCATTTGGCTCGGTATCCTTAGGGTGACTAATGGACAAGTTAGGATCTCTAAACCTAGAAAATTCAAATGGAAAAAAAGTGTCTTAAATGTCACATTGAGTGATAAATAATTTACCACTAAATCATCTAAGGATGTATCTTAAAGTTAAGCTTTTACACCATTGCATTTTAACTTATGTACAGTATAAGTCATATAGAGTTTGAAATAAATGTCCCATTGAACAACAGCATTAAAAATCTCTATCTGCTAAAATGTACCTTAATTTTCAATTCGTAGACCATCCTTAATTCATTGTGCTAAAATTTGGTCTGTATTCCCCACAGTGCCCTTATCCTATCCTGGTCTTTCAGTATTTACAGTTTTGCAGTACATACATAATAAGGTTGAGACAACCAGAATCTGTTTTTTCACATGTGTTGCTAGTCACATGTTTTACCCAGGGATGTGATTCCAGTCAGGGTTATAAGATGTATGAGAATGCATTATGCCACAAGGTGTTAAAACAGCATTGAGTGATCCTCACTGAATGTACAATGTTGTTTTATAGGTGATCCTAAATTAAAACAGCCAATTGGATTACTAGCAAAATGTCATCAAGGAACACACCAAGCTATTCCAGCTTGTTTAGTGTAGGCTTCTCAGATGTATAGTGTTATGACAAAAAGCATAAAAATATGTCTGTAGAATCTAGAATACAGATCATAACATCTACATCAAGGTCAGGTAGATAGGTAGGTAGGTAGGAAGGTAGGTAGGTAGGTAGTACTACAAAGGATTGTTGTTGCCAGGTAAGAGCAGTAGTGAAAATTAATATGTTTTCAGAAGTCACTAGCCTCTTTCAGAATCAACAGAGCTTTTCATGGGAATAAAAGCACATCTAACTTCCATCACTGGAAACTTTATTTTCAACAACAGCAGTGAACAGGCCCTGTAGACACAAAAGTTGATGAGTTGGAGGCAGAGAGGGTGGTGGTGGGTGTTGTTGTGAATTACATGCCAGTTATGTAGGGATCTATAATGGATTGACGGCTGTCAAGCAATGGTCTATAGTCAGGGGTGCACATACGTGGTACTCCTAAGGGGCCAAAAATAAAAGATTAGACTTCCAAGGGTGTTGGAGATCTGGGGAATGAAAGTCAGAGTTGGCATGTGTAAGGGTTAAATCTGACAAGAGAAATGCACTGTGTGACAGCTGGAATATGACTATGAAAGGTGGACATTTGGACTGCAGGTAGTCTCAGGGATTAGTTACTAACTCAGAAAATTTTAGGGTTGTACTATTGAGGTATAAGATCTGGGTGTTCAAACATTTGGCATGTGAGAGATTTGACCCAAAGCCAGCTGGTGACCTGTGGATGGAGACAGCTAATCGGAGGGTAGATCTGGAATAGGGAGGTCCATCTGCAGCAGAATCTACCATGCAGGAAGCTGACACAGAGGACAGTGAGGAAGACCACCCTACATATGGGGCGAGTACCAAACACCATCTCCTGGTACTCATTTATGGAGCTCACTAAAAAAGTTATGTGCACCCCTGTCTATAGCAACAATGATCTATTGCAGTGGTTCCCAACCTGGGGTCCCCACCCCAGATGTGCTAGACAGTGCAGGGGATGTGCACCATCACCCGTCAGTGGAGGGGTGACACCCTCAGTTCCGTGCTCCCCCTTTTCAGTCACTTTGTAACTGAGTCCAGCTAGGGCTGAAAAAACTCGTTGAAAGTGGTTATCCTGAGAAGTGTTGAGCGTGAATATGCCATGACTTCCGGGAAACCTATTTTGATGTGTGTATGTGGATAGAAGTTGGAGTTTGGGACCTGGCTTGTCTTGGACACAACAGTTGGGAACAACTGATTTAGTGTATGTATTGCCAACGATATTGGCCCAAGTTTAAATTTGATTTGATTCTACTATTTCCCATATCTAAAGCTGGATAATTCGGAAAGAGTTAAGTTGGTAGTCAGTAAAAAGAAACAAGAGAACAGACCCTATCATTTTCTATTATCACTTAATAATATATTATAGCCATGTCACTCTTTATTGCCTTTACTGCATCTTCTCAGCCTGTAGTTCAATGTGGGGAGAGCAGAGTCTGTGGTGAAGTATTAATCCACTTTCCATGTAACTACTACCTCCATATATATTCACTATATACTTCGAGTGGCTTTTAAAGAATACTGAGACTCTACTCCACTGGGTGACTGCATGCAAATTAAGTGTTTAATTGTGTGGACATGCTATTTTTCAGGAAATCCAACTTTGAAATTTTGTCCAGGATAGTGTATAATTAGGAAGGTGTACATCCTACCTTGCCAGCAGATATTATTGACAGCCCTGTCTTATAGTTTACATGGTTTGGTTTTGGGGTGGGATTAGGTGGTTTAAGTCATGTCTATGATATAGAATATGTATGTGTGTAAATTAAATCATGTTATCCTTATAACCTCTAAGAAACTGTTTTTCTTTTTAGTTTTGATATAGCAAACAATGGGATGTGATGGCTTAAACTACAAAAATATATTGGGATGGCAACTGATAATTCCAAACCACTATTGCTATGTGTACCATTTTATAAATAAAACCTGTTTTTTTATTAAGGATATTGGTTCCAGGATGGTCAACAGCCTATGTTAGAAAGAAATTGTAATACTTTAGTAAAGAGCAACAGATTTTCAATTTTATTGGCTGTACAATTTAAACATATTTTTCTTACAAAATAGCAAATATATTAATTCCATGAAACATACATTTATAGAAAAACCTATTAACAAATTATTAAAGAAAAGTAGTATAATACATTATGTTGTAGGAAATGACAATAAAATATACAGCAAATACTACCTGTTACATAGATAAGTCACTTCCTTTAAAAAAATGTATTCACACTAGACAATGCTTTTTGTTTCTAGTACAAGGTTAGGACAAAGTATACATAAACATTAATGTATAAAATAAGTTTCTTAGCGTTCAGGTTAATTTCCAACACAGTTCTCCTGATTAAGTTGACCTGTATAGCTGGACAATTGAAAAGATATGTTGGGGGCTAAGGAACGTTCTACTGTTTTAGTAAATTGTACAGCTTTTACAAATGTATTGAAATGGCAAGAGTCCAACTCATACATATAGGTGATTCATAGGGTAGTGCAAAGTACAATGGTAATAGGACTAGGTGCAGTTTACCACAGCAGAAACGTTGGAGTGGGTAGATTTAAAAAAAGATTAAACAATTTGATACTTTTTTCTATTGCATTTTGTATATTACCTGTATGCCTTGTATTAATGTTTAATTACATATAATTTTGTAAATGTAATTTCAACTTTATATGTATTTATTATGTTATCTCTAGAGATGGTCGAAAATTTTGAGGATCTAATTTTTGTAGTTGAAATTTCAACGGTGTGATTTAAAAGACGAAATTTCTGAGGTCGAAATTCTGAGATGATAGAATTTTTTCAACTAGCTGACTTTGTGAATCAAGCTTCTTAATATGCTATCATCACCACAATTGCTGGATTTGTAGCGAAGGGTTCAAAGTAGAAGTCGAGCTGAACAAATTTGACCATCTCTAATCACTACTTATTCTAGACATTAAAATTCAGTGCTACTGGTTAATTTTCGGAATTAGGATATTCAATTTTTTTTGACAAATCTAATTTTCTCAAATTTAACAATCTCTAGTTATCTCTGGTCTAGCAGCCTTAAGCAGGGTACAGACGTCTCCATATTCGAGCCGTCCAATGTCAGATATCGGCTGGCTGGGGAGAGACGGCTCTGCTCATTTTTCCGTCTAAGCTTTGCCTGAAGACACGATATGGCTGTTTTCGAGCGGGAATGATTTGTCCCGCTTGAAAACAGCGATGGGCACATATTATATCTGCCAGATAGATGGTTGTGAAGCTCAAAACGGCCATCGATTTGGCCCATATCTTAGCATCTGTACCCTGGTTAAGCCTCTGGTCTAGCAGATTTAGCCTACCCTACTAAAATGTTTATGTTTGCATGCCTTTCCTCTGAGAATCCTTATTGACTCCAACATCCCAAAAAACAGTATTACATTGTGAGCTCTTCGAAGTGCTGCATAATTGGTTGGTTCTGTATCAATTCTTCATAATAACAACAATAGTCTCATATAGTGTTTTTTATGGAATTTCCAATACATTCCCTTAAACAGTTGCTAGGCAATGAAAGTCTCATTGGACATAACTGGTTAGACAATGACTAGCTGGTTCAAAGACAGAAAAACAACATATTTATAATATTTACTATACCATGCATACTAGATGCCATTTTAACTATGTTTTTCTACTTTCAAATATCCAAAAAAGTCCCCAAAAATGTGTCCAAGCTGTACAATTAGCAATAAGGCTACATGGTATTGTTTGAAAATGTATAAATTAAATGTATAACAAACAACTTTAAAAAATAATAACACAGAACAGTACATATATGCAACAAAAAGACATCCTTGTTTTGTGCTTTCAGTAGCAGGAAAAAGGTTTACGTTTTCTCAAAGTTTATTATATTATAAATCACCAATTATAAACACACAATGGGGAAATAAAAGATATGATCTATTGCACAATTATTAGTATGGTTACTAAGGCAGCAAGAATAGCATTATATGTACAGAAATGTATAGCCGTTGGCTATACACAGCACCGACGATATGGGCAGGCCAGGGGGACCAGGCCCGCCCAGTCAGGTCTGCGTGCCCGCTTGATTAGGGCCCCCTACCTATGCAGCCATCCATCCGAGACGTAGAAGTGTCCCCCTGATTGGCTGCCCACGGCCGCCCGCTCCTGGTGCTTTGGTTATGACCCTGGCTATACACTATTAGATACTTTCCTTAGATTTAGCATTAGATTAGAAGTAAAATTTTTACTTAGTGAAACACTGATGTACTGAAAATAAATGCATTCCAGAGCAATGTTTGATGATCAAAGATTTATCAGGAATTTATGTTTTGTTTTGATGAACAGCCAATTAGATTGCTTTTTGCTGTCTACTATGACAATACAAAGTGATATGCAGTGGCAGTTTTAGATAGGGGCATTGACATTTTTTTTCCAATGGCCAGATGTCTCCCCCCAGCACACCCATCTATCACATACTCGGTAACTCAGGGAGAGAAAAAACATCTCTAGAGGAATGCTGGTGAGTCTTTGACTCATCAGCCCAGGACACGATCTCCCTAGCACCGCCCCAGGTGATATAGATTATTACCTAGATCACCTATTCATTAACCAATGTGTAGGAGGCTTAAGTAAGCTGTGATACCTGACTGATGTGGATCTAGGGCACCCAGCGGCCTAACTTCTCCATCTGATGACAGTTCCTACCTACTGCTATGGCAAAACTTGTAGGGCTGCTTATGATAGCATGGTATGGAAATTTGACCGAAGGATCGGACAGAGATGGCTGTTCCCCAGTCCTCCCAGCATGGGTGGGAAATTTAAACAGATTGCTTTGAAACAAAAGATAACTTGGCATGGTGGGATATATTAGTCATTTATTGATTTGTGTGTGTAAATTTTACCTAAAGCTATTGAGCTCTGTAAAACAAAACTGGATTCCTAAAACAGGTAATGAGGAGATGATGAAAAATGTTATAATGAGCTTAAACCTCCACCTGTTGGCTGGATTGAAGACCACAAATGTTATGCATAAATTTTTACAGTTATCAAATAAAAATAAATTCCTATCATAAGAAAGAGTAAAAAGGAATATCCCAAACTACTAAACATTTTCTTTAAACGGTATGATATTAATGACATGAATAAGGTAACAAAATATGGGTCAACAAAGTGGGCATTTTGTCTAATTACTTTATATGTGTGGGGAGGTAACCCAGGCAGAAGGAGTCCCTGTTGTGCAGGAGGGTTCCACTAAGGGGAGCTCCAGTGCAGAGTTGATAAAAGGAGATGAATTAGTGGGGAGCCTTGGTCTCTGAGGAGGGGTACCCCGGCCATGCAAGGAAGGTGTGCGGATCGTACATGTGGCTCCTAGGCAAAACTACCTGCGTTCTTTCAGCTATCCCTTGTTCTAGGTCAGCCCCGGTGTCATTTTACCTCAGTCGCAAGATACAGCCAACCGGTAGTGATGGACCGAACTGTTACCGGCCGTCGTAACTCATTCTCGTGACCTCGCATGTTCGCGTTCGGCATTTTTTCGCGAACATATGGCAAGTGGGCGGACCCGCCCCATATCTTTTACATTGCACAAACTTTGATGACCCTGTGAGTCACAGTCAGCGAGACATGAATCCAGCAGATCAGCACGGCGCCCCACCTCACGGTGACCATCCCACGCCCCTATATGCATAGGAAGTAGAGGACGCGCATTTGGACATGCTGCTGGAGAAGGAGAGATGTCAGATCAGAGAGCGTGCTGCAGGAAACCATTGCTAGGCAGTATGTGTTTCTACAGTGTATCTTCCTCTTGCTCGTTTAACATACTGCTGGTCAGGACATGAGTCCTGAAAAGACCCCAAAAGCACCTTTTTAGGGCTATTTTTTGCTACCTCTGTTGCTGCTGGCTGGCATGCCAGGCTTGCTGCCAGTGATTGGTTTCAAAGCCACATATTAAACAGTGGGCCTACTGCCGTTGCTCATATCTGGTGCACTTTGTTCCCCGGTGGATTTTTATTCCCTATGTAGGGTATTATAAAATATTGATTTGCAAAACTGGTTCCGTCCCTTACAACCTCCATCACCACCAGTTGTCCTCCATACTGAATAAGTGTCCCAAAACTGACATCGACACAAGTTGTCGCCAAACTGACCATCACCACCAGTGTCCTCCAACTGACCCTCACCCACCAGTGGCCTCCATACTGACCAGTCACCACCAGTGTTCCTCCCACACGTGACCATCCTCCCCCAGGTCTGCCACACTGTCCATCTCCACCAGTGTCCCCAGACTGACCATTACCACCAGTGTCCTCCATACTGACCTCACCACCAGGTTGTCCTTCCCCAAACTGACCATCTCCCCAGTGTCCCACCTGTTGTTTAGTTGCTCTCCGAGCTCAACTCCCATTGGCTATCATTGTACTTCCTAGGTGCGGATTTAGTGTGGAAAAATAATTTATCTTGGGAGTTTTTGCATGGATCCCATCTGTCATGTCATTGCCGGTGGGTTAGAAACCCTTGACCAACTGTTCCCCAACACTATTGTGTGGCCCAGAAAAGGGTCCCTTTGTTTTTTTTAACTTAAATTCGCCTCCATTGAAGTCAATGGCGGGTTTGCCGGGTTCGCCGGGGTTAGCGGAACGCGCCATTCCGGTTTCGCTTGCATCACATACCCTACCAACAAGACCCGGGCCCTGTGCTTCTGGTGACCGCCGCCTAGTTTCGGCCATGCATGGAGTAGAGGGCGGGACCAGGCCTTCCACGGGAGGCCGCGTGGTGAGCAAGTACTGACCACCAGAGACACTGCTGTTACAAACCACAAGGACTGGCTAAACGGCCATTCAAGTTATCGCAGTTTCACCCAGTTGTATTGATCATTTTGCGATTCAGTAAAGTTAACTTGTGTGTGGTTGCCTCTGTTCACTGCTACTAACCCTGGGCTGTGCTCGCTTACATTTTGTGAAGATTCATAATTAGATTTGTGTGTTGATACAGGGAGACAATAATTTGGACGATAAAATATTCACATGCACTCATGGCACACGTCCTGTAAATACTTAAACTATATAACAAAAAAAATACCGCTGTCCAGGAAAGAACTTTTATAATACTCATCAATACTGAATCATCAAATTAGAGAGATGAACAGATGGTTTGTTTTTCTTAAATTTTTCACTAAGCCAAATTGTGAGTTACGTCAAGAAGCACCCTGAATATGGTAGCATTACCAAAATTGCTAAAAAGAGATAAAGGTTGTTTGGGAAATAGAGGTTGTGAGGAACAATGCACAAGTTGTGACTAAATTCGATTTCCGACTTTAACAACTAACACATGTCTAGAACAATCTGTTTTGTGGATAATCCCACACGCCTTCTTATATCTACATGAATTCTGATAATGGATACCATGGTTCGTTGGGCTTTGCAATTACCTCAAAAATCAACAGCTTGAAATGGTTGGAACCATCTCCCTTTAGTTTTTCCACTTAAAGCGGACCGACTCACGTTGTAGGTTCACTTGTCCTATCAGCATCCAGGCTGCCAATAGATAGGGCAATCAGTGTCCAACAAGAAAAAAAATATCTTAAAGTCAGGAAGACAGTTTTTCCGAGGGTAGCCCCTCCCAGCCTGTGGACATTGAGCCACGGCGAACGTGCGCCGTTGAGCTAAGACTGCCTAGACAGTCATAGCTGTTAGTGGGGCCACCCATAATGCATTGCTGTGTGCCTCTGTGACGCTACACTAATCAAGCAGCGTGTGCTGTGTGCTCCCGTCCACTCCCCCTCCCCTCTTCTCCTCTCGGAGGTTCATGGAAGTGTACATCTGTGAAGTGATCTGTGGAGGATGTATGAGGAGACATTGCTGGGACTGGTCAGCAGAGGTAGAAATAAGATTATTTTTATATTACCCCAGTAACCCAGTCATGTCGTGTCTCCATCCTCCAGATACCTGGAATATGGATGAAATGAGAACCGTCCCAGACATGGAAGTGTCATCTGTGAGGTGAGTGTGTGGAGGAAGGGAGTGTAGGAGAACATTGGCTGGGACTGGCAGCAGAGGGGGAGGTAATTCAGATATTTTATAAAACCCAGCCTACGGCTGTGTGCCCCCCCCAAAAATCCTGTCCCCCCACCGCCACCGCCTCGGGGGGACATATCACCGGGTGCACACTGAAAACCCCTTCACCACCACTCAGTCTTACAAGTCTCTCCTGTCCTCCTCCAGGTGTCCTCCTTCAGCTTCCTCCTGGTTCTCCCATGCAAACTGCAGCACATAGATCTCGAAAGGCGACCAGAAACTGTCGCTCCTATACCAACCCTTTGGGATTGGTAAATATGATGTGTCTGCAAGGGGAAAGGGCACCTTAGTAGTTCCAACAGAATGGGCGGAGGTAGATTCAGTGCGCCGTACCAAAAAAACAGAGACTTACGATGGTGCCTTAGGGATGAGGGGAAGTGAAGGATTGTAAGCACAACCTATTTTTTGTTTCTCTGTGAGCATTCTCTCACACTGTATTACTGCTGACAGGTGTGTAATATGTCCATGTCATGTATGTGGGGGATTTTTTTTTTAATTTACTTCCGCTTTAATTCAACACCATGGTTGAAGTATATGTATATATTCTCTGCCACAGATAGTTCAACTATGTCATAATATGTTTCTTGTTAAATAAAATAGGTAAGGCTATGCAGTGTAATTAACAAATGCATTGAACACACTCAAAAAAAAAAAACTTGAAAATATGATTTTAGACTTTAAATATAATCGACTACATGAAGTGCCATGTATATCCCCCTCCTCCCTCCATTTGTTATTATTACATAACGTTTTGCTGTATATATTTTTTTCCAGTGAAAGCAAATCTGAATTTCACGGTTTATTTAAAAACTTTTAAAAAAGATACATCCACTCATTATAACAAAATTACACCTATTCTGACATCTAGAAACAGATTTCATGTGCACACACATCTGCATAAACTGATATAATGTTTGAAAAGCTGGATTTTAACCAAATATACAGCTGAAGCAACAGTGTATGAATGGTACTTTTGACCAGATAGGCACCCCTGCAAACAGAAAAAATCACAGTGACCTCATTTATCTCTACTGCATTTAAAGCAGAGGGTTTTTTTTCATCACATAAACATATATTCATAAGCACTTTCCTAGCATAAAGAAAATAGGTCAATAAAATAGCTTTTGCTATCATAAAATAGCTTTTTTTTTTATCAATAAAATAGCTTAAGCCGCAACAGTCACACCCCTTCTGCAAAGTCCACAAAGACTTAAAGCTCCCAGGTCTAATTCTTTATGATAAATTCACTTCATTTTAAACTCCCATTAACCAGGGTCAGCCAACGACTCCCTTGGAGATATATCTAATTTTGGCTCATGCTCAATGCCCTACTATATAGGGTGGCTTTCCCACATTATTATATAATCATTATTCTTTATCGCAGTAAGAACTTCCCACCACAATCCACCATGACTGGCTGGAAGAAAGATTGAAAGTACTCCCAACTTTTGTAAATCTATATTTTTTTCTAAAATGTATATATATATATATTTTTTTTTTTTTTTTGTCTGTGTCCTCAATAGTGGTATTTCAACTCCCTATCTGATCTGTCTCAAGAAATAGGCAGGGTGTTGCTTAAAATATTTCCAATGTGCATACAAACTGCAGAACACAATGCACCCTGGCTCAAACATTTATATCAGTTCACAACAACATAAACGTTTTTTTTATTAAACTGTTTGATTTAAAGAGTATTTACATAGTCATATATGTTTTATATGACATAAAAATTATAAATATTTTGCCTGCATGTCATTTGATTTAATATTCAAACAGATGATGTTAATCTGCTGAACAAAAACATCAGGTTCCAAACCTTTGAACAAAATCGTTGACAAAATTAAGAGCAGGTAGTTCTGCCCATCTTTAATAAACTCAATAATAATACATATTGAGATTATGCAGAATGTTACATGTTTTTGTTGATATGCATAATATATATATATATATATATATATATATCCAGGCAACATGAACATTTTTTTCTTTAATTGCACTTTTTTACACTTACTGTTTGTAGTGAGCAGGGGTTTGTGCAAGAGCATCAGTTTAATGAAGGCTCAAAAACAGCTAGGAGTGCAGACTGACTTTCCACCCTCCTTCTCTCACCTAGTCAATGTAAGTCATATAAACACATTTAGAAAATATCTTTAAAATGTAGATCTTTAAAATGTTAAAATGTAGAAAACCCTACAATACTTAATTAATGTATGGCAGTGTCCCTCCTCATTCTCCAGTTTTTGATGATGATCTAAACAAATACTTTTGATGGCTAAAAACATTAATTAACAAATCATTTTAACATTTGCGAATTCTTAAGAATACTTCTTTTTTTGCACTTGATGGGGCACAGCCTAGCAATAAAACAAAAATCTATTAATGTATTGTATAGTACTTTCTGGAGTACTAGTACTAGTAAAACATTTTCTAAAGCATCAATTTATCAATATATTCCATTCATATTTACTTCTTTGAAATATCGTGTAACGTTTACATACTAGAATACCAGGTTACGAGGGGGTGTATGGAATGGGGTAAAACATACAAAGTAAAATGGCTCTGCTCCAGATATAGAAGGGGACTGTGGCCCCCTTTTAAAGACAGTTTGTTGCACTATGTTGTATGCTTCCTGTCCTTGTTCTTTTCTGACAAAGATTCGACAACTGTGGTCTGGTCAGCCTTGGCTAGGGTAACTTCCGTTTTTTTGGGGGATTGACTTTAGCCAGGTCCCCACCAGCCTTGAAGAGGCAGTCCAAAACCTCTAACACCTACTTACAGTGAACATGAACATTCAGAGAAAGGGATTTTGGGGTGTACAGATTAAAGAAAAAACACTAAAGTGTCCAGTCGTTAAATAAGGCAGGCCTTCTGATCAGTATAAAAATCAATGCGCTATGACCAAAAAACCAGGCCAAAAAGGATGGTGTAGAAAAGTGTGGTAAGTGCAGTTACCTTGGTGCAAAAGTAACATTTTCATTAAATCAAAAAAGAAACCCATTGGTGCCATTTAAATGTACACTGTAGGCTCCCCTCATCCCAAACCTAAAGCCAGACAAAGGGGCAACTCTCCTAACAGGATAAGTTCCAGGGGGGGGGGGGGGGGGGGGGGCTTGCTTGCCTACAATAAAGGACATGGCACGCCCAGGAGGAAAAAGAACCAAACAACTAACGATTACTACAGATAGTATACTATCGCAAGCCTGTGAGAAGATATGTAGGCTTGCTTGCTAGTAACTGATAAGAATAAATACTAGACCTGATCGTAGCCAAAGAGCTACCATACTTAGTTACTTGCATAACCTTCTGTACCCAGATACCTAACTGGAGAAAATGTCTGTGTTTTGTAATTTGGTGGACAAATGTGAATGCACAAATAGACAACTGGATGCCTGGGTGGCCAATCACAATTTGCAAACCCTGTTTATGGTAGTAACGAGTCCTGCAAAGTATTGGACATTCTTGAATTTGAAACTTTCACAGAACACTGTATGTTCAAATTGAAGAAGATGGGTTTTAGGGGGTATGGCTTAGGCTGAATATAGCCTGCATCCCTCCCATGTAACAAGTTAATTGGCATAGTACTGTAACAATATACATTTGTTTTGCCCTAATGATATGATAGAGTTTTTTAATTAGGCAGCTCAAAAAGCATATTTAATATGGTAATATTAAAGTAGGCTGCATGCCTTGTTTAGTTACAGTCAACCAGCTAGTAGAAGTAGCATGGTTATTATTATATAGCATTTATACTGCCAGTACCCTCTTATCCTTTGTTGGCAATCTGAGAACACTTACTCAAGAAAAAAAACACCCAACCACACATCCTATACGTAGTCAGGGCCGAACTGTCCCCCGGCGAACAGTACAGTTGTTCAAACAGCCCCGTTCACCGGCGGGAAGAAGTTTATTCCTCTGGCCGGATCAGGAAGATCCGGTTAGTGAAAGGATGTTCTCTACCCGGTCTCTAGTGAAAGAAAACCGGCTTATACCGGAAGTGACTTTTTTTTAATTCAAATTCCCCATGAACAGTCAGGGAATACAAAGCTAGCCACACATGGTTAAATTTTAGTGTTCAATCGATGTTAGATTAGATTTTGTAGTTCGATGAAAAAATCGAAAATCGATTTTAATTTAATCGATGTACACCCTATGGGGAGCACGATTATTGTTAAATTTCTACTGAAAAATTAATTGAATTAATCAAAAATCGTTGATTAAATTCCTCTTACGATTGTTATCAAAAATCGTTGATTGAATTCCTATTACAAATGTAGTTCGATGATTGTACAATCGACCAACATTTTCCAACCTGTGCAATCATGAATCAATCAACGATTTGACAAAAATCGGTCAATAATTGTTGATTGTACTATGTGGGCAGAATAATGATTTTCTTTCAATCGATCAAATTTTTAATCGAAAAACTTTGATTGAACGCTAAAATCGAACCATGTGTGGCTAGCTTTAATCTTCCTGTGAACAGGTGGACTTCAGACTTCAGTCGGAAGTTCGGCCATCACTACCTATAGGCTCTCAGATAGAGAATGTCTCAAAAATTTACATAGTTATTTATTTCTTATAGTCACCATTCAAATTTAAACCTGTCTTATCAGTCTGATTGTGACTAATGATACAGAACAGTGGATAGAATAATAAGCACAAACCTAACCACCAACCCTGAGCTGTGGTTCTGGCTGTTGTGGATTACAAGGAGTGTAGATTAACGTTACCTAAGTGAAATTCATATTTTTAGTACATTTATGTTTTTCGGTTATATTTTGGGTAAGGGTAATAATTCAATGCTTTCAGTTGTCACCTGTTATTGTTCTGTATCCAGGCAGAAATACTCGAAGCAGTTTCCTGTTAAAATAGACGCACTATATTGTACACAAACACACACAATTACTTTGGTCAAACTGTCTTTAAAGTAAAAGAAAGGAATAGGATTCCATGAGAACACTTCTTTGGCTTGCACAAACCAAACTAATGATGTTTATTAATAATGTTATTTTTGGTCACAATATTTCATTATTATCAGTAGAAAAAATAATATATACACCTTTATTTCAATATAAACACTTCTAATGTATAAACATCTATAAGACATTTCAAAAGATCTCTAGGTTGGCAGTAGCACCTATAGAAAATAGAATTGGATTAATACTTTTAAACATATATAATTTAATGCTTCTTTATATTTACATAAAATTATTATTAAAGTGATTTGCTCATATCAGGTTAGGTCACTAAGTAAGCATAATTGATATACCCTCACCTCAGCCTAGAATTTCCAAAAATAGGGGAACAATGGCACACCCCTGTGTAAAAACTTAGAATTCAGTCCTTAAATTGCTATTTATTAACTTGGAATACCATAACATGTGAGATGGGAATTTGTTTGATCCCTGTGTAGATGCCTAAAACATTGACAGTTATTAAAGGTTGCCATACACAGGTTTATATTTTCGTTCGATCAACAAAAAAATTGATCTTTTGAAGTCAATTAAAAAGGAATCGATTCCTGCCCACCTGGTTCAATCAACCCAAAGTGGTAAGTAAAATCATAAACATAAATTGAATCAAAAAGTGATTGTCGTCTGTACAATTATCTGACAGTTTTAAGGTACTTTGATCAGATCGATCAAAGTACCTTAAAACTGTCAGATAATTGTACAGACGATTTCGATTGTACTATGGAGCATGCGCAACAATCTAAGTAAAGGAAACAATTGGTTTTGAATTGATGACCCTGTGCAGTAGTACGATCGCTGACAGTGGAACAAGATAATCGAATCAAAGATGTGCAAAAGTCGACCTTTGTATGGCTACCTTAACCTCCCTAGCGCACTGCATAGGTACAGATTTCTGTACCAAAAGC
>CM070035.1:100371273-100383924 GCA_036250615.1 Ptychadena robeensis | reverse complement strand
ACACACACACACGCTCCACCTAAAATTTAAGTGCGGAATACCTTTATCAGCTCACTTAATTTGTAATACATTCATGAAATAAATATATACCAGCAATAGATATAATAGCCGGCAGATCAGGGAACAGATGTACTTTGCAGCTGTCTGCTGCTATCTGTTATCTATTCAATACTATATTTTAAATTTTATTGCTATAAAATTATATGTGGTTGCTAGGAAATAGAATTAGAAGACATTATCTCATTGTGTAAGAGCACAAGGTATAATGATATTGAACTAAAACCTAAACTAATAATGAGTACAGCAGAGCTACTTTTATAAATGTATATCTTGTTGATATAAATAATTTGATAAGTGAGTTGCTCTTTTCCCCCTGAAGTAAAAAAGCCATAGACTACATTGCAGGGAGGTTATGTCATCAGCTTAGGACCTAGTCTCCACTGGACTAAAATCCTTGTGTTTGAGGCAGGGACTTTAGCATGTCCACATTCAATGCATAGGATCCCTCTTTTGACATTGAAACGATGCCTCTATAGTCTCATTAATGAGCTCACTGAATTACAAGGTGGGCATCAAAAATGCTTGGGGTTGCGTTTTCTATGCGTTTTTCCCATAGAAATCAATGGGCGTGTGTATTAATGGGGCCAAAACAGGTATAATGTATCAAAAATGAATCTGGGTTTATGGATCCTTTAAGGATAATGAGTCTATTATGTGAAATGGAGACAATGTCTTAAGGCTGTCATTTAGGGAGCTGAAAGAGACTTCCTCAGGTGAAAGTTCACCAGTGGTTCAGGAGGCAGTTTGGAAGCGCGGGGTCGAGTCAGTAAAACCCTCTTTGGTGCTCTTTCCCCAGACCTTTATGAACAATTAATTGTTGCAGTGGGTTGATGGGTACAAGGGTTAATAATTTTAGCTGGATTGTAGCTTTAAGCTGTTACTCCCCTCTCGCCCCACCGGTCAATAAGGGGTACAGGTACATTGGTGGGAATGTTGATATACATAGATAACAATATTTATTTAATTTTAATCTTTATTTAGCATGTTTAAATACGATTCCATTTTATATCTACCTTTATTCCTCCACTCTAATTATTTTAATTATATTCAGAGTTACAATTTGTTCATTTTATACAACATAGAACATGTTGGACAATTGAGAGATAAATGTAAATACCTACGATATATTCAACAAACAGCTGCCATTGACCTACATTTCTTGTATCAGTCGAACGCTGAGCATTAAAGCTTTAGGGGATTGTAGAAATACCGGCCTTCATCATTGGATTAAATCACACCTCCCACTCAGAAAATGATGCACCGAGACAAGATTTAAGGTTGTACACAGCATGCTTTTTCATTGTATCATGTTAACTTTCTGCTATAAATTGTGCACATGGTCAAGATTATCCAGTGACATTTCTATTTTAGCAGACAGCGCTTTATATTCATTTTCCTGTGCAAGAATGGTATGATTCTCAGAGACTCCTTATATGTAACTTGTCTTTTATTTTATTCTGACTTCTTCTAATGTGTCCTAATATATTTATTTTTAGCCATATGTGCTGTTTTGATTGTGTTGATTTCTGAGAGGTTTTCATTAAGAAGGTGTTATTATGGAGTTATATCATTGATTGTGTTTTCTATTAAGATAATTAAATCAACTTATGTGTAGGGACCCTTACCCTAAAATAGGTGGTCTGTATTAAGGCCAGTACAGAGGGCCCTCCCTAACCAGGCCCAAACATCTAGACCGGCCAAGTGTTCTGCTCCCCAATGGGTGCAATCAAAGGCACAGACTGTGTTTCATATGTATATATGCAGTCTCTGTCTCTAATTGGGGGCGACGGGAGGGGAAAATCATATTTCTGACCTGGACTCTGCTGGTGAAATGTAACAGAGCCATCTTGTGAACGTTCTGCACAGACAACCATACTGAATCGATGGGTGTGGTGCCTAAAAAATGAAATAGTATGGGGACCCAAAATTTCTGATGGTGGCCCTGACCAGGATAGGTCAGGAAGAATGACTGCTTGCTGCAGCATTCAACGATGAGACAATTTGACTCAGTACATTTACAGGGAGAGCTGAAGGGAAGCCATTACTATATGGGACTGGGATCTTGAGTGTTTGCTGTTCTTAAAGAGGGAACTATGTGTGCCCAAAGTAGGGCCTGGCTGTTCCCAACAGCGACGACCTACCAGTGAGATTGGGCTAGAGAATATCCATCTACCTGGTGAGCTGCCTGCAAATCTGCTTTGTTACACTGTGGTTTCTAGCCCTCCTTACTCTCTTTTCCAGCTCAATGGCTAAAAACAAAGCAGGATGCTACATAACAGCCCACCTAGAACCCAAATCAATCAAGCTGCTCCTACACGGGTGAGTGCATTAAATATAATACAGATGTCACAAGTTTAATTTTGTTGTTGTTTATATGAACAACAAAAACGGAAATTCCAAATTATTTGAATATTAATATTATAGGATAAGAAAAGTAAATGGTTAAAACCCTGTTTTCAGTGTAAATCGGTGTACAGTCCCCAAATATAAAAAAATAGCAAGATCATTACTGTCATTGTGAACCCCAAATTTTCTTTTTCGAGGTTTGGATAGAGTCAGTGTTCATTCAATCAGTTAAATGCAGCATACATAAGATTGTTCAACATCATTTGGCTGCATTCATTCTCATTTAAAAAGCAGCCTCAATATCTGCACTTGTGATAAGCAGCACAGATATTATTTGTATTCACAAAATATCAGGAATTTTTTGCCCAATATTCACAATAAATTTGTAAAAATGTAGGATTTCCAGTCATAACTACCTTTATTGCACAAAACAGCACTTGCAATGCACTGTAGTTATGTACTGATGTAAAAAGATCTCAAATATTGGTGATTGCAAAGGTATAGCACTATATTTGAGATCTTCGATATTCACAATAAAAATGAGTGATTAGAATATTTGCAATCAACACTAATGTGCATCAGGCATTAGTGGTATTGTGTTGGCTACCTTAGCTAGAAGTATAATTGTTTTGTAAAATAAAATGTCCCTTTTCTTGTAGGTGGGAATAGTTTTTTGTATATTAGGGTTCAATAAGCCTTTAATGGTGTATTAATTAATGCAGTATTTGTGATTTTTCTATCTACCTAGGGTCCCCATACACCTTTAGGTTTCCTTTAGATCTCCTTTTGTTTTACCAACACCATGTAATTTGAGGGACTTTCTAAATAATCAAGTCTACCTGTTTTCAATCTCAGAGGACCATATACTACATTATTGTTGGTAGATCTAAAGGATATCTGACAGAGAGATCTAAAGGTGTATGGCCATCTTAAGTACAGCTCTATAACCTCTATCAGTTTTCTCTTCTTGCTGTCTGGAAAGAATAATTTGTTTGACAATCAGTTCCACACAAATTTTGTTCCTACTAAAGTTGTAGATATAGAAGTAAAACAGCCACTCTAACACTTTTTTTCTTTAAAAGAGATTTTTAATAAAGAGATTTATTATTGAATGTTAAAGTCCACCTATAACATGTATAAAATACTAATGCTGACCCGAGGAGCAAGAACTAAGATGTACCCTTGTCTGTTTTTCACCAGGCAGCTGTCTGTGTGAAGCTATAAAGTTGTGTTGTACTGATTTTAAGTGATCTCAGACATCATAGGAGGATGAAGCCACTGGTGCCAGCATCAAAGTTTTCATAAGCCGCGCAGTGTGAAAGTGACCTCCGACTGGGGATTCTTCAGCTGAGCGATGTACCTTCCACTGCAATGAGCCATGAGGAACACAGAATCTCAACCTCTTCATGTGTACATTTTGGCAAACACATCTTTTAAGAAATCTGGATCAATGGCATGTGAAATTATACAAGAAACTCTAAGCTGACTGGCCAAGTATTTTAAGCACATAAAAATAATCATATATATATATATATATATGATAAAAGGATTAGTATCTGTGATGGTGTCAAATAGGTTAAACATGACCAGTTATATATATAGTACTGTATTCATTTGACAGTATCAATTGTTTTTATAATACAGATATTTGTTATTTTATTGTAAGATGAACTGGCCGTTTCTGTCTACCATAGTGTACACCACCACCTGGGTTCCATCTCTTCTGCTTCAGAGAAGGCATATAACAAGGCACACGTCCAGACGTGTTCAGTAATTAAAAGCATCATTGGCATATTCCTAACAAGATCTTTGTGCCAGGATAAGGCTGGTAGTTCCCTAATATACGAGCAGTGGAAAGCTGTTGACATCATAACAGCATGTACTGTGATTCCTGATGTGGCCGTCCTGGAAAATGTTATCCCTGACGCCCTAATGATGCCAGTACCCAAAAACTATGCTGTAAGCCAGCATAGTCATTTCATACACTAATGCTTTCTGTGCAGGGTGGATTTGATTTAAATCAAACTGATTTAAAACACGATTATATCACTAGTCAGTAAAGCCCCCCATACAGGTTCCGATTTGTGATACAAATTTTTCCCGGTTGACCAGCGTGATCGCTTGGGGTGATCGATCAGGAGAATAATGGGATGTGGTATTATGCACCGGACTGATCACGATTTTTCAAAATCAGCCGAAAAATCGGTCGGAACCGCTTCGGGCCTGTCTGTAAACTTTGGTCCATCTGCTGTTAATAGAATAGTGTCGGGCCTATCAATCGGTGATAATTCGAATTACGATTTTTCGCGCCAGCCGACCGATCGGCCATAACATTTTAAGTGAAAATCGGGTGACCTGATCAGACGAAAAATCGGTCGGGAGAAAATTTGGAACGTGTATGGGGGCTTGATTTAAAATCATAGTTTTCTACATAAAGACTGATTCTTGCAAGTAGATGAAGATTTTTAGAATAACAACTTTTCTTATTAGTTTTATCCTTCATCCTTAATAATCATTACCTTAATAATAACAATAACAATTTAAATAGATTGCCCCTCCCTCCTCACACTTTCTTTTTGTGCAGATCTATTCCACTCCAAACAATCAGAAAAATATTGCTTCTATTCTATTCACTGAACTTCTTGAAACTTAGCAGTGAAGGGGTTGATTCTGTATTCATAGGTTTGTAGAACAATAGGATTAAGGTCTTTTTCTCAACTCTGTTCATGTTATAAGATTTTTGATGTGAAGAAGAGGCATGTGATCTCTGCTGGGTCAAATTCAGTTTTGAGAACTGCAAAAGTAAAGTAATCAGAGAAACTGCCCAATAAGCTTACAAAAACCTCTGGAAGAGCATGACATTGTAAATGGATTCATGGAATTTATTTACCCCAAAAAATAAACATATACAGTCTTAAGCTAGCCATACACAGTCAGATTCCATGGCCGATCGATCACCTATCCGATCGATTCCGGCAATCTCAGCGGGAATCGGAGGTCCGATCGATCGGCCAATTAAGTCTGTCCGATCGCTACATACCACCTTGTCCCACGGATTCCTGGACGATTCCGTGTCCGATCGCTTACTCCACAAATGGCAACTCCCCCTGATGTGTGCAGAATCGGATCAGAAAGACCAACATGTTGGTTCTCTGTCGGATCCGATTCTGGCCCCCGAACGATCGGACGTGATCGGACGGACAAGGTGGGCTGCACGCGATTCCGGGACGATCGCTTCGCGTGCACGCGCCCAGAATC
Organism: Ptychadena robeensis; assembly: GCA_036250615.1. Classification (NCBI taxonomy): domain Eukaryota; kingdom Metazoa; phylum Chordata; class Amphibia; order Anura; family Ptychadenidae; genus Ptychadena; species Ptychadena robeensis. Next base: position 100,378,260 of record CM070035.1, on the reverse strand, counting down.
GATCGTCCCGGAATCCGCTGGGAATCCGACACGTGTATGGGGGCCTTTATTCTGCATAACAAAAAATCTTTGTTTCATGATGGAATAATCTTTGGATGGTAATTTATTTTCCTCAAAAAGCATTTTATTTAAAAAAAATCTGATTTTTAATAAAACAAAAATCTGATTTGAGTAAAAAAACTATTTACATTTAAAAAATTCGATTTTTAAATGTAAAAAAATAAAAATAAATAATCCACCCTGTTTCTGTGCATGTATTCATTTTACAGAAATTAATTCAATACAATTAAATGTAAAGTTCATATTGTTCATTGCTGTTACATGTTGGTTTTACAAAACTGACATGTAACAAAACACATTAATATAGATGACTTTGAAATTGTAGCGTCATATCCAGACTTATGAAATATGACGAAGTCAGTAGTTTGAAGGCCAAGATGGAGAGATCCAAACATTGTTAGTGCTGAATTGGTAAAAGTACTGATAAGATAAGTAGTTAATAAAAAAACTGCTCTAAAACCTGGAGTTGGGGCTTAAATAGAACAAAAGAAATGTAAAGACCTAGTGTAACGTAAGCAGCCTGTGAGCACACCTCAATATACTTATAAAACAGGTCTTTGGAAAACAGTTATCATAAATGTCCATAATAATGGACATGGTCAACAGAAATCTACTTGGTCACATTGGAATGCTTTCCACTTCTCCGAGGAAGCTTAAACTTTTCGTTAGGCAAATCCTTTGTAAGGTAAGGTTTGTAAGGTTTTTTATCTTGATTTTCTCTCTTGCGTTCCCTTTGCTACCTATATTTTCTCTTTGACTTGGTTCCTTTGACCTTCAATTTTCCTTCTTTTGCCCCATTTGCCTTGGTTGTTTTGGCATAACGATTTCATAGATGACAGTTTTACACCTTTTAGGTGATATACTGTCTAGGTCATACTTGCAATGGTTTATTTGTATGTTCTTTTTCACATGTCAATTTTAAGTTTCCTTTGCCATGTCTATTTTATAGTTATTCTTTAGAGACCTACCTTTAAAAAATGTTATGCCTACGCCATATTATGTATTCAATCACCAAATTTTTCTGTTATGAGATTCTGTTCAAGTACTCTTTTTCAATATATGAGTTTCCCTTTTAAAATAAGTGTGATAACTATACTGGAATTTAGCTTTAAGATCCAAACCAATGGCTTAGGTTCCCTGCTGTTTAGGAGTTGGGGCTTAAATAGAACCAAAAAAATTTAAAGCCCAAGTGTAACGTAAGCAGCCTGTGAGCACACCTCAATATACTTATAAAACAGGTCTTTGGAAAACAGTTATCATTTGCAATGTCAGTTACAATATGTTCACACAAGCTGTTCATCCTACTTGACACATTCTCTGCCAGCTAAGCTACATGAAAATGTATAATTTATCACCTTAATATTTTCCTGTGTTCAGCAATGTTCCAATGAACCTCTTTTGAATGTAGTAGCTGCTACTTTGTGACAAATTATTGCATTGGACGATGCTGAATTCTGGTATTGATCTGCATATACCAAATGATAGTATAGAATGTTGCAAATTGTAGAACAACTTGCATTAAGCAGCCTTCCCTAGTTAAATCCAATCTACAATCAACTTTTGTATGTCCCTCACAGCCAAACCCCACATTATAGGGACAATTTGTCAAAAAACTGGAACATGTATTGCGTAAATTCTGATTCCCCCTTGTCCCTCCTCCTCTCTGATTATGTCGTGCATTGCAAGTAGAACAATTTAATAGCTGGAAGCCCAGTGACAGTCAGGTAAATACGTAATCATGCTCTGTCTACAATCCTATGGAGATAACTTTTCCCCATTGCATTTTGGATTGTGGAGAGCTTTTTTAAATCTTGCCTGCTCAGAGGTAAGTAGCTAAATTATATATTTTTTTTTCAGCATTTATCTGACTAATGCTATAATTTGTTAAGTATTTAGGCATGACTGTGGATTGCTTTATTTTAATTTACTAGATAAAAGATACATGTAGAACCACATTTGCATCACAAGAAAACAAGAGTTTCCAGGAATTACTACAGCAATTTAAAATGAACTGGAATCGTTAAAGCAGACCAAAACTTACATACTTGCCATTTGTGTGCTGATACCACAGGATTGTAAGTGCCAGGTTCGCCACTATCACACAAGGAAGTACCCTTCTGTTCTTGACAGCCATTAACCAATGGGAACATTGTCTCTTCTTGCACTGAAATTGTGTACTTTTGCTTAAGATACTGTATGTTAATTAATTCTTCTGTGCTTTTCTAAACACATGTCATTTACTTATGAGAGTTATCTCTGTAGTTTTTGCCTATGTTCCTAAATAAGACCTTTAACCTATATACCTTTTAGTTGCTTCCTATGTCCCTAAATCAGACCTTTACCCTCTATATTTGTCCTAAAAACCACTACAGTTGTCTCAGAAATATGGTACCCTGCAGAGAAAGCCTCCTGTCATGGGATATGTGAGTGTATTACTAAGTAATGGGAAATACAGAATTCATAAGCCATAGATCAACTCTAACCTAGCAAACTTACACACAATACAGAAGCTATTTAGCCCAAACTCCTTATAAATAATGCAATGGCAAAAAACTATTGCATTCACCATTAATTGAAATCAACATATAATGCCATTTTAACATATCGACAATAAACCAAATATTTCTAATGCCACTTAGTGTATGGAGCCAGATATCTAAATGCATGTTATCATGCAGTAGACAAACCAGAATTCAGTGGACTGAATATTTCTATATAGAGACAACCAACTTATCTCCTTGGGATGAGTGTATGTCTAAAAGTATGATGGTTCATATTATAATGTTTCTTAATTACTTTACTAACAAAAAATAAATAATATAATGAAAGGTAGGCAGACGAAGGATAGATAAATGTTAAATAGATAAATGTTATAAATGACGCATATCGTTAATGATAGTATCTATTGTAATTGCCAGTATTCCTAATTGCAATCCTGATATGCCAAGGTTTTCATACAAATAACCTTGAATTGAATTGAAATGACTCTAGGGTATTGTCAATTTGAACCACTCATGTTCAGCTATTTTTATGCAATCTATACAAACAAATTGTAAGAGAAAAGCACAAGACTGCCTAACCTGTGCTGTCAGCTTCAGTACACATCCAGGAATTCCTGCAAAATTGGCAAAGAAGAAAAAAATTGATGACATAACAGAAGCAGTACACAATGTGAACACTGCAGCAAACCTACCACCTTTAAATTTATTCTGACATTGCTTTTTAAAGACACAACTAAAGAGCTGTCAATGTATCCTTCAGTTTTGAATATCTTTAAAATATAATCTGAGACCTCCCTAATGTGCAAAGTTAAAATATTTGGGCTACAATGAGCCTAATATGGAACTCTCTTTACTCAAAGCCAAAGTTGGACTTCAGGCACCCCGTATTTAAGTTTCAGGTCAGGTTTAAGGGTGCTGCAGTCAACAGAAGCACTTAATCCACATAAACGCTTTAGTAGTGGCATAAATTGTGTGGATACTTGGGCAGCAGTTCTCAATGATTGACAACCAGGCTATCCCTATGGGCAAAGGCCCACCCAGTACAAAATGCCATGTTCACAAGATGTTTTTTCTTCATGCCTAGGCTTCATCACAAATTAACAAAAGGGTCCCCAAACTTTAAACACTCCTCATGGTTGCTGAGAGACATAACGTTACTGTTTAAAGGTAGCCATATTACCTATGACAGTTTTACACCTTTTAGGTGATATACTATCTAGGTCCCAGGTGCCCAACCCAGGTTTTCCACTTGCGGCCCCAGAAACCTAACTGTTAATGCATGGGGCATAGGAACTCACCTGTCTTCTACTACCGTGTTCCCTAATGCTTGAAGTATCATTAAAAAAAATGAAAAATATTGTCTTCTAGCTCTGCCTGTTGTCATTTTTTCATTATAAAATGCTTATACAAGTCAGTATAGATTTGAAAATGTTATGTGCGGCCATTTAGTGATGCCGAGGGCCGCACTTGTGGCCCTCCATATCAACTCAGTTGCCCACCACTGGTCTAGGTCATACTTGTCTAGGTCGTACTTGCAATGGTTCATTTATCATGTTCTTTTTCACATGCCAATTCTAAGTTTCCTTTGCCATTTCTATTTTATAGTTATTCTATAGTGACCTACCTACCATATTATGTATTAAATCACCAAATTTTCTGTTATGACATTCTGTTTAAGTACTTTTTTTCAATGTATGAGTTTTCCATTTAAAAAAAGTGTGCAGTATGGTGCCCTCCCACTCATCTTTCCTTTTTTATAAAACAGAATGTCCGACACGCGTGCAATACTTGTTCGTTTTCTTGATCACTGAAGATCATTTCCAGCAACAATAATTTGACATGTGTACATAGCTTTACTGACTTTCTAGAGCAAACAATCCAGATTAGGAAGAATGACATTTACTACACCTGGTGCCTGTGAGATGTAGAAAGTCAATGGGTGTATGAATCTATTTTGGTTCTTCTGAAACACAATCATCTGCACAAAAAGGAGCCAGCCTTTAAAAGAAAAAACAATATATACCATCTGATATATGTAATCACATTGTACATGAAGATCTTTGTCCTAATAGCAGTAACCCCCACCACCAACTAATCTACACTTCAAGAATTTGTGAAGATCTTGAATATAGTGCGATCCATCGAGGAACGATCGAGCAAGTGTTGTAGAATCATTCTAATCTAATCTATGCTGCTCATCACTAAACATAACCTGGGTACCAGTTAAATTTCAGCAGACCCAAGAGGTAAAGGTAATGACTCCACAGGGTGATTTGACTTACTCCTATTTGTACTACAAAAATGTATTATTGCTCTTACAGCAATCACTGCCTATATGACACCTATTGTCTAGAGTTAAGAGCATAGCACCTACTGTATAAGCAAAAACATTTAGAGACTTTTATTTTCAATTGTCAAGTCAGATAGTTGTTAGAAAATGAGACTGCGTTAACTATTTAGAACAAAGTTTTACAAACATATGCTCCTGAAATAATTACTCCTATCACATGGGCAGATTACAAGTGACTAAAATACCCACACTGCAAGTAAAACCACCAATGGCCAGAGGGAAATAAATTAAAGTGTACAATGTAATTAAATATAATAACAATTACATAATTAACACTCAATGTAGTGGGCAGCCAAATAAATTATTATATTATATTATTATATTTCAAAACTTTGTACACTTCATTTTGGTGCCTTGGATCTAGCAATAGTCCCCTCCTGGCCATTGGTGGTTTTACTTGCAATATAGAAATAGGGATGTGGCAAATAACACAATGGTTTTCTGCTTTTTTCAGTCACCCAACTATTTATTTATGTTTTAAAATACCCACCTACAAAACATTGTAAGACTATGCAATGTGCATAAAAACAGATGGGTGCAGGTGCCAAACAGCCTTGCCAGCGGTCCAGGGACAATATGTAATAAAAATGTTGAGGATCCCAATTTTGCATTTAAAGAACCATAATTTATACTCAAAGATATTATACATACCGTAAAACCAGTGCTTTACTTTACGATTAAAGGGCAAACCAAGCATGGCCTCTGTCTCTGGCTTTAGTACTTAACAACGAGAATGGAAATTAATATGTTGAGTCCTGCAAGGTCTTCCTCTTATATAATTACCAAAGAACCGCTCAAGTGGAAGAGCCACAGCAAACACAGAAAATCCTTAATTAACAGCTTTTTGAGAAACCAGCAGACGTTTTCACAATGCAATGTCAATGCAGTTCTGCTCCACAGTAAATGTTTAGCATGTAAGCATAGTTTGTTATTTAAAAAAAAGCATTGCAGCCATTGCTCAAGTGATTATTTATCTACGGTGATGTGTTTATGGTACAAGGAAATGGAAGCCATTTCTCAGCTCTGGAAGTAAAAGTTTGACATAGTCTGGGAATATACTGGAGAAGCAAGAACATTTTGTAGCTCTGACCACCCATGTACTGAACATCCTGCAGAGACAAACATCCATTTGAAAATATAGTATGCAGACTAAACTAAACTAAACACCTTTAAAATATAGTGTAAGAAAAAAGACATTAAAGGCATTGTAAAATAAAACGGAAATAATCATCTCTTATTCTTCTAAACTGCTGAACTAAAGTGTCAATTTAATAAGGTTTATGTTTTCATCACTTTATTTCATAACAAATATTTGCCAAAAATTCTCAACTGGATGCATCAGCGCACTGTTCCCTCCTAAAGATGAGTTGATAATATTATCTTTTCCTTTGGCCAAAACTCGCACCTGAACCTGAAGTGCAAAGACTGGAGCAATACAAAATCTAGTTTTATTAAACTCTAATCTACACACAATCCTTTAGATTGTGAGATAAATGGGTACCACATTAAACCATCAGTCTTTAGTGGTTGGCTGAGTGGTCATAAAATACAGTGTGCTGATTGGAGGAAACTACCTCATTAGTATGCTGCTGTTTCTTCACTATCCATTCACAGTCATGGCCAAGATTTATTACTGCGACAGCAGTGGATATGGGTCAGAGCATTGCACTAAATCTATCAGGGATGTCTACCTAAACATGCATTTGTTTTGACAGGTAAGACAGTTTAGATTCCAACTTGATATTGAAATTTTAATCTAAACTTGCACTATGACCAATAGTTGGTAAGGTGCATAGTGTTAAAATAAAGCAGCTCAGAAGTTCTTCAGCTATATAGTACCTTCTGTAGTGATGGCCAAACTTCGGCCGTGTCCGTCCGCGAACGGGCGGAGCAGACTTTTAAAAAAGTCCGCCATCCGCCCGTTCGCAGACAGATTCAAGTTCCCCGCCTCTAGGCTGTCAGTGACGTCACATCCGGCACCTGGAACGCATAGTTCCTGGTTGCGTTAACCGGATTTGACATCACTGACGTCACATCCGTGTTTACAAGCCGGTATTTCACTGAAAGACCGGGTTC
>CM070035.1:100321196-100352205 GCA_036250615.1 Ptychadena robeensis | reverse complement strand
AAGTTGGTTGTACAGAAGTTGCATGGAGGAGTCTGCCTGTCTATGGGGGGCTTTAGACTCTACAGGAAACAAAGCTTTATAACTACAGATTCAGACTCTATTGTCTGCTTAGAAACTTGAATAACCATGTTTTGGAAAATTGGACCTTACGCCAAAAGCATGTAAATTGAGTTTGCTTTAATCATAACCTATTTTCATCAAATGACTTCCATTCAAATTACAGACCCACTATTCAGCTTGAATGTTCTAGCCAAATCGTTATTGCAAAATTATATTGGTTTAGGCAGCAAAAATAGCACAGTCATTTTTAGCCTGCGTGTGTCACCTAGATACGGCTGCTATATAACATGCAAGAGCCTGTCTACACGATTACACAGCAATCATGCTTTTTTTCCTTATTTAAATAAGTGACTGACAATTAGAACACACAGTTACTTAATGTGTAAATGTACAAGACAGCCTTAAAAAAGACAACATTAAATGTATTTTTGGGGATTTCAACTCTAAGAATAAATATAAGAACATCACATGACTTTACTATATTGAGGATATAAGTAAAATTCAACATATTTTAGCCAGTGACAGATATTGAAAAAAAAATTTGGGGGAGGGGCAAGTTATCCTCTTTTATTGCCACCCCAGTCAATCACACAGAACAGTGGTCCTGTGGGATTTGAAAAATGCATGTTACAGTGTGTTGAAGTTTAATGGGCTTTCAGGGGCTACGTGCTTTTATAAGGTATCATGGCATACCTGTCAACCCTCCTGTTTTGGATGGGAAAGTCATGTTTTTTATATAGCTTTCCTGGCCAAATCACAATTTCACAAAATCCCGGGATTTTAAAATTGGTCGTTACTCTCCCTCCTAAGTTCCCACTGCTGGTGCAGATGATGTGCGGGGTGGGACATTACTAGGGAGAGTAACGGCTTATGCCTCCTAAGTAAGGCTTTGTTTCCATTGTACGTCGGGAGCCCTCCACTAAGCATATACGCTAAGCAGGGGTCCCGACGTATCCCATACACTCAGCCTGCCGGCGGATGGTCTGTTTAGACATCCGCCGGTGTACAGGCTGAACGTACTTGACTACGTTCAGCCTGACACCGGCGGATCGGGTCGGCGCAATGAAGCGGAGGGCTCCCGATGTAATGGAAACAAGCCCTTAGCCAGGAACTTAATAGGAGGGAGGGGACTTTAAGCTCCCGATACCTGAAGTGACGTCACTTCTGGTATCTGGAACGCAGACGAGTCTGGTCAAAAGCCGAAAGTGGCCACACATCCGGAATTCCCGGCCAACAAATTGACAGCTATGTATCATGGTAGCTGCTATGGGTTTAGGGCCCTTTCACACTACATGCCGTTATTGGAACTCAGCACATTAGTACATGGTACCTACCATTCACACTTAAGTGTGTTGCATTATGCATTAACATGCAATGCAGTTCAATAATGAATAATACAGTACTGAACACACACTGTGAGCATTTTATGCAGTAAGGCATTGTGTTATGTGTTTTATACTAGAAACAAGCACATTAGGGTTAAAGATGCTGGTTTACAATGCGTTAAGTGGGAGAGAGCCCTCACACACATAACATCTGGATGGACACTTGTTTTGAGCTCTTTCACACTACACATGTTATGCTTTCAACAATGCAATAATGGTGTGCAATGTGCATGGTACACTCACCCTATTATGGTGTGCGTTAAGGGTATGTTTTAGTCATTTTAAAACACGATTGTGTCTGTGTTTGCATTTGCCCTTTCAATTCCTTTAATGCAGATAAAAAGCAATGCTTCAAAATGCAGCGCACATCAATTCCCACAGCATGCAAGGTTCGATATGATGCATATAATGTCATTAGTTGGAATTCTTTCTGTACATATGAGTGTACACAGCAGTGACATGACATATACATGGACCTTTCTGCCACGAAGGTCATTTTTTTCCTCAGACATTGCTGAAGTGAACCAGTTCACCTTGACCTCTCTTATCTGTTCTGGTGATCATGGAGCATACTCTGTGTAACACGTCACATGTAAAATGTCCAGATATCAAATAAGTACCGGTATATGTGCTGGAATAGTTCTCGCAGATACTAACCAGATTCAGACCTGCCTTGGAAGTTTGAGGCCTGAACATGACTGGTAAAGGGAGAAATGAGGTGTAAATGTGACACAGGACAATTCAACCGCACGTCTACCTATCGCAACATATTCCCATCAAATGACTTCCATTCAGATCCACTATTCAGACTAAATGTTCTAGCAAGATAATTGCAAAATTAAATTGGTTCAGCCGGGTCATTAATAGACAGTGTGTGTCACTGTGTCACCTAGATATTAATGAGATTCTAACCTGCCTCTGAAATGTAAATGTGACCAATAAAACGAGAAAAAGTGACACAGGACAGGACATAGTTCTTTTCTGCTGCTATATATCCTCTATTAAAATGGCTTTCTGACTTTAGCACAACTTATGTGCATACTTGATAAAATAAATATCTCACCCAATAGTTTCACATGCTCCCTGACTGTAGGCGTCTTAAAATGTAAATATGCTAACAAATAACTTCATTCCACATGTGTCCCTATATGAGCACAAGTAACAGGAACATGCTAAGGTATAATACATTGTTGACATGGGCTGACACCACACACAAGACTTTTCTTTTTGTATTCATTTTATGTATACATGAGGTTTATTTCCATGTAAACGTTCTATTGTAAGCTAAACTCTATAGCAAACAAACTTATTTTCTTATGGCGAGCCCACCTTCTGATTGCAAAGGGTTGAGCTTAAATTTAGGGGTACAACATAGGTCAAAGGCATTTAATTGAAATCATTATTTCTTTTTCATGCATCTTTTCTCAGTGCTCTTGAGGTACTGTGATCCCACACAATATAGGAGTAGCAGCCCTGTGCTGAAAAAGAGGGTGTTGAGGTTTGAACTCATGATCGGCTGCACCCCAGGCAGTGGCTCTGCTCACTAGGCTACCATCCTCTCTGGACTACTCATTCTTGAATCTTCCTGATCTTCCTTGTTCCTGCCAGCCTAGCTAATTACCATGATCCTTGACACTTGCTACTTTCCTATAAAGCCCAACCCTCTGCAACCTTCCCTTGCTGATTATTGTTGCTCCTGAGCCTTGATCGTGCTAAATATCCTCCACTCCTCTGCTACTACTGATTTATCGCTGCTGACCTCGGAACTGCCCTCGACTACTCTACTGCCTGATCCCTCATTATTGTCTAATTCTACTGCTGCCAACCCGGATTGTCTGACTACGCTTATTGCTGCCTGCCCTGACCGACCTATGCCTTTTACCTGACTCTGCCTTTGCTTCTTTGCTACCTTCTGCGTCCTGAGGTCCTTGCCACTGGGCTTCTCTCCACTCTCAGCCGTAGTGTCCTCAGACTCAGGTTGAGCCTAGGGATCCTAGTTAGAGGGTGGCGATGGAGCATTGAAGCATTGTTCAGCACAAGGGGTAGAAGTTAACCTACTTGGTGTGATACAGGTATTGCAGATTTCTCTTTCAAAAGGTAACTACATTGTAATCTGTTTATAATTCCTTGTAACATCTTCATGCCAGCTCCCCCCCCCCCCCCCCCCCCACACACACATATTTCTGGCATAATTTGTCAGAACCAGAAATGCCTTTACCTGTATTACAATACAGGCATATGGCGAGGGCACCACCCATCTCTCCTGTGCCATCACTGTTGATGACGAGAACCAGGAAGGAAAGCTAAGGACACCGTCACTGTAGCTACACTTAACTTGTACTGAGTTTAGTGGGTCAGGTAGAAATCACAGCCCTGATTAGACTGTAATTAGAGGTTTATTTCAAGTTACTAATTTAACTTGCAAAGCAACCTGCCATATATAGAATACCTACTATATTGTGTTTGTAAACAGAAGTCAGAAAAAGCTGTAATGCTAGAGTGCTCCTCATAACTTCTTCATGTATGATTTGTTTTGCTCTTCCTGACAATACAAGTTTTGTACCAAACAATTACATTGTCAGCACTGGTAAGCACAAGGAGGATGATTTCTTGTACTTTATACTGTCTATAGATGTTTCATGATGACAAGGTTTGCAGACACTGCTGTTCCCTGTAATACCTGTTGATAACACCAATGTGATCCCATTCCCTCTACCCCACCAAGGAGTGTGGCATGAAAACTAGTCATATAAAGCAAACATTAGATCATAGTAGATCCCCCTCACATCACAAAGCAACAGGTGTCTTCCTTATTCTCCTTCTACTCTAGAAACTGACCAGCTGTGACATCATTGGCTGCTATAGATAACACAGGTATCTTTCTGCATTTCCTAAGAATCATCTGAACTTCTATTGCCTTGTGGAGATTACATCCTTGGAGCCTTGGAAATTATGTGCAATTTTTTTCATTTTCAAATACATATATATGGACATTTCTAAACCCCTTTCTATATTACCTCTAAATAAACGCATTGCACCTTTGCCACTATCTATCATCATCCAGAAAATGAATTGCTGGCATCTGTGGTCAGAACCCAGCGATGTGTAATTCCATTATTAAATCTCCACACACATTCCCAGCGAGCTATAAATAGCACATTATTATTTCATACCACAATACCTGAGAGTACAGCTAATGGCTTTGAAGAAGGGGTTATACAGATTGATGATAGTAGGACCATATATATATCATTACACCACGTCTAGCCCCATCCAGCTTTCATTATATTGTTCCAGAGATACATGTTGCATTTCAGCAAGCACACTACGATAGTAACTCTTGTAGACTTGAATTATAGGTATCACTTCAGGGATATGACCCATAGCAACCAAAGATCAGCTGCCTTTCACTGATATCATTATAGAAGACGAACAACCTTATTATGAATGTTGATCTGTGTCTATGGCAGTGAACATTAGACATATACTGCTGGGAAATGACAATTCCTCTAATGCTCGTTACTAGAAATAGATTCATGATGGAAAATTTAATGAACTAAGTTGACCTGCGTTCTCCAGATAATAAAAGTGATACAGAAGCCACTACACAGGTGTGGATGATTGTTAGATCTGAGCGTCCTAGTCTCCAACTACAAAACTTTATCTAAAATTGCTTCTATGCAACCAAAATGACAGAAAATGTGATAACATGAGCAGAGCTGGATGTTCCCCGGTGACACCATGCTGTATTTAATTAGAAAATCACACAATGTGTGCTTCCGGCATGTCCTGATATAATGGTCTCACCTGTACGGGTGACAGGGCACCCTCCTCTCAGCTGGTCCTCTCTGGCCTCATGGGGTTGAGGAGTTCTTAGCCCAAGTCCTGACACATGTTTCCAGCAGGCGTAGCACCCTGCAAGTGGTTGCCAAGGATCAGTCTTTTTTGCTAGGATTTCAGCTGGGATTCATGCTTGCTGAACATTCATTATCCATGATCCAACGGCCAGGCGCACTTCACTCTGCCAGAAGATAGTTATGCAAATCTTCAGATGCTAATATCCAGGTACAGCTTAACAGCAAGAGTTAAAAAGCGGGGGGCCCAATGAAAATGCTCTGTCCACTGTGCATGTCATTAACTCCAGAAAAAGAACACATTCCTTCGGGACAGAAAACAGGAAATCAGATCTAAATAAAGAAATACAGACATGCTTTGTCACATCACCAGCTCTGTTATAAGGAGTAGTCTAATGTATACATCTAGGAAAGATTGACATTACACTATCGATTTTTACACTCACACTGCATTCTAGAAATGGAATAGGTACAAGTCTGATAGATAGATAGATAGATAGATAGATAGATAGATAGATAGATAGATAGATAGATAGATAGATAGATAGATAGATAGATAGATAGATAGATAGATAGATAGATAGATAGATAGATAGATAGATAGATAGATAGATAGATAGATAGATAGATAGATAGATAGATAGATAGATAGATAGATAGATAGATAGATAGATAGATAGATAGATAGATAGAAGATAGATGCACCATCACTCATCTTTCTAGATAATAAATATACTTTTGAATTAAAGTAAACGTAAACCCTTACCAAATGATGTTTAGTTCACTATAACACTCTGCATCATTAATAATTGTCATTTGTTTTAAAGGCTTACTTTCTTTTTTTTTTTTATAATCCTAAGGATCATCCTAATCTTCTACAGCCTCTTTGCCGCCACTTCAACTTTCCCTGGGTGGGTTTCCTGGTGGTGACAACAAGGTTGTCACCCTCTAACAGGAAACGCCTGATGATGGCAGGATCACCAGGTTTTTTTTTAGTTTTTTTTATCAATGCTGCCACTTTAAAAACACATTGACAGTAACTTTAAAATTACACACAGTCTAGTGGTTAACTTAACGGCAGCTTTTTTCTGTTTTGTCTATCATGCATAGTGTTTTCATAACACTGAAGAGTAGGTATATTCACTTTATATAATCAGCAGAACCAAGTTGTATAAAGTTTAGCTGAGCAGCTGATCACTTGTCAAACACAATCTGAAGAGAAGAGTGACAAGCTTACCTCCTGGATGGCTTTAGAGATAGGTTAGTGCTTTGTTTAGAGTCCAGGGTCCATGTCTATCCTCCATGTGATCCTATAGCAGGCGTACAGTGTGTACTGTGTCTCCCTCAATGTACAGTTATCCTCTCTCTGTACTGATCAGTGCATGCAGCTATCAGTGGGAAGAGGCAGAGAGGAGGAGGAGATGGACTGATAGGAGGAGCAGGGGGGGGGGGGGGGGGGGGGGGGGGGGGGGGAGATGGCATCAAGATAAAACAAAGATCTGCTCTTCTCTTTCCTGGAAATTCAATAGAAATAATATGATTAATGATTGCTGCCTTTGAATACAGAAAGTTATTAGTAAACACCATCATCCTCAGGGGATGTTGTTTCCTGTGATTAACTGAGACCCACATTAGGGAAAGCACACAGCTTGATATGAATTTTCCCCCCTTTCTTTGTAAATATCAGATACTTGGATTATTTTAAATAATAAATTGTCTAGATTGATCCTCTGAAATATTCAGCTCTTGCTCTAGTTTTCACACACCACCTACAGAGATGAATACATCAGGCACTAATAGTAAAAGCATAGAATGTTTAACTGAAGAGAAAACAGTAGTGTACAGTGTGTTAATTAGGGATTTAATAGTGCTGTTACTAAGGTAACCAATCCGTTTTCCTCGTTATTACCAGTACAGTATATTTTTATTAGGATGGATGTACATCCAATCACTGGGATCATGTGTAATCTGTAGTATGCTACAGTGAATTAAAAGGGTATGATAAACATACTGAAACTTATTTTACATATTGTTTCTATGCTTTGTCTCTAATATTATACTGGAAAGCATTTTGTCCCCTACCTACATCGCCACACACGTCTTATAGACATGATTGGCCCAAAAACGTCCACAGATCTATGCTTTCTACCGGCTTGTCTAATATTTATTGATTAATGTGCGTGATCTTACAGTGTGATCAATGCAAAACCAATCAATTCCTTTCAATGCCATTTTAAAACTATTGAAATACCTAGAAAACCCCTCAGATTCTGAATGATCAAGTGAATAGTGTTGAATTCGCGAATAACTATTGTAAATATCGGCAAATTTCGAATATAAGTGCTTCGTAAGGCTGAGGGGGTTTGGGAGCAGCTGCACTGTGCCGCAATTCACATGCCAAACATGTGGCCACGCTAGATTTGCCACAGTGACATCAATGGACAAAATCCAGACAGGTGCCTTACCCTAATTGCAAATATTCGCAATTTCTTACATCAGTACCTGGATCTACCTTGCACAATGAAGGTAAAAATTACCGCAAAAATGATCACAAATTCTCCCATTTACAAATATATTGCGCTATTTTGTGATAAAAATATGCCTATGCTGCTCATCACTACAAGTGTAATTTAAAAACATGTCCGATCACGGCTTGACCGATTTTAGATTCAATATTGATCACCTTTCAATCGAAGACGTTTTTCAAAAGATTGATTTTTTCAATGGAAAAAACAAACCATTGATTTAGGAAAATGAATCAATCAGACAGTTTGGTGGTATGATCGATCAATATTTAAATTGCACAATTGCACTTTTGCTTGATTGATCTTCGATTCAAAGTTGTGTATGGCTACCTTTAAACCTTTTAAGTTCTTCATATGACAGCTCTTTAATGGCTTTATACATCCCGGAAGTGCGTTGAGATTTCCCCTCCATTTATTTCTCAAAACCGCAACACACACTGTAGTTGTGCAGTGTGAAATTCACATAGCATGATTGCAGACCAGTAGTTTACTCTGTCAACAAGTGTTTCAGCTGAGGATAACATTTTGATCTCCAGTCATTATTACCTTCATTGCGAAAAATATTGCCGAAGTTCCGATATTTGCAATATTTTCACGATCAACACTATAAAACTAATAATGTATAACCTTCAATGCACAAATCGGCACTTATACATGCACATATTGCGAACGCAGTGCACGGTAGTTCCAGGTACTGATGTAATCATTTTCGAATATTCATGATTACAAAGTTTTTTGGGCGCACTAACTCTGACTGGGGAGGACATCTGACTTTTGACTACGATCAAACCACCTCAAACCTGCCTATACCTTAGACTTTACCGCAATTGACTCTACTATGTTCCCACTTGGTGGGATATGGTGTCCTGTCTATGGGCTCCCCGTGCTCCGATGCAACCCTGAATGAATTGCCTGGCTGCAATTCCACTTTATGTCATTACTGGCCATCTCCTTAATCATTCTCCTGCCTTTTTGCGTACACACCCCCTGATGAAGTGACGAAACGTATGTCGGGGTGCTTCTATGCTTACAACGCCTTGGGCCTTGGCAAACCCTGGATGAATGGCTGGGATGGGTCCAGTATGACCCGAGGTGTTTTTTATGTATCATTAACAAGCGCTGCATGATACCTGGATTTATGGACATTTCTATATAAATGATTTTGTTTTTACCTGTGATTTACTGTGTTCTACTTATACTCTTCCTTGACCGTTAAAGTCCCCCCGCCTCCTTTTCTTGGAGGACAACTATGTGCCTGCCTGGTGCCCGCCGGGAATACCGGCATACACCCGTTAAGACACTTATCTTTTTCCAGTAAGTTTAGTGTCTCCTTGAATGTAAAGGGAAAAAAAATTTTAGCTTAAGTTTTACTAACTATTACAGACATTTGTTTACAAAGCAAAAAATTTGAAAATGTCAATGAACCAGTGTTCAGATTTTCTGTATTTGCCTTGCATTTGAAGCTTGCAATAATCACAAGTTTGCAGAATTCATTTTCTAGTTTGGTGACTGTTCTGAGGATGTGTTTGACCTGTTTCGCCTTTTTCTAAACACAGTCGGCCCTCTGAAGAGCTGTTCCTGCCGCTTCTAAGTTCCTTAGACACAGAAAAGATAAAACACGGTTTCTGTGTAGAGACTAGACAAAAAAGAATACTTAATGCATGGACTGTGCTTATGCCTGAACTTGTTTCTTAAAGTATCACTGTGTTCAAATACCAAATGTTTCATTAAAACTAAAAATTGTATACACAAGCCCTTCAAAAAAGTTAGGACTGTAGTGTCAACATGATGGCTAGAGATATCAAGACTTGACTTCTAGATTTGACCAGTAATCCAATTCTCTTAAATTTATTATTTAAAGCACATGCAGTGTTTGCTGACAATTTAAATAGAAATATACATGTAATTAGGGCAACAGTATGGTGGATTATGAATGCAAGCAGCATTTTAGGTGGCATCTCTAGGGTTTGGAAGGATAATATTGTCGTGGCTTGCTAAGATAACCCATTGTCAATATGATAACTGCTTTAGTTCAGATCTGGGACTCATGAAATATTTTTGAAATTTAAAACTCTAATGTATTCTAAATGCCTAGAAAAAAAACACATTAAAAAGATGAATTGAAAAGCAGATAAACTATGCAATGCTCCCTATTAAATGTCTTGATAGAGATGAGGGTCTAGTTCCTGAATGATGCACAGGGTTGAGAAATGTTTCCTCATCAAGCTTTGTACATTCTATCCCTTGCAGATCATTGTCCCTAATATGCAGATGGTGCCTGTAATAGATTCATCAATCTCAAGGGTATTTTAAAGGAAATGACTGATCATACCCCTGAGGGCTATGGTATATTGACTTCTCAAATCAGCTAAGGTCAGTTTGAGATCAGTACATGTATTTCCTCCAAACAAGTGATTGCATATCAAGCATTTGGAAAACACATGTCACACGCACATCAAATGCATCTGAATGTACTAATTTAACATGCTGATAAACACAGATTTTTATACTGATACTGAACAAAAGCAGATGGCTCCATATAAAATGCAAGCAGATCATTTTCTGGCTATACAAATACACTCAAATCCTTTTCACTTATGTAGTATGCTTTTTTTTAGCATAAAACTTAGAACAAGAAATTAAATACATAACAAATGAATAAGTGGTCAATAAAACAATATAATTTCACTTTAATACAGAGAGACACCTCAATGTGGAGACACTGCATATGCATTGTATCAAGATGCAGCATCTTGATACAATGGCAACCAGGACAACAAGTGCATCACACATATGGTTATCAACAGTTGCATTGTAGTTGTAAGACTCTGCACTGCCATCTACTGGACATTATTATGAACAACACATCAGTGCTCATAACCATACAGCCGGGGTGCCAAACAGGTAACAAGTGCAAGAGTAGATTTCAGAGCTCTGACTTTTTTTCTGATATTTATTAAGTAAAAACATGTACAGAATTGTATTGTGCTATTATTGTTCATGCTGTATTGTAAGATAAACCATATATGTTTTGTGGGGGTTCAGCTGCAAATGGTTCTCTCAATGAGGCGATTCACACATCGGGACTTTCTTTAGGGCTCCTGCCCGTGTTTATTTGACCAAACAAACTGAAAGTTACCCTAGCAGGGGTTGCCAGTAGCAACAGAAATGTTCATAAATTAGTCCCACACCCTCCAAACACGTCCTTCTCAGTTCAGAGCATGTTTCACACAGCAGCCTCTGATACTGATACAGGTGCTCTAATGGGATGCTGAGCCTCCGGAAATACTGGACCCTGGATTGGGAATCTGCCCCACCCTGCTCTTGCAGATTCCCAGTAAAACCAGCTCCAGAACAGAATTCAAACAATACCAGCAGGTCTCACCTCAGAATGGGAATGTGAGATACCGGGGTCCCACATATCTCCCATCCAGCACAATGCCCAGTGACAGGTGATATCGGGGTCACTGTGTCACAGTTTTAATTTTAAGTATACTAAGTACATATATATAAAAATATATATGCTGTGGAAAAAGGGACTTTACCTCCAAAACTCACGTTGGGATGCACAAATTGGCAATCCTGTGCCCCCAGTTAGGGTGGGTAATCACGGCAATGAAGCCATCACACGCCCATTGAAAACCAATGGCCAAACAAGCAACAAATATTCAACCATGTGCATGTCAACAGGACTCGCCCACTGATTTTCAATGGAAGCGCCCCACATCATGTCACATCACCTAACTAAAAGTCAATTTGTTTTGTGCGACGTGGTGCGCAGACTATGACGCACCTGTGTGTGCAGGCACATCATTGCCCCATTACTTGAATGGCCAGTACTGCTCCCATCTCTTTTTCTCCCAAGATCAGCGCATGGGTTCAATGCAGGGGAAAAAACGTTGTGGATTTTTAGCCTTAGGGTACCTATAAATAAAACAAAGATCTATTATCAAGATACAATTACTGAAAGTCTGGAGTTTAAGCAATTCCCTTCATTGGCTAAGTGGAGTCATTCATGAAGAGAGCTTTGAAAACATACAGATGTGATCTGTGTGCTCAAATTGCAAATATGTAAACGAGCAATACATTTCCCAAAAATGTGAAAAGAAAAATGTCCAAATGGGCCAAACGTGATACACCAACGTGAATGGTGGCAACCTTGGGTTTTAAAATGTAGGACCCCCACCAAGGCTTGCGGTTTACATCTAAAGACGATAATATTGGGTCTTGTAATTTATTAATAACTCTTTGTTTTATATATTGCTACCCTAACACTGTAAAGGACAGCTAGCCAACTAGAAATTTTCAGACTGAGCAGTTCACAATGACAATGTTGGTGATACCATTTACCTGTGGTTCTTGTTAAAATTGTATTGTTATTTAGCAGTTTGCACTCTTTTATTACAGCCTAGTATTTAAAACAGTAGGCTCAAATAAATGGAATTGGTCTGGTGTAAGGGCATACTGTTTTCTAGGGCTTCTATAGCTTTTACATATTTATATGTGCATTCCTTTGGGAATATCCTATTAAATATTCTCTGGTAACTCATGCATATAATAGTGATAATGAGGTGAACATACAAATAATATATATTCAGCAATTGCATTTCAGAGAACCCAATGGAAACTAATGAACTATCCATTGGCACCAAAATAACTGGTAAATCCAACTTCTGGAACAACATCCTATGGACAGATGAGACCAAGATTAACTTGTACCAGAGTGATGGGTAGAGAAGGGTATGGAACTGCTCATGATCCTAAGCATACCACCTCATCAGTGAAGCATGGTGGTGGAAGTGTCATGGCGTGGGCATGCATGGCTGTCAATGGAACTGGTTCTCTTGTATTTATTGATGATGTGAATTCTGAAGTGTTTCGGGCAATAATATCTGCTCATATTTAGCCAAATGCTTCAGAACTCATTGGACGGCTCTTTACAGTGCAGATGGACAATGACCCAAAGCATACTGCAAAAGCAACCAAACAGTTTTAAATGTTTTCATGATGACGTCACCACACTGTTTGCTTGTCGCCTGTCGACTGTACGGGAATCAAGGTGCACCACTTTAGGTGCCCGATTTCTGGTCAATGCTTGAATGACTTTCAAGCAGGATTTACAGACATGCCCATTACCTTCTCTACAGACCTGAAGAAAGGCATCCACGGCTCAATTTGTTTATAAACAATCAAGTGTGGTGAACGCGCATGTTGCTCAATTGTGCTCTAATTTATTAAAAATCGAGCCGTGAAAGCATGACCGTTTGATCATTCACAAATCGATGCATTAATAAAGTGAGCAATGGATTGAAATGGCAAAAAATCACATGAAAAATCGGCAGGTCTGAAAATCGATCGATCGTGAATGAAAGGTCATTGTTACAGAGACTTGCAATCGACCCATTGATGCCCCACCCCACCTGAGAGTGAATGGGTGTGGTTAAAATGAGGCACAGTTTTTAATTGTACCCATTCATGTCTATGGCCGTGATCAATATATGATCAATATACAAAGCCTTTCTCTGAATCAAAGACTTCACAGACTTCTTTGTGAGATTCACACAGGTTGATCTTCACGAACGGCATCATGCATGTTGATCTGCCGAAATATAAGCCGGAAAATCTAACTGACTATGGCCGGCTTTAGACCTTAGAAGCAGTATCCTGTGACACTCTGTTACAATACATACAGGATGCTGAAATATATTCTTATAATAATTCAGTAATATACATAAATATAAGGTAAAAACGTTTAAAAGATTCTTTAATGGTTCTTTGTCTTGACACATTTCACCCATTGTCTTCTTTAGGAGAATGTCCAGCAGTATGTACATGCCTGGTAAGTTGGCAGAAGGTGCTTGAAGTCTGCATCATTGGCACTAGCCACTCGGAATGTACAAGGATCAGGGCATGATTTTCATTATCAGAGGTATGACTAGTCTTATTTTTTTTTACCTTTACCTTAGATAGCTGGATGTTGCCTGGCTGACAGGTCTTTTTAAGTTTATAATGCTGTTTTACTAGAATTTTTATTTTCATTGTTTAGCTGAGCAGATATTATTACTATTAATTACCATTTGATGACAATTTTTACTCCCCTTTCTGGCAGTGACAGTTCTGGGACCTATACAAAGAAGGGATGATTATCAGACAAGTGTTTAGATTTTTTTTGTTATGCATTTTCATAAAAAAGTGTGCCCTCCCTATTAATATGAGGCTGTGCACCAGAGAGCATTCCAGTTTCTGCTTCAGCATTTTCACATTGTGTGACTTTAATGAGTCCACAGGGATATGAATATGAGACTTAAGCTGCCATACACGGGTCGATGCCCATGCAAGCACCCTTGAAAGCAACACGATAATGTCATCGCGCTGCACTTGGACTTCCCCAACTGAACAGAGAATCGAGATGCAGCACTTCTGCTCCCATTCTATACTTTGGAAATCGAACAGGGTTTACCAACTTGTTGGTTCCCTGTTCGATTGAGGTTTCTTCAAGTGGGATCACGGCGATCAATTGTGCTCTAGTCAATTTAAAAAATTGACCTGTGTATGGCCACCTTAAGTCTTCAGACAAATAAAGAAAAAACCCTTAACACTGATTGCTAAATGTGGCAACCCTAATATGTGTGTAGACACCTGCAGACTGCCACTAAATTAAACACATTCGTCTCATTGCATTTACTATTTAAATAATACTGTAAATTATAATCTTTAATCTACAGATGATTTAATTAAATAAACTATAAAAGTTTTGTTAAACAAATATCCCCATCTAACCCTCTGCTTTCCATTGCAATTTAATACAAAATTCATACTTAAATTCTGATATTTTAGTGTTAGCACACCTGTATATTACATACTTATTTTAATACTGATGTCCTAAATGTTTTATCTATCTATTTGTTTGAGTTAGAGGTTAAAGTATCTTCTGTACAAGTGGTTGGAGACCCAAACACAGGGCTGCGGTATCCATGACAACCCTCTCATCAGTACCATAGTCTCCAGGCCGCTGTTCTGGGAAATAATATCAGTGAACTGTAAAACATGGTTGAGTGCATAATATTAGTATAGTTATGCTCATGGCTCCTACTGCTTACACAAAGCATATAGATAATTACTACTTTATTTAAAGCAGAGAATATAGAAACAACACAGCAACAATTAATGGAATACTAAGATGTATTTTCATATGTGTTACATACTTCAGCTTTTATCAAAAAAACAACTTTTACATTTTCCCTCGCTTTACTATTTTTATTCTATTTTATGTTCATTGTTAAATATGTTTCCTCCAGTAGTCAAATGTATGTCAGGTAATGTAAGCATTCCCAGTCTGGCGTTTTATTACTCCTGGCAGATGCATGTGCTGAAATACCATTGTTAAATGTTACAGCATTTATTTCACGAGACCAAACTCCTTCCCAATGAGATCCAGAAGTCTTTAAGAATGGCAGCGCGTGCAAAGAGCTATTCTGCCACTTCAAACATCAATAAAAAATATATTAACTGTTCCTTCATAGGAAGGAGGAAGAACTATACAGGGATTAGATGGATTGTATTGTTTACAATCAGGTCAAAGATGACCCCTAGATTTGCACAAAGAAAGAGAAGCAATTAAACAACATAGTTCAGAAATAAAGACAACATTCGCTAGATGTATTTATATAGCAGTGATTTCTTCCAGAGTCCATAGTCACGAACTAACTCTCAGAGGAGCTCACAATTTAATGCCCCTGCCATGGTCATATGTCACTTACATAGTCCACATATTTTTGTAAGTTAACCAAGAAGGTGACTTATTGTTTGCTTCCATGCAAGAGCATATAGGTTACATATAAATCAGTTGGTGCACAAGTGATATAGCATGGCAACTAACTGGTGCCCTATAAGAATGTAAGCGAGCAGACTCGGGGGTAGCGAACAGAGGAAACAGACCAGTGTTAGTCTTTTAAACAAACTTTACTTATCTCAAAACGGTGAATAACAGGTACAGTAGTTAGCCATAGGCCTCAAACAGGAATAAACGGCGGCCTGCCTGGCGTATTTAGGAACCACGAACCGATCCAAACGTTGCCAGTCACCATGCGGGCCGCCAGTTCACTCAGGTGGACCCAAAACTGGGGATAAGGGCGAGGACACAGGTTGTGCTGAGCCACCTGCACGCTCCAGTCTCCCTCCTCGCTAGCCCGTGGTTTCACATCCCCTTATCAGAGAGCAAGCCTCCCTGTAGCTTCTCTCTGGAAAATGCTTGCTCACTTCCTGTCTGCTCTCCTTTTATCAATTCAGGCCTGGAGCTCCCTCTAGCGGACTCCTCCAATACTGCAGGCTGAGCAACACGGGGCACCTCCCTACAAGAAGTGTCCCATTTAAAGGGCAGCATTAAACATCACACACATGTTTAGCAAGAACAATGGCAATCTCTGTAAACTTTGCATTCGTTCTCTTTTATGAAGTAGGGAAAAGGAAGAACAAGTGGGTAAAACTCAACTCCATGGTGTCCCATGTGAAAACTCTGACTGATTGATCAGCCACGTCATAGAATCTAGATGTAAAGAATCTAGACATTCACTTAAATGTGTTTTAACTGTAGAATATTAACATCAATAATTCTGTCTGTAAACGTTTTTAAGGTTACATGATTAAATAGCTAAACACGTTTTGTTTGTTTTACCTAAATTAGATCAGATGTGGTGTTTTAGTACAATTTAAATGATGTGGGTAAGAAACGGACAAAAAAAACTGTAATTCTCCTTGTGTAATCTCCATAGTGTGGTGTGAATTAAGTGCTTAACAATTATTTTGTAAAATAATTGCTTTCTGACTTCAATTAACCTAATAAAGTGGATAATTTGAGTCAGCTGTTTAGAATCATTCCGACCTTTTTATGGTAGCCCTACTCCGTATCATTTTAAACTCATACTGACAAACAAATTTGTTACCACACCAAAGTATTGATTTGACCCCATTACATACCAAAACTTTTTAATAGTGGTTATTATATTATGCTGTATCCTTATAGCAGCACCTGTCATTATTGCTATGCAACACCTCTGATTACATTTTTGTTGCAATAGTGAAAAGTAAAACATTACTCAGTTACCTATTTATGAAAATCACAGCAGTATTGGGAGATTTTAATTATCTCTGTGATAAGTGTTTTCAGGTCTATAGTATGAGTAAGATATAACAACCTCCCGATTATAAACCTTACTACATTACTGGTTAATTCATATTCCACCAGGCTCTCTCACTTTGGTGTCTTCTTGATCTCTCTTTAGGGGTTGCAGACATGTTGGGAACATCAGACTACAATTCTATTGTCCCACATAACGCAAATAGTATTTCCAGTGCTGAGTCTATGATGGGATACCTGTCTGGATCAGCAAAAATTCATGGTCTTTTTTTTGTACAAAGGTTCATTTGTGTTAGTGGGTCCCCATGGGTTTTCCCCACGCATTCCATGTTTGTTACAAAGTGCTCACCCTGGCTATCAGTGGGATGCTGTAGGCTTATCTGTAACTAAAAATAGAGCCTGCCACTGACATTGGTGAGCAGGGTAATTTCTAGCCTGGGGGCCCTATGCTAAATTTTTCCAGGGCCCCCCCTGTCCACTGGGAGGTGTTACTTGAAATATTGTCAAGTGTGGGGGGTGCAGGTCACGCACACACATATTGGCATCCACCACATTTGCATGCAACTTTCATCCCAGCCACTTTGCCCAGGTCCCTATGTGCCCACATACTCCACATATTGAAAGAAACGGCCCTATTGGTGAGTGGTGTAAGCTTTCTGCCCATCACAAATGTAGTTTAAATTATCTGTGATATATATATAAACACAAATATTTTAATGCTGTGTCATTGATAACTCAATTGTATTGCTTTACAATAAATTTAAATTCAGTGGATCTTTACTAGCAAAATTGTGTAACTGCCATTGCATTTTACGTCTACGCAAAACCTCGTAATACCTTCTATCTGTCTTTATTAATACATACATTTTAACCTAGTCTCCCTAGCAACCCTTGGTGTTGCCTAGGAAGCTTATAAACATTTGGTCCCCATACAGCCTGCTTGTCAGTAAATCAATGTGTATACCAACTTGATCTATGTTCAGTATTGAACATTTCTGGGTTATCTTTCTTTTGAATGCAAAAAGCAAAACATTTAGGAAGTTACCCACAGTAAAATGCTCAGCTTATGTAGGTGGCAAAATCTGTTAATTTGCTTTGTATTGTTTAGGTTTTAGATAGGCCAGTGGCAATGAACAGAAATTAGCCACACAAGTCTCTTTATACTGTACCTCCACTTGCCACCCCAGCCCCCAACAGATTACCAAAAAATGTTCTTTAGAAAATAGTAAAAACATGAGGCAACTTATTAGTTAAACATGCTTTGCACTTTAAATCAGCCCACAAATCGATCTAAGACATTACGGACATGTCCGTAATGTTTGGATCGATCTCCTAACTTTGGATGGATCCCCATCCAAAGTACATGCCGACACACAAAGGGTATGCAGCTGATTCTCGTCACGTGCGGTTGATCTGCCGGGAGATTGGCAAAAAACTTAAATGTGTATCGGGGTTTTAGGGATTGAAATTTAAATATTACAGAAAATATGGTAGTTACAGCTCTCATTATTTAACTGAGATTATATCTTTAGTCCTCAGGTTTGACTAATTTGAAAATGAAAATGTAATTTAAAATGTGAGTTTCTTGGAGGTAGACTGGAAATCTTTGCCAAAAGCTGTGAATCTGAAAAGGAAACATCATTGAAAACAGCATACAAGGTAAGAGATGACATTCTTTCTTATAGATTGAATGTTAGTTTACAAATAGCCATAGTTTTTCTTTCATTGCATCTACTCATTTATATTGCTTCCTTTCTCAACATTGATATCTTATACCTTAACAACCCTACTGGTGGCACAGCTACTTAATTTCAGTTTTTGCTTATCAAACCAAATTAAAGCTGCAACCTGTACACATATTTTCTAATATTCTAATATAATATGTAGGCTGAAAGGGAATGTACAGTCAGGTCCATAAATATTGGGATATTGACACAATTCTATGTTTGGCTCTATACACCACCACAACGGATTTAGAATGAAACAAACACAATGTACTTTCACTGCAGACTGTCAACTTTAATTTGAGGCTATGTACATCCAAATCAGGTAAACGGTGTAGGAATTTACAAGAATTTGCATATGTGCCTCCCACTTGTTAAGGGACCAAAAGTAATGGGACACTTGGCTTCTCAGCTGTTCCATTGCCAGGTGAGTGATATTTCCTCATAATCCCAATTACAATGTGCAGACAAAAGGTCCAGAGTTAATTTCAAGTGTACTATTTGCATTTGTAATCTGTTGGTGTCATCTCTCAAAATGAGATCGAAACAGCTTATCAGTGAAGCAAGCCATCATTAGGCTGAAAAAAAAAACAACCCCATCAGTGCGATAGCAACAACATTATGCAAGGCCAAAACAACTGTTTGGAATATTCTTAAAAAGAAGGAATGCACCAATTAGCTCAGAAACACTACAAGACCTGGAATACCACAAAAAACAACTGTGGTGTTTTACAGAAGAATTCTTCCCCTGGTGAAGAAAACACCCTTCACAACAGTTGGCCAGATCAAGAGCACTCTGTGTGTCAAAGTCAACAGTCAAGTGAAGACTTCACCAGAGTGAATACAGAGGGTTCACCACAAGATGTAAACCATTGGTAAGCCTCAAAAGCAGGAAGGCAGGATAAGAGTTTGCTAAACAACATTTAAAAAGCCGTCACAGTTCTGAAACAACATCCTATGGACAGATGAGATCAAGATCAACTTGTACCAGAGTGATGGAAAGAGAAGAGTATGGAGAAGGAAAGGAGCTGCTCATGATCCTAAGCATACCACCTCATGAGTGAAGCATGGTGGTGGTAGTGTGGGCATGTATGGCTGCCAATGGAACTGGTTCTCTTGTATTTATTGATGATGTGACAAAAGCAGCAGGATGAATAATTCTGAAGTGTTATCTGCTTATATTCAGCCAAATGCTTCAGAACTCATTGGAGATCGCTTCACAGTGCGCATGGATAATGACCCATAGCATACTGCAAAAGCAACCAAAGAGTTTTTAAGGGAAAGAAGTGTAATGTTATGCAATGACCAAGTCAATCACCTGACCTGAATCCAACTGAGAATGCATTTCACTTGCTGAAGACAAAACTAAAGGTAAAATGCCCCAAGAATAAGTAGGAACTGAAGACAGCTGCAGTAGAGGCCTGGCAGAGCATCACCAGGGATAAAACCCATCTTCTGGTGATGCATTCTAGACTGAAGGCTGTAATTGACTGCAAATGATTTGCAACAAAAAAGGGAAAGTTTGATTTATAATTATTATTATGTCCCATTTCTTTTGGTCCCTTAACAGGTAGGAGGCACAGATGCGAACTGTTGTAATTCCTACACCGTTTACCTGATTTGGATGCAAATACCCTCACATTAAAGCTGACAGTCTGCAGTTAAAGAACATTGTGTTTGTTTCCTTCCAAATAAATTGTTGGTGCAGAAATGCCCCCCAATCTTAAATAAGGGTATACTTGAATGTTCTTCCCTTGAGCCTTGAAAGTAGCTAATTCTAGCCATCTCAAGCTGCCAACATTGGGAAGATTAGTTAACTTTGGTACTGCAAATGACCACTGCATAGATATTGGCAGGGCTTTTTTTCTCAGAGAAAAGGTGGTGGAACTCACCCACCCTCCCCTTGGCCACGCCCCTACCCACCCCTACGACCGCCCCCTAAATTTGCCCCTTTATGCCGGGTGTGCGCTCCATAAATAGCTCCCCATCGGGGGAACGGGGCACATGCTCCGATATCTAAACCAAAACATGAAATCCTTGTGGCAACACAGAGTTCGCCTGCTTTCTTGACAAGAAAATAAACTGACAAGAAAAAAATCTGGTAGTTCAGCTCCACAAAGTTTGGAACAAACCTCTTCTTCCACTGAAAATCTTTCAGGAGGGAGCCAGAATTGGCCAAATCATGTGGATCTAACCTCTTATCAACAGGGTCAGTGTCCATCTGTCCATCTTCAGGATTATCAACAGGGTCAGTGTCCATCTGTCCATCTTCATAAGCAGCAAAGTTAGTTTGAAGCTGTGTGAAGGATGACATGTTGCCGATTTAGGAGACGTCTGTGGATTGCTTATTGTCGCCTTCAGGTTGGTAAGGCAGAGTCAAAGCATCGGGGTAGTGGGGGCACGCGCGCATCTGCACCCCCGTAATGGCGTGCCTCCTCCCTCCCTCAGGGTGGCTAGAACTCTACCCCGCAGTCCACGCTGAAGAGAAAGTACTCTTCAGCATGGACGGGGGAGGAGATGCCTCGTCATAGGGCCACCGCCCATAAACAATGGGAAGGGCGACGCAGTGCAGCCAGTGCCTTTATTTCGGGGCCAGGCTGAAAATAGGTGGCGGAACACCGTTCCGGTGCGTTCCGCCAAAAAAAAAGCCCTGGATATTGGTTTCCAATTGTTAAAATGTATCTCTGTAGGCTTATAAATTATGTTTGATTGAGTCTCTACATGTGATTAAGTCTCTGCATCACAACCTATTTATATTTGGGACTTTACATGGAACTGGATATCCGAACTATTGTGTGCTTGCCATCGTAAGCCCCCCAATACACGTTTAGATTGTGACCTGATGTTTTGCCTGATCGTCTGTGCCTGATGACATCATCATGCCGAAACATCGGGTCACAATCGTCCCAGGCACCCTTTGTGTGCCAGCGCTGTCTGGCAGGTCCCTCTAGCTGCTTGGGCTGTCAGCTAAGGAGACCCTGCAGACAGCATGCCGGCTGTGAGAGCAGTCAGCCTAGCACAAAGGAAGAGGGAAGGGAGCTGCTAGCACACTGACACTGTCCCCGTCTAAAGTATTAGACTGATCTAAGAGTTACGGACATGTCCATAATGGCTTAGATCGATTTGGCTGCCGATTTAGGCTCTTTAAGCTTAAGATTGGCACCAGAGTTTTCGGCTTACCCACCGCCGACTGTGTTTGGGAGGCTTTTGACACTGAAGGGGGAAGTTGGCTGAATTTTATTACATTCAGCAAGTGCTCTGAAGAAGCTGGAGTGCATTTGGTATTGTGCATAGTGCAACTTCTAACGCTGGGTTTCAACACAACACACTATGGTGACTACATCAATGGGTGGCAATATATATGGGTGATTCCCCAACAAAACAGAATACTTTGGACAAGCATATCTCTAGTGTTCCCTTGTAATGCTTTGCCCATCAAGTCTGTCCTGTAAGGGACCACCTAGGTATTGTGATCTTACCACGGTATTATGTTCATTTGGATCATTTCATCCTGCCACTGAAATATCATGATATTGACTTGCCTGTTATTAATTGATATGATTCATTTGATCTGTTTTTGTAATTTGCATTGATATTGTTATCATTTAACAGTGCCTCACTGTACAATTGTCCAGAGATAGCCCAACATGGGCGAAATGCGTCCACACAAGCTTGATATGAGAACTGTAATGAGAACTTTATTTTCATAAAAAAATTTTTACGTTTGGATAATGTTTCTGCATGCGGTGCATAATTAGGGTATTGCTTTTTACATAGGATAAGTCCAAAGTCAATAAACAAAAAAAATGGTTTTCTGCTTAATTGAATTTCAGTATGACACCATAAACATGCATAGTTCATAGTAAAAACATACAGTGCAGTATATACAGTTTTTACAGCATATCACTTTTTCCACATTTCTGCTCTAGCCTTACAGCCTTATTCCAAAATTTATTAAATACATTTTTTCCTCATAATTCTACACACAACATCCCACAATGACAATAAGTTTACTTGAGGTTTTGGCAAATTTATTTAAAATAAGAAAAAATTTAAAATGTACTTTTGTCAATGCTTTGTTGATGCATGTCGATGGCAACAATGACAGCCAGAAATCTTTTTGAATACAATGCCACTAGCTCAGCGCAGTTATCCTTGGCCAGTTTCACCCATTCCTCTTTGCAGCACCTCTCAAGCTCCATCAAATTGGAAGGGAAGCGTTGGTGCACAGCCATTTTAAAATCTCTCCAGAAATGTTCAATCTTATTCAAGTCTGGGCTCTGGCTGGGCCACTCAAGGACATTCACAAAGTTCTCCTCAAGCCATTGATATTTTGAAAGATAAATGATTGATTTCTACTACTCTATTTCTTTTCAATGTTGGTAACGTCAGGACTTCTACAGACATTACCTTTTATGATGTGCATTAAACTGTAAGAACATAATAAATGATTTCATACGTATGTATCAAAGTCATTGTCGTAATGGACTAATTCATTATCCTAACCTGCTATGTGTGTGATTCAGTCCACAAAACAGAATGTTGGCGTGGGTGGCAGTGGAATTTTTTCAGTTGCTGATTAAAAAACCAAATGGGAATACATTACGGTTTATAATTTTTGAGTGTTTTGGTGGAGTATGCAAGAGAGGAATTACACACACACAAATAACAAAATAAAATAACTGGTTAAGCCCGGATACGATTTATAGGTAGGCACATAATGAATAGTCATTTTCTACTTCTAAGTCTTTAAGTGCACTGTAACTGTAGAGCTAGTAAATGTACCTAGGGATTCTGAATACATTTTGCAGTACTTGGCTTTAAGAATAATGCTTTTAATAATCATAGTTTTAACTTTAATTATAGTGATAGTGTATGCTATGCCATCAATGAGTAGAGAGGGTCACGAAATATAGACTAGTTAATGTGTGAGCTAATTGCAAAACCTCTGAACATGGTATCATCGACAAAATTGTTTTAGATGTAGAGGAGCGTTGTGGAAACATTTAAAAAAGGTATTGTTCTATTGTTCTAACATGTAGTTTTTTCTGCATAAATTAAGTTCAAAGTCAAGTCAAAATTTCCACCTCTATATTATCTCAACTTATCTGAATTATTTTAACCATTCATGTCTTTTTACTTATAGCCTATACCTCCCTGTTTTATTCTATGTCCCTCATAGGAAAATTGCATTATAGATTTTGACAATCTGTCAAAAAAACCTTACCTGTAATCAATAAATATCGAATGTGTGCTGCATAGAGAGCTAAATAGAACTACTTATAGCTGCAGCACAGAGATAGTCAGGCAGAGACTGGTCATCTGGTCATCTATCTATGATAGCAGCCATCTATCAAGCGGATATCGTCTGGTGTATGGCCATACACCAGACGATATCCGCTTGATAGATCGCTGCTATCATAGATAGATGACCAGATGACCAGTCTCTGCCTGACTGTCTCTGTGCTGCAGCTATAAGTAGTTCTATGTCCGCTTGATAGATGGCTGCTTAGAGTGCGGACATCACGTTCTGCTCGTTCACAGACATCTAATGCAGCCAGAATCAATGAGACAT
This sequence comes from Ptychadena robeensis, assembly GCA_036250615.1. Lineage (NCBI taxonomy): Eukaryota > Metazoa > Chordata > Amphibia > Anura > Ptychadenidae > Ptychadena > Ptychadena robeensis. The sequence goes on along the minus strand of CM070035.1, from coordinate 100,327,946 downwards.
AGCTCAAATATCAAAGTGGCTAGAGGGCCTCCTTTATTATTAACACTGGGGTTGGTAAGAGTTGCATATATTTATTATAATTTTATCTTAATATCGTGTGCATCCTTTGTATGGATTTGTCTTTTTAGTTAGTGAATTAGTGAATTGGATTTTCAATTCACTAAACTAACACACAAGAATAAAACAAGATAGCCAGTGAGGCTCAAATTTTTTGGGGACAGAAAACACAAGCATGTGTTTTCTATGCGGATTTGCCGCGGCTTGCTACGGCAGTGCACCTGTGGAGACTGACCCATTGGAGACAATGCCCTGAGCCGCTCCCAAACAGGCCCAGTGGAGCCTCAGCCTAATACAAAATAAGTGACTTTTCCTATTTACATGTTAACTCAGAAAGTTTACATAAACGTTTTTACAATACTTCATTATTTTGTGTTCTCATTCCCATTCAAATATACCATATTATGATTCTTCATGGAAACATGTTCAGCTTATCAGTGAACAGCCAGTAAAATGGACCTTTCTTTTACAGATTATCATAGCAGATGGTCTAAGTCTTTGCTGGTTCAATCCTGCTAAGCTGCCAAGATACACAAGCTTTTCTGTAGCAGCACAGAGAGTATGCTTTGTCTAGTGTATGTATCTGTATATAACTGCTCGAATATGTTCTGATGGCATTCAAGATCCAAGTATCTGAGACCAAGGTAAAACAATATGCTAGCAATATATAGACAAATGGAACAATGTATTTCATATCATTAAGCTAAATATATGCTGATAAACCATTGTGTTTGTAATACTGCCAGTCTGGAATATTATATACAATAATTACAGTGTTTAGGTTAACACATCATTATATGTTGCCCTGCTTACAATAAATGCATACATTAATCATTTTTGTTTATTGGTATAAACCTTTTTCCCAACTTTAGTGTACTTTATGTTTAAAATAAGGTCCACTTACTGGTCAAGACTACTAACTGGTCAAAGGAGCGCATTAGGATGAATTGCCACATTTTTATTCCTATTTCATGCCCTTTAATATATCTCCGCATATCAATATGATATCCTCAACAGCAAAACGTGACACTAAAGCTGAAAAGGGCTCACTTGAATGAAGGAATTAGGAAATTGGTTAGAGCTATTGCATTTATGTTATTGGTGATAAGAATATAGGAGAAATAGCTAATACAATTCTAAAATTCAGATTTCTTTCTTCTAGGTTGTTCTTCAAAACCTTTTTATTTGCACTGTTGCATTCTATACAGTGTATTATTTCACTTATACCATATGTTTCCTGGCACTTAGGTAAGCAAGAAAGTTATGAATCTGTTGTACAGCACAGACATTATTATATCCTATTAATATATGATATTAGTAAGGATGAAGGTAATACAGTTAAATGATGATATGTTTTTTTCATTGATCAATAATCACTGTAATTGAAATAATATAATGTCCCTTGGAAAAGAAAGTTTTCTATGAGAAAGAAAGCAAATGACAACAGAGGTTTCCCTTAGGTTTTATGGCCCAATTATAAAAGATATTAGGTCTCTTTACTGAAATCTTGTATTGTACAATCACTACTAGTGATGGCCAAACTTCCGGACTTTGGGGAAGTTCGGCCATCACTAGTAGTGATTGTACAATACAAGATTTCAGTAAAGAGACCTTAATATCTTTAATTGGTGGGGAATTTGAATTGGAAAAATCGGAAGTGACGTCAGTGATGTCACATACGGAACATGGAATGCATAGTGGTTTTCCGAGCCAGCTTTTTACTGCAAGACTGAGTTCTCTACTTGATCTTCAGTGAAAAGATTCTTCCTAAAAAATAGTGCCTCCTTCTCGCTGTACACCCATACTGCTCGCCGGCTAGAAGTAGCGCGAACATCCATGTTCGCGGCCCAACTGTCCGCCCTGAGGAAAGTTTGGCCATCACTAATCACTTCCAACACCAGATATCTAGTAAAAGTCTGTTTGGGCAATCTAGAAAACAAACCAAGGGTCATACAGTGTGGCACAGTGTAACAGTATGCAAAAAGTCACCTGCAGGACAGGTAAACAAAACACTGGAGTATACACAAGCACACTGGCTATAATGGGCAAGGCGTACATGACAGATCCTAATTAATTAGGAAGATTGGTCGATCACATTGTGTCAACTGGCGCTATAGTATTGGTGAACAACAGGGGAGTTTATTTATGTTGACTGCTTATTGTAGAGTCACTAAAGCCCCCCATACACGTTCCGATTTTTAGTACGAATTTTGCCCGACCGACCAATGTGGTCGGGAGATTAATCGATCGGGATCGGATTCGGAATTATGTACCTGACCGATCCTGACCGAAAAATCGTTCTGGACCGCTTCGGACCTGTCCGTAAATTTGTGGTCGATCTGCTGTTAATAAATAGGGTCGGGCTGATGGATCGGTGATAATTCGAATTCCGATTTTTCGTGCCAGCCGACCGACCGGCCATAACATTTTAGATGAAAATAGGGTGACAGGATCGGGAGAATAATCGGAACGTGTATGGGGGGCTCTAAGCATATTCCACTCTGTTGCTCCTCTAATATCTCAAATACATTAGTTGTTTTTTTCAAAGATATTAGTAGGTGGTACATTGTTTTCTACTCTAAGACCTTTTTACTCATTACCCAAGGCTAAACCTACAAGGTTGAGTATTTGTCCGCCAATTTTTTTTCCAATAAAGATGAATAAATGACAACAAATAATTTAAAACATTAGTCACATACATAGTCACATACAGCTTTGAGTTATTTGTTTTAATTTCAAATTAGATTTTCGTTTATGAGAACGCACAGTACTGTAAATCTTTCTGTAAAAGTTTTAAGCAACATGGATTTAATATTTGTGGCCATCTTCCAAAAAGAAGAAGCTATCTAAAGGTTATATGTACAATAGGTCATACTTGTGATTAGCAAATGGGGATGAGTTTGATCCGAGTTCACAAAATAATAAATTAGTCATGCAAGCTTTACATTTTGCGGATAGTCCTTGATTAATAAAACTAATGGGCTTGGTTCATTAACCTGCTCAGCACCTCCAAAATTTTAGACCATGAACTCCATTTTCTTAGACCTGTTATAATAGTCATTCTTTTTTATTATCTCATAATATGCTGTACACTTTATTTAAAATAGTAGTGGCTTATTTTGCAGCTACGGTAAGCTACATATATCACATAGGAAGGCAAATATGCTCACAAATATGCCATTATAATGTAATAATATTTCATTTCATGACATACTTGTAAATGGAAAACTCAGAAAAGGATAAGAAGAAAGGGATTCTTTTTTGGAAATACTTAATTGTGGCCCATGAATATAATACTATGAAGGGAATGTTTGGATAATTTATTCATATTCCGTGTTTATTTTAAAAAAGAAGATTGTATAGATTAACCAGATAAAAGAAACACTGGGATTCATCTGCAAACTGGCACAAAAAAACTATAGAGACTTGCTGTTGTGGTTGTGGTTGTACTTCCTATGTTATCAGCTACACTCCACACATGCAATTAGGCTTACTAGCCAAATATGAAGAAAAGAGTGTGGACAAAGGAGTATGGGTGGAGAAGGAACATTAGCTAAAGGGTGGAGAGGGAACGTAAGATAAAGGGAATAAAATAAATAACTAAAACAAATATCACATAAGATTGTATTTAGCACTGGTTGAGTTTGTTTGAGTCTGTTGTTTGCACTGTATAACATTAACACAATGAACAACACTGCCTGGCCAAAAAAAAGGTCGCCACCCAAAAAAAGGTCCGCCTTTAGCTTTTATTACAGCACACATTCACTCATTGTTTCTATAAGCTTCTGCAATGTCACAAGATTAATTTACATGTCTTCGAGTCTGAGCGCTTCTCCAGCACATCCCAAAGATTCTCAATGGGGTTAAGGTCTGGCCAACCCATGTGTGAAAATGATGTCTTTCACAATTTGAGCCGGATGAATCCTGGTATTGTCATCTTGGAATATCCCTGCCATCAGGGAAGAAAAAAAACATCGATAATATAACCTGGTCATTCAGTATATTCAGGTAAGAGGCTGTCCTCATATTTGGAGCACATACTCTTGCTGTACATGCAGTAATTATCCAATAGGAGTCTTGTACCTATTTGCTTTGTTAAATCCAGGTGACGATTTTTTTGAGGCAGTGTATGTCCATGGTTAAAGGCCCATATGACCTTAAGGACCCATTCACACTATATGCGTTTTTTAAAGGCATGCGTGTCTGCAAATATACAAAAACACAGGTGTTTTTCACATTACATCTGCATTTGCGTTTTTTAACAAATCAATGAAAAATGCATGAGAAATTAATAAAAAATGCTTACAGAAGGGCATTTTAAAAAAATGCATTTTCCCCTCCTTCCCCCCATAAGATGTTCGGGGTCTTACATTTCACATTTAACTATTTTCCAATTACATGCTTTTTATTTAGCCGAATGATTTCTCTGTCCCTCTTAGTTTGCATTGCTACGGGACTATTGTTACTCTCATTGTCTACCGGATTAGCCTTTATTTGCAACATGTGTATTTTATTTGCTATGTACATCTTCCTCTGGTAATGTTTATTTTGCTGTATGCTATTTTGCAATCTCCTGTATCCTTGCCATCTCTGAAATTCAAAAAAAAAAAAAAAAAAAAAAAGCATTTTAAAAAAACGCAACGCATGCAGTGTGAATGGTAACATTGGTTGTCTATGTAAATACGCGCGCAATAAGTGTGCAATAAAAAAACACGTGCCGTTTTAAAAAGCAACGCATATAATGTGAAAGGGCCCTAAAAGCTGATAGCTAGAGGTAAGAATATTAATGTTTCTGTTTGAGTTGCCACAGTTACTCCATATTATACCCATGTATAGTTAAATTGAATGACACAAACAATAGATTTAATTAAAGTTGGTTCTATCCACCTATATATATTTAAAAAAAAATCTATATTTTTTCATTGATATTTACTATACATACAAGATGTGATCCTTCAGAGTAAAATACAACAAAAGATCAATTAAGCTTAGATAGACTCCAAGAATGCAGAAATGCTGATTGATTCTCATAAACCTCCACTCTGCTTGATTCAGAAGGTGTTGGAAGCTGTACTCCATGACTCCTAGACTTTTCTTGTCACGTCTAACTATTTACTCAGAACAGCTGTAATGCCCCAGGTTACATCCAGAAGAAACCGCAAGAACACAAAAAAATACACCAAAAACTGTTGGCTTGTTAACTTAACTGCAGAACATGTTTCTTCTAGAATGTCCCAGATCTAGGCACATTTCATTTTTAGGCGGATCACACCAAACACTGCCTATATTATTTTTAGATGCTCTATTTATTTATAGTAGTTAAAAAAGTTTACCTTAAATTTGAACTAAAATAGAATTTTTAAAATTGGAAAACAGATCACCAGTTAGTTAGAAAAAACATTTAATTTCTGTTAAATGGATTTATTTGTTATTGGTTTATTAAATTGACAAGTTCTCTGTGTCTTTTCTTACAGATTGGATAGTTTCGATGTACTTGGACCTTTTGATTTTAAAACCACACCTTCTTGGTTAAACAGGAGGTACCTAGGTAATTGTCTAATGTATACAATTGTCAAAATCTGATTTCCAATTCTTACTATATCTTTCTTGGAACTTCTCAATCCTTTATCATGCATTACTAATGATATACAGTGCTTCCAGAAAGTATTACATCCTCAATTCTTTTTTTTTTAACAATATAAAAACAATTAGTAAATATAATACAAAAAGAAATATATATATATATATATATATATATATAGTAAAAGAAATAGGAAGTAAGAAAAAGAAAGAAAGGTGGGAATGAAGCAAAAGAGGATGCAGGATTGGCGCAATACGATGAATCAAATTAGGCTTTACATTTATTGAAGTCCTCAGAGCCTACATAAAGGGACCATACTGCCCAGGTGTCAACATGAATTGAAGAATGGTCCTGAAGGTGCGCAATTGAAAGTTCTATGCATTGTATAGAATCCAGTACAGTTGCCCATTCTCTAAGGGTAGGGATTTGAGTGGATTCCCAATATCAGGGTACAAATCGCTATCAGGAATGGAACAACCCAGTTCCTTTCCCCAGGAAGTAATGTAGCTCGGTCTCTCGGAATATACAGGCTTCAGCAGAATATTGTAGATGAAAGAGAGATTGTGAGTAGGTCCTTGTGCCATTAAGCAGAAGTCTTCAAATGGGGTTGTGTCTTTTGTGGGGTCTACCTGATTCAAGACTGTGTTAATGTAATCTTTTAATTGTAGGCTATGTAGTCAATGACTACCACTACACATTGAGTCATGTAGGTCAGAGTGGTGTGTGGGAATAGATCTAATTTTAAGGTTTTGGGAGATAAGGGGCAAATGTTCCCTGCTTATCCCAGGCGGGAAGGCCAGATTGCCCAGGATTTGATGAAATGGCCCAAGGTAGGAAGAAAAAATATACCGGGATATTAAATGATCCCAGGTACAGAGGTGGGGGGGGGGGGGGGGGGGGGGGGGGGGTGTAAGGAATGGAAGGAGAGATGAGGAAGGTTGTACTTTGTGAAGTATCCATGGCAATGAGATGCAGTTATATAGAAGCACCCATAGTTTATTATTACTACTATAAATAGCAGCTGTTATGTGAGAGAGATGGGCGGCCTTATAATTAGTGATGGCCCGAACTGTTCGCCGGAGAACTATTCGCGACGAACATCGCATGTTCGC
>CM070035.1:100286455-100301166 GCA_036250615.1 Ptychadena robeensis | reverse complement strand
AATCTGCACACAGGACCATCCACATCATTCCTGGCAGCCCTTGCGTTCTACACTGGGAACAAAAACTACCCCCAACATTCCCACCCCTGCGCAGCAGGTAAAGACAAACACACACTAGAAGGCGGGCAAAAGGGTCTTTACTATATTAAAAACAGCCATGGTTGGCCCTCGATCAAAAAATAGACAAGATTAAAATACACATCAAACTGTAACTTATACCCAGGTACATGACAGGGCAGGGGTAGGGAAACAGTGGCACCCCATACCAGCAACCAGGACATAGGGTTCCAAACAGTCAAACAATGGTCAACGTGACCGGGGGGGGGAGACAAAAGGGGTTACCGGGATAGTTGCCCTTCCAACTCTGGCGAGGCTGCGGTCTGGCGTACATTGGCCATGCCTCTGCCACCTTTGCAGCCTCCTCCATTCTCTGGAGCCGCTGCACCTCAGGAGCGGATGAGCTGTGGGTCTAAAAAAAGAATACAAAAGAAATTAGTCCCACTGCTAAAATCCCAAACATATGCCTTTGCTAACCCCAGGCCCTTGCATGGTCATCTAGTTGCCATAGTGGAGGAAAGCTCCCAGGGGGGCACAGAGGGTTGTTGGCCACGTCCACAGTCTTCCAGGAAGCCCACCACCCGACAGTGGCAAAGAACAGAAAGACCCAGGCGAGAGGGGTTATACCCCCCTCCCTTTGTCACAGCATGTTCCTTGTCACGCTATCAGATTGCTACCGACCATATCCGGGGAACTAGGTAGTACCTATCAACTATATTCTTCGGCGCTTTCTGACCCTCCATCTTAGCGTCCGCCTCGTAACTCTAGCTTTATTCCGCCTCTCTCTATCCACCTTAGCATTCATCCCCGACACCGACACGTTGTTTACGTATTTGTGCCTTATACCCCTGTCGATCACGCCCCCCTTCTATTAGCATCCTTTTTCTTGTTGGTTCTTGATTGCTCCTGACTAGCTATCTAGCTATCCTTCTGAAACAGGCACTATTATATACGGATAACCTTAAGGCTGATGTTGATATAACAAATTTTAAAAAAGCGTTTAAGTACTCTCACAAACATAAAAGCAACTAATAACTTAGGCACTTACTAACTACAACGATAAAATCAACACAGCACAAAGACACCCATCCCTACACTAGAATACTCTTACTACTTGATGCCATTTCTTCGAAATACTAGCTATTTCCATTATCTTGGTTTCCATCTTCTTCTATTTTTACTGTCCGTTTGTTTTTCCTTCTTTTTTTCCCCGACCATCCCATGAGAGAAACACCCAGTTGAACTACAAAACAATTGAGGATGTAGCAGCAACTGTGGCCTAGGGGATGCTGGCAATGGTTTTCTTGTGGGTACACTAATCACATACAGAAAAATAGGCCTGGAACAAACAGGGGAGACTCCGTATTCTGCTCAAATGAGCCCCTGTGCCTCACATCGACCCCCTTACTAACTGATGGGCACTGGTAGTCATCAAACAGTTCCCACTAGCTCAGTCCCCCATCTGTAGGCCGCCACGTTTGGAGGGGGGTGGTCTGTGCAAGGTGACTGCTTACCTTGGGTCTGCAAACTGGTTGCTGCTCCTGGCCTTCGACACTGGGGACGTCCTGATGGGTGTGGGCTGCTGGTTGAAAGGAAAAACAAATTAAACCTTCCGAGATGTGTTCCCAGCATTCGTGGGTGGCACCATGTCACATGTCAACACACTGCCTGATGAGCGGTTTTTGAGGTGTACCAATTCTTGACCAGCCGGGCACGGGTTACGACCTACCACACCTTGCCTGAATTCCAGCCTGGACTTGGCAATGAGGTCCGCTTCTCCTGGCCAACCTACAGTAGTTAAGCCTCCCATCATAGTCCCAGCTCGAAGGTCTGCCACCAGGATGCAGACCTGCTCCATGGTCAATCGGCCCCCCAGTCCCTGAGGTGCAGCAGGGGTCATCTTGTAGGTGGTGGGCGGGGGTGGGTCAGCTGGCTCCAATGGTCCTCCGTCCTCCAGGGTGGCGGTGGTGGTGGGCAGGCCGCTCCTCCCTTGAGCCAGTGGTGGTGGCAGGCTCTCCCCCCTTGGTCCTGCTGGGTCCCTGGAACCCTATGCCTCCTGTGGTGGTGGCGGTGGTGCTTGTCCTCTTCGGGGGGCTTGGGGGGTGTCATCTGAGCCCTCCCCGAAGAGGTCCACCATGATGGCCCCCGCCTCGCCCGCTAGCCGCAACCACCATGGCCTGACTGGCCCTCTGGATCCTGGGACGAAAAATTGCATAGTAGGGTCGTGGTCAGCGCATAACATGTCCCACGGCTCTACCTCAACGATGCCCTGTCATATCTACTTCAGCTGGTGGCTTGCCCTCTTGCCACTTGATAGGGTTGCTGGCAACTCCCTCTCCTCTGGCAGGTCCCTGGGCACCTGGGCAGGACGAGAAGTGGGCGACATTGACCACTTTGACTGTACAATAGCAGTGACACACATAAAAACACTGGCCACCAATGGAGTAGTCACTACTTCAGTGGTTCACATAGGCCTCCACAATACACATCTAGGCAGGTCATAGAATGCATGCCAAAAATGAAACTAGATGTCATGTTCTGATCATCCACATCCCTCCCCTACTAATCATAACTGCCAACCAGGCTGACCCTAATAAGCAAAACAACCATGTGAGGCCGCACAGTCTCCAAGTCGCCTACTGTAGAAGTACGGCTGCTCGCTGTCTGGGCCCTGGCCTTGGTGGTGGATCGGGCTTCTCCTTCTTTCCCCTGGAAAACACATATGACCTCATGTCACAGAACTGTCCACCCGTGCATCAGCCCTGTGCCCTCGGCGGATCACCCACACTCTGGCTACAAAGCATGAGCTGCAACCCGGGCTGAAGCACCATGAGCAACACAAGAGTCTGAGGCCTGCACAGTCACCTACCTGCACTGAGGACCAGGCTGCTCGTGTTGGCTCCGGACCCTCGGTGGCGGATAGGGCTTTCCTTCTTCTTCCCCTGGAAAACACATCATGACCTCATGTCACAGACTGTCCCATTGCATCATGACCTACCCTGGCCCTCAGCGATCACCCACGCTACCTTCTCCGTTGATCGCTCCTGGAATCGTGTCCTCTTCTCCATTTGTCGTCACGTGCATGGTCCTCTGGTTCTCTCCACGCGCTTCTCAGTCAGATGGCGCGACGACCTCCCTGGGGGCCCCAGTTCGCTACATTCGGCGCCAACTCTCGGGGGCGTGTTTCCGGGTCCTATTAAAAAGACCCCAATACGAGGTCCACGCATCGCCGATTCCCACGGACGTCGACGATTCCCACGTAGGATTCCCCGACGATCGTCTGTGGCTCGCCGATCCCAGCCAAATCCACTGACCCCATGGAGAGCTAGCATGGTTGCCGCTGCCCGATGTGCTCTGCTCCCGTGTGTAAGGTTTCGCGATATGTTCCGTTTTTGAGACGGTGTATGTTGGCCGATTCGCGACGCTGATAGGAGGCATCGCGATTCCCCAACAACAGACCATGTGGAGTGCAGACTATGTGTTGCCGACTTCGCCATGTGCTCTGCCTCCCGGGTAAGTGTTTGTGCGATTCTGTCTCCGTTGGTTAGATCTGTGCAACAAGGATTAGCGCTGGGGTGTCAGGAGCAGGGAGTCTAAGCAACCGGGGGTCCCCCAGAGCCCCCCTAATGGGAGATAGGCGGGATCTTGAGGGACCTGGATTTTTCCCGCTCCGGTGGCCAGGTCCTGCTTCCCCTTACCCTCCAGGAGGTGTTTGTAGCGACAGGTCTCGGTGGAGTCCCTTAAGGGGGAAGGCAGTAGAGTATAGTGGTGGTCACAGCGGGGGGTCAGGCAAGCGGCTCAAGAGAGTCAGTATCCAAGCGTAGATCTGGGAGGGCAGACAGGAAGAGAATCGGTAAACAGCACAGGTCAGGAATCCAGAAGTCAGAGGTAGTCAAAACAAAGCAGGTCGATACCGGTAGTCAGATCAATAGACAAGAAAGCTGGGTCACACAGCAAGCTGCAATCGTCCAGCAAGAGCTTGGAGTGACCGGGTGTTTATATAGGAAGGAGTCCAGCACCACCCTAGGAGGGGCGAACCTGAGACCCCCTCTGTTAGATTAGATTGGGCGATGGTCTCGTCGCACTCGCGCACGCGCGGGACGAGATGGCGGGCGAGGACCCCGAAGACCCCTGGAACCCAAAGGTTCCCCATGCGGGAACGTTGCAGGTAAGGACCGCGAATAAGGGAACGTAGGGGCTGCGAGCGGGGTCCTGAACATAACCCCCCCCCCCCACGCGGACCCGCGGCAGAGGGACCAGGCGCCCGGGTAAGAGATGAAACGGGAGATAGTCAGCGCGTGAAACCCACCAGCCGGCACCAGGGGCCTTTCCAACCCAAAAACCTCCAACGGACCAAATCGGGGCCAGCCCCCTGAAACCACGAACGGAGGGTCCACCTCGTTTCGACCAGAACGAGGACTGGGGAACCCCAGGGAACGGAGGGGGACCCAGGGGTTTGGCGTGGTGGGTGCCGGGGCGGGGGGAGACGGAGTCTACGCCAGGGGGTCACAGGCGGTCCATGACATAGGGCCCAGAAATCGAGAGCCACCGTCTAGAGGGCAACGCAGACGGAGGGAGGAGGAGAGCATACCTTGTCACGAGATAGGACGGGAACGGAGCACGCGCGGTCAGCGATGGCCTTCATGTCTGTGGCCCGCAGAAGGTGTTCCGAGGCTCCCCAGCTAGAAGGGCAGCCAACGATCGGATCGCCTGGTACCGAGACTCTGGGAAGGAAAACTGGAAGGAAACGCGGGGGAAACCAGCGTTCAAGAAGAAAGGTGTTAGGACGTGGAGGTAGGAGTATTGTAGGAGAATTCCGCCACGGGAGGAGAGAGGATAGTCATCTGTGCATCACACGAAACAGCGCAGGTACTGTTCCAACTGATTCATCCGTACATTGTCCGTGGATCGGATGGATCCGAGGTGAGGGATGAGGAAAGAAAAGTAAACGAGCCAATTCTCAGAACCCGGAGTAAACTGGAACCCGGTCCGTGACGATGTCAGTGGGTACCAGGAACCTCACGACTCTCAGGAACACGGCCGTGGGGGTGCAGGTAGCGCCACCAAATGAGCATCTGTGAAAGGCGATGACAGTAAGGATATGTGGCTGAATGGAGGGAGGCAAATCGGTGACAATCCAGGCGAGATGCGACAGGGTCGTTCGGGAAGAGGGAAAGGGAGGTGGAGACGAAGGACGAGCCGCCGGATTTGGGCGGGGCAGACTGGACAAAGGCAAGTATTTTTGCGTCTTGGCCAGAGTGGCCACCAGAACTGGCGTGAAGGGGTCCGTGGTTTTGGACACGAAGTGGCCGGCGGGGAGTGTCGTGGCAGTGAGTAGCACTCCTGGCGAGCCACTCGGGCACAAGATGGGGAGTCCTCACAGCATGCCATCACGATGATAAGTCAGTGTAGGGGGAAGGAGATTCAGTTAAGCGGTCGGCGAGTGGGGGTCCAGGAGGAGGAAATGGGGTTTGCAGGATTGGGACAGGATCGAGGTAGAGGGGGGACTGGGAACATGCGGGAAATCGCATTGCCTTCCGTTTTATCCGGGTATACGTCGATGAAAATCGAATCTGGAAAGATAGGCCAGGGCCGCGGGGGTTAATCGTGCTTGCGGGATACGGAGGTTATGGTCGGTGAAGTCAATAATTGGTGCTTCGCCCCTCCAGGAGGTCTCCCATTCTCCAATGGGCTATGGCTAAGAGCTCACGGTCCCGACTGGAGTTTCTCGCGGGTGAGTTTGCGGAGTAGAAGGCCACTGGGTGAAGGTGTTGTCTGACGGATCTCTGTGAAAGAAGGCCCCAATGGCAGATTCTGAGCAGACCTCCAAGACATATGAATCGGGTCAGGGTGTGAGGCGGGGGTGTCGTGAATCTGTTTGAGGTATCGAAAGCGGTTTGAGCGGTTGTGACCAGGCGAATCTGATTGGTGCTGGTAGCTGGGTTAAGGGAAAAACATTTTGGAAAACCCGGAATGAAAGCATAGAAATGGCGAACCCAGGAACCTCTGGACGCTTCGTCTGGGGTGGGGCAGTCAGTATGGCTGTGACCTTTTGGATAGTGATACTTCCGTGGTATCAGGAGACCAGGAGGGATGGTGTTGTTCAAAGAGACATTTCTCGTTTGGCGTGAGGGCGTGGGTCTCGACGGTCAAGGACCTTCGCAGTGGTGCGGTGTGCGAGGGTTGGAGTATACCAGGATGCGTCCAGGTAGACGAGCAGAATCTGTCCGGAAGTCGCGGAACGTCATAATAAAGCTGAAAGTGTGGGCATTAATAGCCCAAAAGCATGACAAGTATTCAAGTGGCCGAGTTTAGTCTGGAACCGTTTCCACTATCTCCGGGCGTATACGGACGATTGTAGGCTCCAGGGGTCAAGTTTGAGAAGATCTTGGCTGAGTGGAGGTGTGGGTCAAGTCGCTAGGAGTGGCAGAGGGTACGGTCCTGAGGTATGGGTCAACTGCGGTGTCGAGTAGGCGTAACGACTGGTCCTGTTTTGACGAGAACATCCCTGCCCGGCGGGGAGGATCTCCGCTACAACCCCTTTAGAGCGGCCTTCATGTACTCTCAGGGCAGGGACCCTTCTCGGAGGGGGAATGTGTCCGTATGGATCTTTGCACCATGGAGCAGCAATAGGACAGTCTAAGGCCTGTGGGGTGGTACCGGTCAGCCCCCTTCTGCTAAAAAAATTCAAGGAACGAATGGTACTGAGGGGGAGAGGGTGTGTCAGCAGAGGAACCCGGTGAGCGGAGAGAGTGTCGGATGGGCGTGTGGCTTGATCCTGGAGTTCCGACTTAAAGGATGTTGCCTGTGGGCCAGTCGATAGTGGGTGGGGTATGACAGGCGACTAAACCACAGGGAAAATGGAGAAGAATAACTGAAACTGATCTCGGTTGTCCAGACGGGGTTGCGGCGGTGAGGTGGTTGTCTCCAGGTGACGGGTCCCGAAGGAAGCAGGGGCCGCCTGCGAGGCGTAGAGGGTACGGCGAGGCTTTGCAGGGGGCGATGTCGTGGTGGGCGAAACCGGCATCAGAAGCAATCGAGGCGCCGAGTCTAGGGATGGCCGATCTTGATATCTCCTCGGGAGCTTCGGCATCCTGCCCCAGTCAAGCACCCTGCGCCTCGGTGCCCTGGCTGGGGTGTCCATGCTTCTTCTCTCTGTAAATCTCTACACCAGCTTCCAGTAATACAGGGAATCAAATTCGAAGTGCCTTCCTTTATACATTCTGATCTGCTTATATCTCTAACCTTGTACATGAATATATCCCTGATATACCTCTCCGATCCTCCACTGACCTATAAATGACATCTCCACTCATAACTAGTGATGATCGCGAATATTCGGATTCCGAATATTAATCGCGAATATCGGCGATTAATATCCATTACACATGCCTCTCAATGCAAGTGGACGAATGGGAAGGCTGCAACAAGAGCTTAGCAACACCATCAACAGTTTTTTAAATGAATATTGGGGTGATGCGAATATTGGGAAAATCGTCACTTTAAAAATTCGCATAAAAATTCGCACCATGTTAAACATATATTGCGCGCGCGACATTCGCAATAAACTGCCGATATTCGCAATAAAAAAAAAAAACCCCGAATATTGCCGAATGTGAATATTTTTCGAATGTTTTCCATAAAATTTGCGGCATGCCGCGAATACGAATGTTGCCTATGCCGCTCATCACTACTCATAACATAATCACATGGTGGGTTCAAGACTTATCTTGGGCAGCACTTTACTCTTCTACTGTGGAACTCTCTCCCTCTCCTTATAAGACTTGCTCCCCCTAGCCCAACACTTTCAAAATAATCTCTGATAACCCATCTCTTCAGTCTGGTCCACCTATCTTCTTATTCATAACATCACCACTCAGCCCTCCCATACCCCTATCTATTGTATACTTTTTTCCCCAACTTGCTAGATCATAAGCCCAATTGGGCAGGGTCCACAACTCCTCCCTTGTCATAGTTTATACCTGTGTATCTTACCATACAATTTCTGTACAATAATTTTTTGTTCTACAAAAACCATGTACTATGAGAACCTTTCTTAACCTTGATTCCCGGCGATTCCCGGCAGTAGTTGCAGGTGGCGTGCGCGCTCACGCCAAACACATGGTGTCCGGTCGCCCGCAACTACAGGGGTGCCCACCTTGTAGTTTTGACCCAAATAGCCCGCAGGTTGGATCGCACATTGGTCCTGACGGTACTTTTGTAGTCATTTAATGTGGAGGGGGAGTCTCCTCGCCCTCCAAGTTAATTGGCTACAATCTGCCGAGAATCCCTGTGTTAGTGGAGCACACAGGTTTCCTTTCACTTCTGTAGCCGACTCCTCATAGTGTGCTGACGCTTTGAGGAGTCAGCTACAAGCCGGCCATGGATCGAAATGTCTTTCACCACATTTCTTCCTGCATGATAAACCTTTGTTACCAGTTACAACACATGAATTATAAAATGTATTTTAAGAATCCTTGTAAAGCAGCCCATACACGGGTCAGATTTTCAATCAATCAACTTAAAACGATCAATTTTTAAGTCTGTATAAAATTGTATGTCGATTGTATCATGCCCCATATGTAGTACAAGATTTTTGATCGATTTTTTTTAAAAAATTTTTTTCAATCCACAAAATAATCGATCCAAAATAGTCCGATTAAAATTTCAATCAGAAGTGAGGTAGAATAGGTAGAAAAATCGATCAAAAATTGGTTGACCACACTTGGTTCTCAAAATACAGAACCAATTTTCAATCGACCGATCAAAATTTACCATCCAGTCCGATCAGAAAACGACTGAATTTTCACTCAATTTTGATCGGATTAAGTCGATTTAACCAGGTGGGCAAAACTCAATTCTCAATCAATCGATTAAAAAATTGATCGTTTTAAGTCGATTGATTGAAAATCTGAACCGTGTATGGCCTGCTTTAGGCTGATAAAATAACTTTATGTTAATCACAAAGACAGTTATTTCCTCATAGTTGTGTCCAATAGGCACACAAACTCACTAGTATCAGAAGGTTTGGTTTCACCGAGATTTCATGAGAGTAAACAGAAGTTTTATTTGCGAAGAAGAAAACACATAAACGTGTTTAGCAAACATAACCGATGAGAAAGAGATGGCAGACAGAAAACAGATGTCCGCTTCATTGTTTGCCAAGTGAAAGATTACAGTGAGGAAATGTGAGCGCACTTTGGTGTTTATATCATTTGAATAAGTACAATGAGGAGAATGAAGAGTAAATAGTAATAATAGTCATTCTAATAAATACACAGAGGAAACTGGGCTCTATTTGTTGAAGTAAGAAGAATTTTAAGGACCATTTAGATATTTGTACCACATACCACGCAAGGCAAGTTGCTTTGTGTAGTGGATTTCAGTGTACTGCATTACGGCTATGTACTATGTTCAACTGAATTTCCTCTTGGCGGTAATCCCGACTATGGCTCGGAGTAGATTTTAATTACGAATATAGGTAACCCCAAGTCACATTCAGGATGGTTCAAGTCAGTGGTGAGCAACTGAGTAGATATGGAGGTCCACTAAGAGGGCCAGACATTTTCAATCTATACTGACTTGAATAAGCATTTCTTAATGCAAAAAATACAGCAGGTATAGCTAGAAGACATTATTTTACAATTTTAAATACCTGTTTTAAATAATACTTCAAGCAATAGTGAACACTTTAGTATAGTAATGCACATTTTGTGTTATATATATCATCAAAGGTTATGTGCCTCACCATCGCCATCAATCCTGCACACTATCTGGAATAGACTTGTCCCCAGTGCTAAGATTTTTAAAAAATCGCCTGGTCAATCGGCTGGTCAATCGCCTGGCGATTAATCGCATAAGTGGGAACATAGCCTTAGAAAATTCCAAGCAAAGACGCATCTGCGGGGGACTGGCAGACAGGTGAGTTCCAATGCCTTATGCATTAACACTAAGGTTTCAGAGGCTGCAAGTGGAGGACCTATGGGAGCCGCTAAGGAACGCTCATGGGCCGCATGTTGGGCACTTAGGGTTTAACTACTCCAGCCACACCCACGCTGTCTTGCAGTATCGGCATCCTTGGCTTATCTCACAGGTTCAATTTGCCTGATGTCAGTGATGATGCTGGGGAGGTATCCTAGCCATAAACCTGCATTGTAATACAGGCATAGGGTCCCAGGTCCTTACATCCCCAGTGATTGCTCTAGGGTATATTCAAGGGTCGGGGTGGGGGGGGGGCACAGAGCAGATCTGTTTGGATTTATTGTACTGCTTCAAAAAATGAAATTTGTAAACCACTGGTGTGGACCACCAGGAAGGTTAAGAATGTGTGTAGGAGTGCAATTTACAAATAAAATTGAGATTTAACCTTCCATCTGCTCAACACAACCATAAAATGCGAACAGAACTAAGAAAACTCCTGATAACATAAAGCATCCCATATAAGGATAAACTTAGGCCTAGTTGACATCTATCTGTTTTTAAAACAAAAGAAATGCAAAAAACATTGGTTTTCATTTGGTTTATCTTGGTTGCCAAGTGACCTCAAAGACTACACTAGATAAAAATATTTCACATAACCTATATTGACAATTTTTGTTTAAAAGGAAACAATAAGACGCGGTTTGATATTTTCGTTCCATCAACTTAAAACAATACATTTTTAAGTTGATCGGACTAAAATCGTTTCCCGCACAAATCGATCAATCTGTCAATAAGTCTATATATTTCACTCAGATGTTTTCCAGGACAGAAGGAGTAAAGGCCGGGGTGTATAGGTATCATCAGCATATAATTTGTATTGCAGGCCAAGGATTGAATTAACGGAAGAGTTTTAAGGACTGAATAGTTTAGTCAGAACAGGAGCAAGGGTGGTAGAGTGGGTCTTTAGTAGGTCTGTGGGTATCAGTCAAGTTGGCAAGTGGTGAAAGCAGAGGAGCAACACTCATGTCTCTCAAAGAGCATTGTTAATGGAACAGAAGTGTCAGTAAGTACAGATCACATGGACAAGTGTAATGTAAAGGTACCCATGGATGCCTCGATTTGTCATTGATCGATTCCCGATTCGATCATTCCTAGTGATTGTGAAATCAGAGATCGATCGTTTTAGAATCCCACCACCTTGGGAATGCGATTTGTGGTCAATTGGCAGGTTCCACAAAATCCATCGATCGTAAAGGCTGCTGATTGATTTTAATTTTGTTTGGTCGATAGTTCAGGGTGGGCAGCACTCGATTGATCGCCATAAACATGCGCGGTGATCGATCTGGCAAAAAAGCAAAAAAATCGACCTGTGTATGCCTTAAGAATCACTTCATAAACGTTATAAATCCTTGCAGTGCGTCCCATGCTCTACTGCAAGGGTTAAAACAGATCAAAATTGACATAAGCATGTGATAATGTGTCTCATAGGGCAGCTTTTTAATAATTTGTGTGGAAAAGCTTTCATTTACTTTATTAATAAAAAATAAATACATTGGGCAGGACCCAAGAGAAGATCTGGTCCTGGCACCACCCTTTCTCCCTGCAGATTGTGGGCATGGTGGGGAGTCCTTCATCATCTATTACACTGTACAATGCAGGGCTATAAGCTTTATATGATCAGACTCTCATTTAAGAGAAGTCAGAAAATACTTTAGATATAATATACAATATAAACAAGCAACTGACCCTTGCAGTGGGGAATTAGGAGCTTCTCTGAATACTTTGTTTTTACTGATACTTTAGGTGCTAAAACTACTCAGTGAAGTTATTGGAAGAAGAGTTAGGCATTATGAATACCTTTGGCAGTATAATATTACATTTTGCACTAGAGGTTGACGAGGGAAACTTGAGAAGGAATAAGGGCCAAATGGATTAAGTTCACTAGAAGGCCAGTCCTGCCAGATCTGGGGGAATGTTGCAAAACATCGGATGAGTCAGGGCTTTGAATCTCACAAACCTTTGTAGAGTCTTGGCTTGAGTTTAATGTTTTCCATAAGAACAAAGAGGTTCATTAGATGAACAAAGCGGGTTCTTGAAGACCTAGGCTGTGCAATCAGTGTCTGAAGGGGTCATAACCTAGGCTAGAGGTGGGCAAACTAGGGTAAGGCCTGAGAGCCGGATCTGGCCCATTTAGCCTTCTATTCCAGTCCTTTGTCACCTTGTTGATAAGATGCTGCCCTATGCTTGTTCTCTGCAATGAGTGTACATAATGCCTAGAGGTGTTCAAACGTTGCCTTAGGGACGATGCAGTGTCATGATCATGTGATGACACTGTGGTGACAACAGGCAGCCTCTAGAAATTATCTCTGCTCATTGCAAAAAAAGAAAAAAAATTTAAGTGCAGAAAATTTATAAAGATAACAACATGCTGCCTATCACACATCACAGCCATCATTAGTGATTCTGGCGATGCATGTTATTGGCCCACTTATGGCAGGTCGGCCATTACAGGCCCTTAGTATGGCCCCTTTATAAAATTAAAGAAGTTAATGTGGGCCATGGGTCAAAAAGTTTGCCCACCCCTGACCAAGGCAGATAATCAATATAACCCTGATATCAATCGTTATACAGTAGAACCGTTGACTGTTGCTATAAATATACACCAGGGAGGGCTGCTACATGAATGCACAGCATATGAAGGTTTCCATCATTGTACATTGAGTGCACTGCCAGGTAAATGGTCAATTCCCATGATATACAGTAAGCAATTAGAGATGGTCAATGAGATGATTGCAAATGCATACAAATTGACTGCAGACTGAAATCAAGTTTAACAGCTTCCCATACTTAATTGGTCCTTAAACTGTAATTTGCATGCATTTGAATGTCTATTTTGAAAATTTGTCATTTTATTGGCCATCTCTCAGAATTATGCTAGGTTCAAACAATTGTCCAGAGTGGGGTTTAATGCTGTCTCATTATTGTACATTTGTGCAAAAGCCTAAAAAAAGCCTATACTAGTGCACCAGGCCCCTTGTAGGCATAGAGTCTGCAAAGGGGGGGGGGCAAACTTGCGTTGACCCCCTCCAAGCAGTACCAGACCCTGAGCCAAACCAGGTCCTGTGCCATACATCAAAGAGTGGGAAACCCCTATTAAGGCTATAGGGAGCTCCACAACCTGGCCGATTTTGTGGGGGTGTGTGGGTGGGGGGATCATTGAGTAACTGGGGAATCCCTTAGATCCCCTAAACTATGAATTGACTACAGAGGTTCAGAAAATCCTTAAGCTGGGAGTAGATGTCTCGATTTTCCATACGATTTCTGTGAGATCAATGATCGGAATGGATCGCCGCGATTGATCACAAATCCATGCATGCTCAAAATTGCACGTAAAGTCGATTGAGCAGGACCTGTCTGTAAAACGACGTGGAACGTTAATGGGGACATGCAATCATTCCTATGGATTGTCCTGTTGGCGTCCAACCCAGATAACATAATTTCCAAATAGAACAGCTGCGAGCTGGAGATCGCACGTTCCGCGATCGATCGCAGGACGGAATCGACGAAGTTACATGGTGCAGTGTGAGATCGATGCTGTAAATCGCATGCACAACCGTAAAAATGACAATAGTAAAATAAAAATGTAAAAAAAATTACGCTGACACTGATTTTAATGTATTATATTAATCTTTTATTCTATATACTCATAAACTCCATGCATAGTTGATGTACAGCGCGTCTGAAATGCATTGGGCATGGCTTTTCTGTGTCTTTGTAATGCTATTTGCCCAGAGTTTACCTTGAACGTATTCCTCACATATACTGTATATTGGCTGCTTATGAAAATGCTATATGCTTGGCTGTCTGGCAGTGTGAATGTACACAAACCCAGTTATAAAACATAATAAATTGTGACCTTCTCTTTAGTGAATTACCTAAAGACATATTTTGAAGCTGAGGAATCATGCCAAGAACTCTGCAAAACCACTTTAACATCTGAATACTTTTCTTAGTTACAGATTTTAGTAAAATATGAACTATCTATATCTAGTACATGCATACTGTTTGCAGTAACACTCAATATTTTTTGTCACAAACAGCTATTTTTAAAATCCATTTTATCACAAGTTAATATTTCACTAGTAAACCAAATATGCAGCATTAATATGTTTCCAAGTTAGCCTCTTTTGAAAAGAATTCCTTTTACATGGTTTGGG
The DNA here is from genome assembly GCA_036250615.1 of Ptychadena robeensis. NCBI lineage: Eukaryota > Metazoa > Chordata > Amphibia > Anura > Ptychadenidae > Ptychadena > Ptychadena robeensis. Next base: position 100,286,971 of record CM070035.1, on the reverse strand, counting down.
AGCCCTCGCTGGCATAGCATGTAATTACCGTGCCTCTAAATATCCAGGGAACTTCAGCAAACATCATGAATGATATAAAAAAGTCACTGTGGAAACGGGAAAAGCAGTTCACTTTATTCTGCATTCATCACCTGGGGTAATAAGTGTTATAATGATATCTTGTGTTGGGACACCACAGGGGCAGATTTATTCCACTTTAATGGTTTACAGCAGATATTTGTAAGGTGGCCACACGCATATTGCTATGATCATGTGATCAGTCATTTGCAGGACCTCTGTGTGTCTTATTCTGCTGCCGTTCTTCACAATGACACCCCCATGCCTGTGTTGCTGTTATCTGCCATGAGATGCCGATTTGTCAACATAAAGCCCTCCATACAATTTCCATTAAGTCTACCAATAACTATGTAGTGCCGGGTCCTCCCTGATAGAATACATAGTGATTGTAAGGATTAGTCCGAAAGAGGGGTAAGAAGAGAAACACTTCTTCCAATGTCCCTACTCATATCACAAGGT
>CM070035.1:100274379-100286355 GCA_036250615.1 Ptychadena robeensis | reverse complement strand
GGAAGAAGTGTTTCTCTTCTTACCCCTCTTTCGGATTAGTTAGTCGGGATGATGGCACACTAGGGACTCAGGTCGGGGCACCCCATTTTTGTAAATTGTAAGGATTCGAAAGGTTCCTTATATTACATGGTTTGGGAAGAACAAAATTTGATTGTACAGAAATTGTATGGTAATATTGTAAAGCTAGCCACACATGGTTAGATTTTGGTTCAATCGATGCTTGATTAGATTGAGGAATTAAATCGTCTAATCGAAAATCGATCTTAATCGCATCAACATACACCCCACATTGAGTTTGCAAGTGTGGTGCGATTTCAACTAAAAAAGATAACTAAAATCGTTGATTTTGGTATGGAAACGATTGAAGTTCAGATTCAAGTGGTTTATGTTAATTTTATTGAATCTAATCGATCCAGGAAAAACACCACAAACCTCCACGATTATAAAATGATTTTGGCACAATCGACGATGATTTTCCAACATGTCCGATCAAAATGCGATAAATTTTTCTGCCTTCATCGAACAATTATCGTTGATCGTACCATGTGGGCATTTCTCAATTTTCGTTCAATCGATTAAAAAATTAATCTAATCGAGCATCGATTGAACCAAAATCTAACCTTGTGTGGCTAGCTTAAGGTGTATGGGGGGGGGGGGGGGGGGGGCTTTAGCAAATGGTATACAGCCTGAACCTAAGCCAATAAACCACAGCAGCTGTTGTACTTGATTTATTTCAGCGTACATAAAATCTAAATGATAATGTTATTATTTAAGCTGGCCATACACCTTTAGATCTCTCTGTCAGATATCCTTCAGATCTACCAACAACAATGTAGTATAGGGTCCTCTGCGATTGAACACAGGTAGACCTGATTGTTTAGCAAGTCCCTCATATTACATGGTTTTGGTAAAACAAAAGGAGATCTAAAGGAAATCTGACAGAGAAATCTGAAGGTTTTGGGGACCCTTAAGCAGGTTACAGACCTGCAGATATGGGCCAAATCGATGGCCGATTCGAGCGCCGTGTGTGCTCACGGCCATCTATCTGACCCATATCATATGCGCCCATTGCTGTTTTCGAGCGGGATTGATTGAAAACAGCGATATTGGACATGACCGTAAATATGGCTGATGTCCGATGCTTTGCCTAGAGACCGCTGGTCTCCAAGCAAAGCTTCAGCTGAGCCGGGGAGAGAGCAGAGCCGTCTCTCCCCAGCTAGCCGATATCTGACAGCAGCGTGATGACGTCATCACGCTGCTGCAGGGTACATCGGATGGCTCGGATATCAAGCCATATGTACCCTGCTTTAGGGTCTCATGCAGGTGCTTTCTAGGCTGCTGACGACTGTGAATGCTGCTTTTGGTAGCTGGAGAGTCACTATTAATGAATAGGATACCAATCTTGTGGGACTACAGATTCCAGTTGACCATATCACAGTGCTGAATATACATAATTATTAAACCCCTACATCATAGAGAGAATACAGCACAGTGTGTGCACAGCAAGGCTTGTTTCCTTTTTGGCGATCTCCCACGATTATAATAATGGGGAGGAGATCGCGTCCATGTATCTGATGGGGCTCATCCCCACATCTACGGTCAGCAGCTGATCACCCCTGACTGTGGGTATATAGATGAATGGACACGGTTAAAAATCTGTCTCCATCCGTTGATTTTTAATTGAATGGGCGCGATCAGGCAGGAAATGGGGTGTGGGACAGGACATCTTGACACCCCTCACTTCCTGTCTGCAGGTGCTGTGATTCTAGACCTTGGGTGATTGCTGGCATCCAGCGATTTCCACTCCCCGATGGGAATCGTGGAAGAATGCAACAGTGAACACATGTACTTAGGGCCATTTGACACTATATGTGGTGCATTTAAAAAACGTGCACGTTTTTTTACTGCACGCATTTTTAAATAAACAACGAATGTTACCATTCACACTGTATGCGTTGCGTTTTTTAAAATGCAGCGTTTCCGCATGCGTTTTTTAAAACTCACTGTACATTTTTGAATAATTTCCTGCATTTTTCATTCATTTGTTCAAAAACGCATACGCAGATGTAATGTGTAAAACGCATGCATTTTTGTATCTATGCAGAAACGCATGGCAATAAAATATGCATGCCTTTAAAAACAAATACAGTGTGAATGGGCTCTTAAGGGCTGGTTCACACTAGCAGATGCGGTACAGTACGGCTATAGGTACAGTACATGCGGCTAGGGTTAACGCAAAGTTCACACGCTTCCATAGGACACCTGTGCACCTTTTACACTAGCAATGCATTAACGCTAATGTGCACTGTAGGGCAAACACCTGCAGCGTGCATTTTTGCAAGCACCTTCCATACACTTTTATGTGAGGCACTAGCGGAGTGCTACCGTGTCCATTATCAGCAAAAAACGCAAGAAAGGGCGCTTACACTTAATTTCTTATTTTTTTGCTGCTTGGTAAGTTCTGCGTATTTGAGTTGTAGAAAGGGGTGTATATATATATATATGGTTAGGTGCAGATGGTGTTGTGTGACTCTCAGCTGGGACAATTAAGGCAGCTGATCTCCATAGCTATCAGCTCTCTCCCATGATGAAAGGCTGCTCTATATTTAGCAGTCCCGTGCATAGTGTACGTCGCTCGTGCACAGGTAGGAGGTGATCGCCATGCCTGCTGCCATTGATCATGACTGTGAGTCATTGTTGTGTATGAGGAAGCGGAGAGCTCCTCCCTGGCCTTCATTACCTACTATGATGAGGGGAGGAGGAGGAGTCTTTGGAGTTGCGATCTATTGAAGAAGCTGGAGAAAATATGCCGGACACACCATGAGCTGGCGGCCTAATAGCACCCAAGGAGTAGTCCTGACTGCCTACCATGCCGGCAAGAAGGAGTATGCTCAGATCTCCCCCAGAAGGTGAGCACCTGCCACCGGCTCAGGCACAGCTGTATGGGCTCATCCCTCATCCCTGTCCTGGGTGAGGAGAATGGAGGTCGCTGCTGTGTGTGTGTATACAAACACTTCTGTTTATGTTTATTCTGGCTGTTTACTCTGCATGTCACTCTGTACATTTCTGTGTTGTATTGTCATCTCCTCTGCTTCCTCTGTATGTGACTGGGTATTCTACGTGATCAATGGCACTGGCTGTCATAGATAATAATAGCTGTGACATCTGCATGGCCGATGCACACCCATAGCAGGACAAAGGTTCCCACTGCAGCTCTGCCTTCTCCACCAACCACATTCTGTATGTCGCTGGCTAAGCGTGAACTTTGACCGCTTGTAAATGACATTTCTAGGTAGACTATAGGGCAGCCTATGTACTGTCTGTTTACTCTGTAAATATATTCGGTAATTGTGGAAGATCAGATATCTTTCTATTCAAGAACTGAATTTATTTAAAAACTTTTTCCCCCCACTTTGGAGGAGGTAAGGGTTAGAGCCCCTAGAGCCCCTGTTGAGTATTTGCTTTTGTATGTTTCTCCAGTGGGGAGGTTAAGGTCTGTTGCACATTGACTCACTGCTGTCCAGCTTGATCAATTGATGTATGTGTAATTGTTAATCATCAGTCTAAAAAAAACTTGCACATGTACAATGTTTTTCTCATTTTAATATTTTTATTTTTTTGTTTGGGGTGATGTGCTCAACAAGGAAGCAAATGTAAATGCCAGATGTCATAGAGCTAGTAAGGCAGGGGTGATACTCTGCTGACTGCTCATCCTGCACTCCAAGGGTACCAATACACCTTTATATTTCTCTGTCAGATTTCCTTTAGATCTCCTTTTTGTTTTAGCAAAGCCATGTAGTATGAGGGACTTTCTTAACCATTAATGCTAGGCATATACATGCCGATAAGCGGCCGATTTTTAATCTGACTGACGGGTGTGCGCGCTCTCGCCGTCGGTCAGGTAAAAAGTCGGCCGCTAATCGACATGTCCCCACGTGGGGACCCCACTTCTTGGCCGGCCAGAGAACGGACATGTCCGATCTTCTCTGGCCGATGAAAGCCGATGCCATAAGCTGCAATGAAGCGTCTTCATCGCAGCTTATGGCCGGCACACAAAGGGTGCCAGGCCGATTGAAGGGGCCCCAGAATGCAACGGGAGGCTAACGTGATGACCTCATCACGTTAGCCTCCCGGAAAGATATTGGAGGAAGATATCGACTAAGGTCGGTATGTGTATGCCTAGCATAAGTCTACCTGTGTTCAATCGCAGAGGACCCGGCACTACATAGTTGTTGGTAGATCTAAAGGATATCTGACAGAGAGATCTAAAGCTGTATGGCCAGCCCAAGGGTTACACTGTTTGCTTGGCGTTGGGTAGATGAATCTTAAATGTCTTTGACTTATTTCATCTCTGTGGAGCTGGTCCCTTGCAGCCACTTCTCTCTGTATTTGTCCTCTATAATGTAGCCGTCCTGCACTGTGAAGCCATATAATGCGCACCTAGGTACTGACTGACGAGGGAACCAGTAGTGACCTTAATCAAACTCCTTCTGGTCTTGTTTTTTTGTGTTACCTCTTTTACATTTAAATGTGGTCTAAAGGTAGCCATACACGTATAAATTTTCCCGATACCTGCCTGAAAAAATCAAAATGGAAGAAGGGAACGGTCAAAGGTGCTTGCCCATGACGTTTTATGTTGCTAGATTGTTCAATTATGTGACAGCCTTTTCAGGATGCTATGGAGCATGCGCACAGGGATGGGTTTCGAATCGATCGTACTGTGTGGTGGACGAACAATCGCTGTTTAACTTGCAAATGCTTTGGAATCGCAAAAGAAACACATCAAGGATAGATTTGAAAAGAGGTTGACTCATCTATGGCTATATCTTTAGACTTAAGCTGGCCATACACCTTTAGATCTCTCTGTCAGATATCCTTTAGATCTACCAGCAACTATGTAGTGCCGGGTCCTCTGCAATTGAACACAAGCAGACTTGATTGTTTAGAAAGTCCCTTATACTACATGGTTTTAGTACAAAAAACTAAAAGAGGTCTAAAGGAACCCTGACAGAGAATCCTAAAGGTGTATGGGGGCCCCTTAAGTTGGAAACACATTTGTAGATATGGGCCAGATCGATGGGCGCTTTGTGCACCATGCGCGCTCACGACTATCTGGCCCATATCATATGCGGTCATCCCTGTTTTCGAGGGGGACCAATCTATCCCACTCAAAAACAGGGAATTTGGACATGACCGTCGATGTCCATTGCTCAGCAGTGCTGTGTCTCCAGCTCCTCCGATATTGGACAGCAGCATGATGACGTCTTCACGCTGCTGCAGGGAACCTCGAACGGCTCCAATATCGAGCCGTGTGTTCCCTGCTGTAGTCTCAACTGCATTCTTTTTTAGAGCGCAAAAACAGCGCAGACTCTCCTTAGTGGGTGGAATAATGATTGTGCTGTTACAATCTGACAGACCTTTACTTAAGTTACCCTATAGTTCTCTGGGAATTCTTTGCTACGTATTTAACTTAATTATGTGTAATAACTTGTAAATAATAGATTAGTATAGGTGTGTGTCTAATGCAGGGGTCCTCAAACTCTCTAAACAGGGGTCAGTTCATGGTCCCTGAGACTCGCACCCCGTGTAAAAAATGCGGCACATCCATAAACCATCCAAGTACCTTACCCACAACCTAAACGCATCACAAATGCACCTGAATTAAAGAGAGAGTGGCACCAGAAATTAACAAAAAACTGCCTCCCTCACTGCAGTCTGATCAGAGTTGGAGAAAACCAAGGAACACACGGGTGGGCAGCCAAGGAGTTCATTGACAGAAAGAGCACCTGCCAAATTCATCCTTGCTGAAACATCCCTACAGATCAGGCAAAACATACCACTGATATGGGCCCCTTCAGAATACCCCGCAGTGTCTGTAATTGCTTCTGTAATCAGTATCTGCCATGGGAGTGGGGTTTGCAAACTTACCTGGAGAACCCTATTGCTTGAGGAACCCTAGTTTAAAGCAAAAATAATATAAGCCAACAAGCCAACTTTGAATAAAAACTATTTTCGTTTCTCTTTTACGTGGTGATGATTTTGGTCTAGATGAAATCGTGCTTTTTAGGTTTAGGAATCCATTTTACCAGTGGAAAAGGGTACTTGGTCATATGACCCCTGGATGTGTACGCAAGGGTGCTTTAAAATACAAGTTTGGCCATGTGTACACAGCTGATTTTCCAGCGCCCTGTGACTTGCGGGCTGTCCACATCTTTCCTCTGCTGAATCAATAGGGCGCACTCCTGATGCAGCGGGAGTGCACCCTATAGATTCAGCAGAGGAAAGACATGGAAAAATGGAGCCTGAACAGCATAGGTCAGCATTGATCTTCAATGGAGGTGTCTCCAGCGGCACCGCGTGGGGCTGCTATGAAGAGCATAGCACCCGCGGGCACATCGCTCAGAATACACAAAGTGGACACTGTCCCATATATTTTTTTCCCCATAGTAGGAAGCACAAGCCCTGACATAGTTACTAAGTTACTGCACTAAGCATTTTTTTATGCTTTTGTATATTACATTTGCAAGTTAAACTGCTGTAATAGGCAGGGGTGCACATAACTTTTTTAGTGAGCTCCTCAGATGAGTACCAGGAGATGGCGTTTGGTACTCGCCTCATATGAAGGGTGGTCTTCCTCACTTTTTCTCTCACTGTCCTCTGCATCAGCTTCCTGCATGGTAGACTCTGCTGCAGATGGACCTCCCTGTTCCTGATTGATCCTCTAATTAGCTGTCTCCATCCGCATGTCACCAGCTGGGTTTGGGTCACATGTAACGCTCACAGTACAACACGTTTGATCCCCCAGATCTCATACCTCAGTAGTACAACCCTGAAATTTTCTGGCTTAGTAACTAACCCCTGAGACTACCAGCAGTCCAAATGTCAACTTTTCATAGTCATATTCCAGCTGTCACAGTGCTTTTCTCTTGTCAGATTTTACCCTCACATATGCCTACTCTGACTTTCATCTCCCAGATCTCCGAAACCCTTAGAAGTTCGATCTTCTTCCTTTTCTTTTTTTTTTTTTGCATTAGTAATTTACATTCACAATTTCACACCCCTAACTTTCATAGTTATTCATGTTTCCCTGTGGTTATCTAAGTGACATAAATTGTAAACATTTAACATTTAGCTGCGGCCGCCCTGACAGAGTGCCTCCAAGTTGTTAGTACGCATATGAGCTGTGTAACCCATAACGCAGGTGTTAGCTAGTGTTTGGCCGCTTTTGAGTGCCAGAGTACCACTTATGTGCACTCCTGGCAATGGGTATTGTTTGTTAGGTTAAATATCATACACATTGTCTCTTCATGTCATTGTTGCTTTAAACCTGTATAAGCAACATGTATTGTATTATAAAGGCAACACACTGTAAATTGCACGTGGTGCCAGTTGCTTTTCAAATACAGTAATAGCGTGTTGGGTGCCATTCAGAAATAATCAGTTTGTTACTATGCATTGTGATAATGCATGGTTACTGTGTTACCTAATGAATGGGTACATTTTGGCACTTGTGCTATATATACATACACACGCTTTATTGTACATGAAAAAAAAAAGAATAGTGGAAATATATTTGAATAAATCGCTTCTTTTGTTTTTCGGAATCGAACATACAATAGACTTCAGCTCTTTGGTTTGACATCTTCTCTACAATGAAGGAAGCTAATTAAAAGCTTTTAACACAAGTTTTTGTGTTTTCCGCTCCTGTCCTTGGTTAGTGTACAATACAAGTATTTCCTAGTCCGGTTTTTGGTTATGTTTCATGTTGAGATACAATGTTAGGATACAATACTTCCTTTACTTAAACACTTTTTATATGTTCCAGGTGTCATGTAGAACAATAGGAGACAATTGAAGTAGGAAGTTCATACATCCTGTACATCAATGTTTCATGTACACTGCCTTTTAAGGATTAAGTAATGGTGTTGACAGACTCTTTTAAAACTTGGTGTAGTTTTGTAATAGTTGTAGTTTTGTAGCTTTTTTTCCCCTTAGGCTTGGGGGAAATATCTTTTTATATTTTGTTACTATACAGACTCCTGAATTTATTTTAAAGGCGATAAAATCATTATTATAACACTATAATTAATTAATAAACCAATAAATGGTGCAGAGAAAATGCCAATATATTCTGTAATGGCATCTGTGCTTTGCTATGAAGTTTTTTAATCTCTGGATTGGATTAAATGCAGTTTAATTACGTCAGACTTAATTACATTGTGTAGAATAATGTATACTGTATAGTATAGATTCCCTAGTATTTAATTCTGGTCCAGGTCTGGCTTTTGGGGGACCCCCAGTTTATCATTATGGAGCCTTATACAGCATAATCCTCACATGTTCATCAAAGTCCCATAATTATCAGTGGCAGGGAAGAGGGAGCATGATGCATCACTAAGTGGTCCTTTACAACTTTTTCTATAATTGTCTGCAGTGGATTTATTGTTACACATTCATCTTCACAAATGACTTACTTACTCAAAGGTTACCATGCCACAGAATAAGCAGTTCTGTGTTAAACGCCCCTCAAGACCCTAAAGTAAAAAGCTGTCTCTTTTGGATAACTGGACACTTGTAATCCCACTTCTATATCATATACTGTATTTTTTTGCTCTATAACACACTTTTGTTTTTTCTCCCTCTGCGTTATAGAGCAAATGCAGAGAAGAGACTGTCCGGGATGTCAGCAGTGAATGTAACCTGTTCAATACAGGACTGCTGCAGCAACAGTCTGTGTCCGCTCTGGGCACTCCTTACTCTCTGCTACTCTTTTCTCCTGCTTTCATCAGAGTGTATATCTGCACTTGGAAGGTGGGAGGTGCAGGGAGTGCTCAGAGCGGAGCAGAGGAGAAACACTGACTGCAGCAGTACATGTAATTGTTGTGTAAATAGGCACTTGGGAGAAGGGAGGCGCAGAGAAAAGGGAATTTTACTCCTCTGCTCTGTGCTTCTCTGATTTAAGCCCCCATACACGTTTAGATTGTGACCTGATGTTTTGGCCGATCAACCATGTGTGATGACATCGGATGAAACATCAGGTCACAATCGACCGGGCACCCTTTGTGTGCCAGCACTGACCCAGCAGACAGCATCTTGGTATGCCGGCTGTGAGAAGATGCTGCCTGGTCACTGACACGGTCAGTCAGCTGGCAGCCTCTCTGCTCACTGAGGCATGAAAGGAGAGGGAGAAGCTGCCCCCCCCCCCTCACAGCTTAGGGAGAGAAGCAGGCAGACAGGCTGTGTCCTCATCCCCGACGGATCTCTGACGGAGCTGAGGAGACATACCTGTACGTAGATGGGGACAAGTAGTAGACCGATCTAAGAATTACGGATATGTCCATAACCTGATATTTTAGCCAAGAAATCGGGTTGAAATCTAAGCATGTATGGGGGCTTTAGCCGGTTTAAATATTTTTTTCCTGGAACGCCTCCCAAAAACCATGAGCGCATCGGTGCTTTATATTAATTTTTGCTCCCAAACATGCACTACATCTAATTTTCGGGGGATGTCTTAATTTTCCATGAAGAAGAATACGGCACTGGAATATCAGGGTGGGAGGATCACTGAAAATGAGACAGGGGGGATCAGTGGAGGACATCAAAACTGCACAGGAGACTTGGGGAGTGGGGGATTACCATTTTAGTTATCCCTTCTGATCCGCCTGTGTCATTTTGATTGCACTCTCTGATTCCCGTGTCCAGAGTTACAGTACCATGTTTGTAGGGGTTCCTTCTATTTCAGCGTGAGGCAAAAATGTAAGGGTACCTTATTTTCGGAGGATGCCTTATTTGGGGGGAAAAAGTGTAGTAGGTCTAATTGTGCAAAATCGCAATCACAGGAGCGCATTATTGTAGCGTTATGAACATTCAGCTAGCCCAGCAAGCAGCCAAGGCATGGTGATGTCATCAGTGCCTCCCAGAACATGATGTATATTGCCAAAAGTATTGGCAAAATGGATTCAGACATAGAAGTCACATAAGTTCTGCAAAGGAAAGAACCATGGACCTCCCAAGTTTGTTTGGCCATCAAAGTGGTGCAATAACTAGAAAGCCTAATGGAATGGGTTTTTATAGGGTTTCCATGGCCGGAAAGCTGTATCCAAGACTTACATCAGAGAGTTTGTGTTTTAAAGCACAGCCCCATTTCTCTGATAGTCAGGGCCGTTTTTAGCCAGTAGGGGGGCCTATGCAGTATTGTGCCTGGGACTGACCATGCCAACCTAGCCAAGCCATGCTTGCATTGTTGATTTTGGCTGCTGTAAAGTTATACCAAAACAATTCTATATGAATGCCAGGTATCTCCTGGGTTTTAATTTGTGAATTATGAACCCAGAAGTGGTCAGCTCTTGGCACATCTGATTCAGATCTGTCAAACCTCAGAGGCACTGGATGGGGAAGCATCTGGTGATGCATAATTTGTGGTCAGCAGACTTCATCTGAGTTCCGGGATGTTTAAAAAGTTCCCTGATGTTCCTTAAAGAGGACCCATCACTTTAAGAATACTTATCATCCTTCTCCTTGATAACAATAAAGTTACTGTATGTTTTATATGGACTATAAGACGCACCCAGTTTTTAGAGCAGAAAAATAAGAATAAAAAAATTGAAGTGCTCAAATCGATCTGATCAAAGTAATGGTTCAAATCAATGCAATACCGAATTTCAGTCACTAGATATCACTTGTAGCACTTCAAGGCTCACACATCCGTAAGAGGGGGGCCCTAGGGGGGCGTAACAGCTGCAAATGCCTCCCCGTCATCCTTTATGACCGTGCCCATGTGTGGGGAAGCTGAAGCGTGAGTGGGCAGACCTACCATCTGACAGCTCATCCACCTCCCCAGCTAATCTTGCTGAGTGGCTGCGGGTGGTCGCCAGTTCGGACCATAAGATGCAGGCACTTCACCCCCCTGGTTTCTAGGGTGAAAAGTGTGTTTTATAGTCCGAAAAATTGTGAAAGTTTGGTATAATAGAAATAAAATATGTGATGTGATTTAGTCTTAAAACATTTCCTAAAGCCATCTGCATCTGTAGCTTTAACTTATAATCAACTTTTACAGCTTCCCAAAACAATCATTGTATTAGTATGAAGCTTTGGGACATACAGCCTTTCTGTAATGTGTAGTCACACTATTTACCCATCAGTTTTGTTTATAGTGACAATAAACTATTACGTGCAGTCTGATTAAATACCGTTGATAATTAGCTTTGGTATTGTCAGTAATTGAGTTTTAAATAGCTATGTATGACCTATTTTTACCTTGATTTTAAAAATAGGTCACATTTGTTTTTAGTAGAATTAGCATTTTGATTCTTCTATAAATAATGCGTATAATTCATAAACTGCCCATTAAGACGTCACTAAATCACTATATACTGTATATATGGAAAAGCCTCCGACGGATAGTGCTCAGACTAGGACTTGGTATGAAGGAGAAAGATTACCAGCATCACATTATATGACTGCCAGCCAAAGATTGCAAAATAGTTTTCCAGCAGTAATCAGATGTCCACACCACAGAAGAAGGTCAAGACGCATAAAGTCCTCATGCTCAGTTACATGACCTCTACAGGTTCTGACCCATCTGTTTTAATAATTTCATCCTTAAGGCACCCATACACCTTACAATTCCTCAAATATATCATGTTTGCTTTTTAATACTTTTCATCTAATATCTTATATTCTTATCTACATAAAAAAGTTATGTTGAAACTAGCAGATCTAAAAAAAAAAAATAGGTTTTATGATTAATAGGTGCATAGAAAGGTAAATGATGAATATCTTTGCCTGAAAAGTGAGTGGCCAGCACCATCCAATATGTCACTACAAGAGCTCCTTAACAACCAATGACAACATTTTCTGCCATTTATAGTAACAAGCAGAAAGGAACCCAGTTGGTTGGTGGTTGCATTTCAATCAGCAAAAGGGCATTGCTTATCAATATTTTAAATGATTAAATCAATAATTGAGAATTGTTTA
>CM070035.1:100223971-100254797 GCA_036250615.1 Ptychadena robeensis | reverse complement strand
CCCCCCCCCCCCCCCCCTCAAAGAAATCTTGTACATTACACACTTATGATATCATCACTCAATTGCTGTAATCCTCGACACATTTCACATACAGTGCTTCTTCAGGAGGTATTTTACATCAGAAAATTGTCTACAATTCATCAGACTAGCCCCCTCACACATGTACACATGGTTCTTTCCCTTTCTCTCTCACATCTCACCCCTACCTCCTACAGGTCCTCAAATTCGGAGACATATACCATATTTTCCCTACAGAGCTGGGACCTCAGTTGAGTTTAGGTACAAGAGGGTTCAGCATAAACGGTCTAATTGGTAACCTTATTAAACCCCTTGTGTTCACTTACTGGGCTGAAAAAGCACTGTATGCGATGCAAAACAGGGGATGATTGTGACTTTATCCTTAGCGTGTAATGTACAAGATTTCTTTGAGGAACTTAGTCCTATACGTTACTATACTGCAAGTTGTGACTCCATAAATTATTTTTTTACCTACGCTTACCTGTGTTGAATAAGGCTGTATATGTTTAATTTTTGGGTAAATAAATTCCATGAATCCATTCACACTGTCAGGCTCTTCCAGAGGTGTTCGTAAGATTTTATAATCAATAAAACTCCACTCTCAGATGTATAGTGGCCAACATCCCAAACACAACAGACAGAAGTTGATGATGGCATAAACACATCACCCCAAATTTCCCCTTGAATAGACATGGGTGAGGGGACCGGCCACTCAATATGTAAAAGCAATACATGTATTATACACAATGCAAAAGATGAAGAAATTACATCATATCAATCAAAATCAATGCACAATGTTGCGGATGTCACATCTGTACAGGTGCCGTTACACAATTAAAATAGTCTAAATGGCGCAAATTTCACCCCAACGCATGTTTCGTTGAAGACTTCTTCAGGGGGTACAATATGTAATTTCATCGGCCAAAGCTACATAACACAAACAGCCAACACAAGGGGATCAGTCATAGTGAATAACCAAATCAACATAGAAGTGGACACAGACCCTCAGGGGTTAGTCATGTCCATAGATCAATACAGGGGGAAAGACATGATTTCTCAAGATGGCGTCCCCACTGCACCAACACCAGTGGGGAACGGAGAGACAGACTTTAACCACATAATTGCCGTGGTGTTCTGCGTACAACAAGACCGATTTTTAAAACATTAACTTTGGTAAACATGATCAGTTGATGGTCTGGGTCGGTGATGTTAGGCAGATCACCAGTGGGGACGCCATCTTCAGAAATCATGTCTTTCCCCCTATATTGATATATGGACGTGAGTAACCCCTGAGGGCCTGTGTCCACTTTTATGTGGATTTGGTTATTCAATATAACAGATCCCCTTGTGATGGCTGTTTTGTGTTATGTAGTTTTGGCCGATGAAATTACATATTGTACTCCCTGAAGAAGTCTTCAACAAAACCCGCATTGGGGTGAAATTTGGACTATTTTAATTGTCTAACAGGATGTGTACATCCGCAACATTGTGCATAGTTTCTGATTGATATGATGTCATTACTTAATTTTTTGCGCTGTGTATAATGTGTTGCTTTTATGTCCCCTCAACCATGTCTATTCAAGGGGAAATTTGGGTGATGTGCTTATACCATCATCAACTTCTGTCTGTTTTTGTAAGATGATTGGGCATTTTCTCTGCCTACAAGATATTATCACAGATGCTCGGTTAACTTTTGCAGTTCTGAAAACTAAGTGCAACAGAAAAGTTGGCCAAATATGATTGATTAACCTAAACTGGGGAAAAAAACTAATATGAAAAGTTGTTGTTCTAAAAATCTTCACCGACTTGCATTTTAAAGTTATACCGGCAAGAATAATTGATTTAAATCAGTTTGATTTAAATCGAGCCTTACTGACTAGTGATTTAAATCATGATTTAAATCGGTTTGATTTAAATCAAATCCACCCTGATAATGGTGTTTATTACAAGCTAGCCATGTATGCCTAGCTTAAGATTTCCAAAAGGTGTTCATTTACTATAGTCCATGAGCGTTTAGCCTCAACCAGGTCTTGAGGGATTACAGACTGTTGCTATGTGAGCTATATGAGCTATATATATGAGCTGGCTATATGAGCTGCCAGGAACACATGAAATCTATTGAGCTCGCTGTTTGGGGATGTTTTCAGGACACAGACACCTTTTTGAGGTTGACTTGGGTCGGCATGTAAATAAAGTTGTAAACTCATGTAAACCCAAAACATTTGACCTTAGCACAGGACCACCACACATGCGTAGCATGTCCTTAAGTTGACCAGAATGTTTTTGAAGCACAGAGCTGAAGCCCTAGGTACTAGAAGGATCCATATACTGTTGAAATAAAACCTTGCCTTGTAGTTGGCTTCTATAATGTAGTATTATGAAAGGATTGAGTAGTTCTCAAAAGCAAATTTTGGCGGTATACTAACTCTGTACCCAGATCTGCTTCCCATCGTTGCATCATCAACTGGTTTTTCTTTTTTTTTATTATGGTAATGTTTTGGTAACGGACACAAGTATCTGTATGGGAAAAAAAGTAGTAAATAGACAAAAGGATAACACAAATAAAATCATCCTGGTAGATCAGATTCATTTAAAGACTATAATGAACACGCTTAGATGTTTTCCGACATAATGAACAAGCTCAGAAGTTTTCAGATATTGTCAAATTGTTCCATTGCTATCAATATCATAGATTTGAAACTTGGTGTAACATGTGGATAAAATACCACTAATCTCATATAAGGGTGATGGGGGTGATTCATTCCCTGTACTATACTGAATGAACACTACTGTTGTAATTTGAAAATTGGCGTTGAGAGCTTTACCCACTTTAGGAAGCAAGCAAGATTCATATATATTGTGTTATTTTCTAGGAAAGCAAGTGCAACTAACCCCATAATGCCATTTTCTTGTGTGGTTGTGCCTCACTACTGCCTTCCAAATCCTTATTTTTAGGAAAATGTAATCCCATGAGAACCTCTTCCTGTATAGTGCTGTAGCATCCTTTAATGGGAATTGGGATCCTGAGCCTTCAAAGATAACTTTGTTATAACGCAGTGGAAATATTGAAGGGTTGGTATTTTATGATTTTTGATCAATGAATGGAACAAAAAGCAATTCCATGTAGGGTTTCTCCTAAATTGCACACAAAAAATGGTTGCCACCTGTCTTATTTCACAACAGTGCAAACAACTTCAAATAGGCTTCATGCTTCATTACACATGTATTGTGCTAGTACAGGATGTATTTATTTCACTATCTGATGACCTGCAAAGGATCTACTTGGAATGTTGAAACATTCTAATGGAAATATTTTCCTAATGATAAAGTGTCCTTGAGTGGCATGTTTATCAAGCTTACTTTATCTGTAACCTGGCTTGTAATTATATTGAAAACAAACAAGCAGAAGAAGTTACGTGTATTCCAAAAAGTTACGTGTATTCCAAAAAAACCATACTAGGTTTTTTTGGAATACACGTAAATGAAATAAAATGGCCGTGTATAGCCATAAGGCTATATTCGTACTGTACCTCAGCAGATCTGGATTTACATTTGGCTAATGGGGCATGAGGGAATGATTTGCATGGCTCAACCCGCTGTCCTGAAGTGAGGATTTTTCTTTCCAATCTTGTGATGGACTGATTCATGTGAATACTTAGCAAAGTAAAGCCTTTTTTTTTTACATGTCAGATCTGGAGAAATACGGGGAGAGTATCCATATGCTCAGCATATAAAGAAAATATGTACAAGACGCTATATCAATGGTGTTATACACCAGAAAAATTACATAAGATCTACCCAGGAGCGTCCGATAGCTGTTGGAGGTGTCTGGGGAGGGGGGGGGTAAAGGATCTATCGAGCACATTTTCTGGACATGTCCTAGGATTGGCAGGTTTTGGCGAAATGTAAATGAGATGATACAAGAAACAGCAGATGGAGAAATTATAATGGACATGAATACCCATATTTTGGGACGAACGATGAAAAATCTTCATAAAAGCAAAAGAATTACGGTAAGACACATCTTAACAGCAGCACGTTCCTTAATTGCTGCTAGGTGGAAATCGAGGATTGCACTTACCTATACAGAGCTAATAAATAAAAAAGACTTAAGAGCTATGGAATATCTAACAGCATTGCTACATGAAAGACATTTCACAAAGTATGGGAGACCTGGGATGTGTCAGTAGAAAAGGGTAATCATATGAAGAAAATTACCATGAAAGACCACGATAGTAAGAATATTGAATTAGGAAGAATGGATTAGAAATGTGTTAACTGTATGTATGTGTATGCGACTAATGTAGTTCAATATAAGAAATGTAAGATATAATTGTGTTTTCCTTATGTAAAATGTGTTTGGAGGAAATTATTAATAAAACAGTATAAAAAAAAAAAAAGGAAATGTTAACTTTTTCTTAGTTGGGTCTTCAGGGCCAGTCTTCTATTAAACAGTGTTTTTCAACCTGCGGGTAGCGACCCCCTCAGGGGTTGAATGACCATTTCACAGGTCGCAGTGTTCCCTGATTTAACAAGCAGCAGTGCTGTTTCCCCACAAGTGATTTGAGTTGGCCAATAAAGTCCAAGCTCTCTGTATTCAGCGATGTCTAACACAGTACAACACTCTTCTATTGCTCTGGATGTATATAAAATATATATATAGCTAAAATCACTTATTGTGCAGATTTAAATGATTCTGCTAAGCAGTAAATCTTGTGTACAATTTCATGTCTGTTTTCTGTGTTTGCATAATAATTTAGCTTGTGTTTGTTGGGTTTTTTTCAGTCGCAGATCTGGGCAGTATACGATGAATCATGGAAATGGAAATCCTGGCCTTGATAAAGTGTCTTTCAACCGGTCTGGATCACAAGATTCATTAGATGAATTATCTTTGGATGACTATTGGACTGAAGTAGAGAACATTAAGAAGAGTACTGAAAATGGTCAAGAGAAACAAGATGTTGTTGTTGTTGTTAAGGAGCCAGATGGTAAGGCATTGTCATTTACTTCATTCAAAATAATTTCCTGTCCTATTAACTAAACAGGAAGCAAAATGATATGTGTTTTGATAACTGTTTTAATGGCAACTCAACATTTAGATTTATCCAGTAAGATTGGTGATCAGGAGATTTAGATTAGTTTTTATGTCTCTAATGGGTTCCCCATTACTCTGTGGTCAAAAGATCAGAACAGGAAGGGACTCCAGATTAGTGTGAAGCCAGTCAGCGTTGTAACACAGGAGGTCCAAAGCCAACTACAACTCTGATGAAAATGTTTTCTTTTAACTGTCGTGGCTTAACCGAGCAATAGCAGATTCAATGAAAGGAACAACAATTGTCAGATAGGAGATATCAAGTGAAAAGGCTTGCCTAATGAAATTTATTGTTGTATATAGTTGTATCGCTATGATGTTGGTATGTAAGGTTTTCTCCTAGTGGGTTTAGTGGGACAAAATTACCCGCCACAACTCATTACTCAATTGTAAATTAGCCCAAGCTCAAACAAGTGGGGAGTCTAAATAAAACAGCAAGATATTTCTATAAAACGAGTACTGGGTTCTTTTTGATATGAACATCTGTTTGATATTCAGCTCTGTTCAACAATATATACAGAACAGTCAGTTATAGAACAGCTGCATGAGAGTGACACTCCACATTCATCACATTCCAAAGTTTTATTCAGTTGTTGAAAACTTTTACTGCAGTAATATCTGATAATTAGTTCCCCTGCATTTCTGTCTCAAGAGTTTCATATTACAGATCTCAAGTCAATGGATGTTTATTAAACACTCCTTTTGTGAAATAAAAAACCCCATTAGTGTTTACATGCTGCCATGTGCTGTCTTTCAGAGGGAGAACTGGAAGAAGAATGGCTCAAGGAAGCCGGGCTGTCCATTCTATTTGCCGAGAGTTCAGCTGATTCTCAGGAGAGCATGGTGTTCCTATCCACTTTGACCAGGACTCAGTCTGCAGCTGTCCAAAAACGAATTGATACCGTCACACAGACACTCAGAAAAAAAAACAAGCATAATCCAATTCCTGATGTCAGGGATGTGTTCAAGCAACCAGCAGTCTCAACAGAGAAAGTATGTACAAGCTACAGTGAACTCTTAGTATTTCTTAACAATAGGGAAATAAGCGAATTCAAATTTCCCCAACGAGAGACCATAATAAAATATTAATAAAAAAGTCTTTAAACCTCCCTTACCCCAAATTGGCTTAAAAAATTTTTTGGCTTTAGTTGTACCTGAACATGCTAACTGAATTTAACTATTGTACTTTATGCAAGTTAGCTTACAATGTAATGCACAAAAACCTTGCTAACCAGACTGAGGCTAATGTTTCACCAGTTTTAAATACTGAATGTCTTAATTATACCTGATCACCTATGTATTTATAAATGATAGCCAACAAGTGATTGGTCAATGGGAAAAACGTCCACTTTTCCTTTTCTCCAGCCACCATGAACCTTCTATTTGAAGGACCTCTATAAATGTAAGTATATATAAGATGTACATTTTATGTCAGATGCAAGCATTTGTAAAACACTGAATTCACTTCCACCAATATTTTAAATCTATCCATGTCAATGCATGAATGTAACCTCATCTCAGTCCAGTTTATTGTTTTTTTTTTTATTTTTTTATTTCAGTATCGACTATAAAAAAACAAAACCGATAAACATGCTATTTCATTTATCCATTTAAAAAGTTAAAGCACGTTACTTGGCATCCACTCTAAAATTGCATATTGTGTACAGGAATTGCACACATTGTACAATGACAATTGGCTTCATGTGATGCATATTGTACAGTTACTGTTCCCAGGCAATCATGCGGTTGTAATGACCCATTTCTGACCACTAGTGATGGGCGAAAAGTTTGCCTGGCAGTTCGCGGTGAACATAGCATGGCCAGTGGAAATTATGGGTGTTCTACCCGCCCCCTATACCTTAACATGGAGACAAAGTTTGACCCCTCACCCCACAGTCAGGTGGGACAGTACAGCCAAGAACACATTTTTCCCTCCTGGAGGACTTGTCCCTTTTATTAAAGAAGTAGCCCAGCAGCTACTTTACATTTATCCTGTGTCTGCAGTACTAGATAGATAGGGAGAGCTGCTACTGATTGAGGGATAGCTTAGCTATTATACTCCATCCAGTTATCTGTAGATATAGCCAAGGTGTTCTGTTACATGCAGTTCATCATCACTGAGCCAAAAAAGTCCTTCTCTGGGGGTGGGGTATAATGTATTATGGGACCTGTGCGCTGTATAATCCTGAGCTAAGGTGTGCTGGTAGTTGTAGTTCACCATCATTGCAGGACATTGCAGAGCGATCTGACTAAATGCGATGCACTGCAGAAGGTGCCGTCAGGCTAGCAGCCCACTCCAGCTAACTTTTGGCAAAATCTGTAATCTAGATGTGATTTCTCTCCATTAGACATGAAAAAACAGCATTTAAAAAAATCTGTATTTCGGGAGGAAGTTTAGCCATTGATCCCCCTCTGGCATGACACTGTCCAGGTGGTTGTACCCTTTGACACTTTTGTTATTGGTATTTTGGCTACAAATATGACCTGAAGGTTTGAGAAGTTTGCCCTCCATTAAAGTCAATGGTTCGCCGTGAACATGCGAATGGCGGGTATTTGCAGAAGTTCGATTTGCCTGTTTGCGAACAGCCACAGCTGTTGTTCGGCCATCACTACTGACCACCCATATGAACAGAACCTCAAATGTTTTCCTAAGGTCAATCCTTGTGGTTTTCAAAGGATAGTGATATATAAAGTGCCAATTTACAGGTCTTTATAGTAATTGCTAGCACTGAGATTTCAGAGTTATGAAATATTCTCTAATTTTGGAATATGGTAGTATACCTAAAGGTTTGGTAGTTGGCTGTCCTGCCTAACAGTAGACATTTAGCATACAGTTATCTGTAACACATTTACCACTATATAGAGCTAATGTTCATGTGTCTGTTGGATGTATATTTTCATTGATAGTCCTATGTCACCTTTACATTCTAATGTTGTATATATCCTAACCATACAGTACCACTACACCAAATCATGGTAGAAGGAATATGAATGATAAAGGTTTGTTACACATTTTAGGATGAAGTGTTAAATGATTTCCAGCCTGTCAAAATAGATGAAGCAGCACAAAAAGAATCTCATGAAAAATCAGAAGGTATGTAAATTTTTTGTTGGGTTTTTATTCAAAAAAGCATGTTTGTTCATCACCTCCTCTTGCAAAAAGAATGTGGGCTGGGGTTGTTAACAACCAATATTATTGTGGCAAAAGCACATTTAGGAAACACACATTTTTAAATAAATAAGAAAGAATCATTGCTACCTCCTATCATATCTGCCTGCTATCTTACTTACCCTCTTATTAAAGCCATGTGTCCACTGCTTCTTTATCGAAAAAGATGCAGCGGACACTTCCCATTGTAATAAACGGGACAGTCTGCGCTATTTAAAGGGCTTCCCCTGTGGAGACGCGAGTTTTTGTTGCCGCACCATGTCTGTCATCGAAGATCTGTAGCAAACGGAAAAGCCATGTCTGAACAGCAGCTGTCTTTGCAATTCTATGTGCAGGAAAGTCTTTCCCAAATCACTGACAATCTACAAAGTAGTGTATATTTGTAATCTCCAACCATATTGATGAATATAGTAAAGAGAGAATTTTGATCTTATTAATAAAAATATTATCTTAACACACCAAATTTTTATCGCTTGAATGTGAATTCCCTTTTGTCACAATTTTTCTGTTACTATACTTGAACAAATGGAAGAACCCCTTAAGCACCGTCAGTTGCACAGCAATCCGCCTTGACTTGACTTTGGAAGGGCACCAGGTACCCTATCTAAAGTATCTTACCGAAATCGATTTTGTTAGTGGCAAGCATTGCGATTCCTGTACATTTGGCGGATGGGCAAAAGCAGTCTGGTGACATCCCCACACACAGGAATCCATATGTGCATGGCTAGCTTCAGAGATTAAGGGCAACTACATATGCTGAGACACAACAGCTCAGGATTTTTTCTAAATCTTGTCTAAATTTCTTATAAATCCTTTAAAAGGGATATCAATGTCCCTTAAATGTCACTTCAAAAGCCAAAAAAAAACCATTTGCAACCAATATGATTTCTTAAGTCACAACCAGCTGGGGAAAGGACAGGATACTTCACTGCCAACGATGACAAGAATTATAGGTGTGTTTTTTATTAAGTGACCATTGTTTACCTTATGGGTTGTTTGGGTGCAATGTTTAAACTTTTGACGCGATATGTTCTCTAGGTAGCATAGATACAAAAGAACAGACCAGCCTGGCTGAAGAGGTCCCTCTTCCTGAGACTGATATCAATTTAGAGACTTCATTTGCTGAGCAGGCCTCCAATGTCAAAGAATTTTCTATGGTCACAAATGAGAAGGAGGATGACTCTTTGTTACCAGTAAGTTGCCTATGTTCTGAAAGTACTCTGTTGTGTTCTAATTTATCAAATCATGCGAGCTTCATGTAGGGTTTGACTACATACTGGAACAGCATTAACCACAAATTTGAAGTAACTTTTCATTCATCTACTTTTTAAAACACGATCTTGCATGGAACTTTAGAATAAGAATCTTATGGAGAATGTGGACTTATTTATTATTATGGTCATTTGCTCTGTGGCTACCTTGCACATTTAGTGTTTAGATATCAGGTTTAGATACATAATATTTTTGAACACAACTGCCTCAATGCGACATTTTGCATAGAATAAAAGTATTTTACATGCTATGAATACATTTTTCATTGTGTTCATGCATATTTGTGTCATGTTCAATTTCTGAATAGAGGGCATTTTTTCAAAACTGTGCCACGTGCAATCGCGGCGGAGCACAATATGCTCCGCCGTGATTTCCTGCTCAGCTGGAGGACCTACACATAAGCCCGGCGTCACTGGAGACGCCGGACTTATGCTGAAGAAAGGCGACGCCCCTCCAGTTTGACGTAGGTCTATGGCGCCGCCTACCCCTGCCCCCTTCGCGTCACCGGTGACGCGATCGGGGGTGGACCTGGAAGCATCGGCATACATGCCGACCGCCGTCAAAAGACGGCGAGACCTCGAGCGTGCCTCTCGTTAGCTGGGGCTGAGTTTCATGCATCATGAAACTCAGCCCGAGTTAACTCGGGGAGAACGCTCAGAAGGTTAAATTACAATTATTAAATAGCATCACAACCTTTCCTTAACTGAAAGAGATACTTGGTCTCCTGACTGTCAGCAACAAAGTCTGGGGTGTGGTTATACCAGTGAAATGCTACTATTTTCAAAAGAGAGGTGTTCTGTAATGGTGAATATAAATTGGTTATAGGATGGCTGCTGTTGTAATAACAACTGCATTGGTTGCCAATATAGTGTAGGTGGTTGACTGTAAATCACTTGCCAGCCACCCCTATGTAATCCCTATAGACAACACCCATGACATGACATACGGTTCACGGTTATATTGAAGTTATACCAAAAATATCACTAGAGAAAAATTTGCAAAGTAAAATGCTAGAATATAATAAAATAGTAATATTATTCAAAAGAACGAAGATTTTCGGGCACCGTAAGATTTCATGTGCTTTTAGTTTTCTTGATGTAAAACAGCCTTTTACTGAATTTTAGAGTTGAATAACTGTCAATTTTCCCGTGTTTGTGTTTTTTTTCTTTTAATTTTTAAATTTTTATTTTTATTTTTAGAACTACAGACTTCCACAAGACAAAACTGGGATCACTAAGATTGGTGACTTAGCCCCTCAGGATATGAAAAAGGTGACCGCTCTAGCTCTCATTGAGCTGACTGCATTGTATGATGTCCTAGGTACCGAACTTAAACGTCAACGAGCTGCCAAAATAAAAGTCAAAGGTTAGTATTCTGAAATGAACCGTGAATGCACAGACAATTTTTGGTAACTGGGTTTCCAGTTACTTCTAATGATGCACAAATGTTTTATTTGATGTTTAACACTATTGCAGTAATTAATGTAAACTAATTAATGAAAACCTAATCAATTTACCTACTATTGGCATAGGCAGGGGTGCACATAAGTGGTACTCTAGTACTCCAAAGGTGCCAAAAACGAGCTATGTGTACCTGCATTATTGTTACACAGCTCATATGCGTACTAACCGCTTGGGGGATGAAAGTCAGAGTAGGCATATGTAAGGGTAAAATCTGACAAGAGAAAAGCACTGTGTGACAGCTGGAATGTGACTATGAAAGGATGACATTTGTACTGCAGGTAGTCTCAGGGGTTTAGGTGGGAATATATGGGTTAATTTTTTCATTCGATTCAAAAAGAAAGATTTTTAATCATTGGAACGAAAATCTAAAACTGAACAAAGATTTTGTTCGACCAACATTGAACAAAAGTGAACGATACCGAAAGCTGATTGGACATGTTGGTAAATTTTAATCTATCTTGTAAAAAACGAATGTAATTTGAACGTACCCTCATTTCCTTAGATTTTTGAACAAGAAATAGCCTCATTCAAATGTATTAGATCAAAAAAAATTATCGAACGAAATTTTATTCGGTCAAAATACGGTGTATACATTCGATATAGGCACTATTAATGTACGATCAAAATATCGAACATCTTGATCAAATCTATTGTCGAATGTTCAAAAATCTATATGTGTATTCCTACCTTTAGTTACGAAGTCAGAAAATGTCAGGGTTGCTTTACTGAGGTATGAGATCTGGGGGTTCAAAACTGTTGTACTGTGTGAGATACATGTGACCCAAAGCCAGCTGCTGACCTGTGGATGGAGGCAGCTAATCGAATGCTCAATCAGGAACAGGGAGGTCCATCTGCAGCAGAATCTACCATGCAGGAAGCTGATGCAGAGGACAGTGAGGGGGACAGTGAGGAAGATAACACTACATATGGGGTGAGTCACAAAAACCATCTCCTGGTACTCATCTGAGGAGCTCACTAAAAAAGTTATGTGCACCCCTGCATATAGGTGCTTAATCTACTTAGATGTCCTTGTCTGTATGCAATATTTAAATCAATATATTGGAGAGATATGTAACTCTGTATTTTAATAAATACAAATTCTAAGAATAATAATGTTCCATGTGGGTGTATTATATGTGGGTGTAAGCAGTTTTAAATTTACAGTATATAATTATATATATATATATATATATATATGTATGTGTGTGTGTGTGTGTGTGTGTGTGTGTGTGTGTGTAAACCTTCATTATAAACTGTAATGGTTTTGTCTTGTGTAGAGACAGGAGTCTTCCGAGTACCACTATCTGTTTTATTGGAACAAGATCAGAAGAAAGTACCAGGCACCAAAGTCCCACTCATCCTTCAAAGCGTAGGTCATTTCTTATGCACACTATAAGATACTAAACCCCCTAAGAGAAAACAAAGGAAACCCCATTTCTGTATGTCCATTCCCAAAATTGTAGGCTTTCTGTTAATACATGGGCAACATAAACGTTTAAGTAGTTAAATAAAAAAAACAAAGCAATAAACCTTTGATATCTACACTGGATCTTTACAAATGTCCCCAGGTAGGGATAGTTCACAAATTCTGGAGTAGCATCACAGAAGGAGGTACTTTAAGATAATGGATTTTGATATTAACGTGCAAATTCCATGCTGAAGCTGAGCCAAGGTGCTAAGTTTTGATTTGTTAACCTTTCAGTCTGCATGTCATATGTATCTGCATGTAAAAGTATATTTAATAACATTCATTCAATAAAACGTTTTTGCTGGTAAACCTTCTGGCTGACACTGTTATTAAAGCCACTTTACCAGGATTCTGACATTGTTAGGTGCTGAGCACTTCATACTTTCCCATGATAGGTTTAAGGTGGCCAAAAACACGTTGACTGTTTGTTCGATTCCTGAACGATCTATAGCAGTTCGGGGCAATCAATCCCGCTCAAAGATATGTCAATTGAACAGGGAACCAACATGTTGGTAAATCCCTGTTCGATCGCCATTACCAGGGTAACCTTCCAAAGTATTGAACAGGATTAATAGCACAAACTGGTGCACATCGATTTGCCTTATGATCGACAAACTCTCGAGGACAGCGTCAAGATGATGTCGCTACATTCCGCTGAAACATTCGCCGATCAAGCAGGTATCGACCCATGTGTGGAGACCCTTACAATCACTTCTAAGCTGAACTACCAAATGATGAATCCCATGTTATATCAATTACAGCAACAGGATACAAATTGTTGTATAGCTAGTACTATAGTGCTAAACTTTCCAAACCTTTCTTCTAGTTCAACAATTCATATATGTTAGATTACCAGACAATCCTTCTCCTCCTGTATATCATGAAGGTTGCCTGTAAAACATGCATTGTTGGATAAGGTTGAGAACAGGTTTAGGAGACATTGCTGCAGTGATATATACTGTATATCTTCTGTATATGGTATTGAAAGATGTTCTGAAAAGCTGAACTTTCAGCTAGATGGGGGTGACTTAAGATCTTACAGTCCTTGTGTCAATGTTCTGTGTAGGCACCAAAAAATTTGACATGAGGAACCAGATTATTTTTTTATTTGTTACTGTAACCCTTGTCCCTTCATAATACATTGAATAGAAACCTCATATGCAGCCTACCACTGTTATGCAGACAGCCTTTAGTCCGATATTTTATTTTAATGTGTTAACCCATTCTTAGACTGAATACAGTTGGAAAATAATACTTTTGCTTGATTGCTTTTAGTTGATTGGCCTCATAGAGAAGGGTGGACTGGACACAGAAGGTGTTCTGAGAATACCTGGAGCTTCTTCTAGAGTTAAGGTAACAAAGGTTACTTTGTGTTTTGCATAAACACAATACAAAAAATCTGTTTCTTTTTTTTTTTTTTTTATTATTCTAAATAGGTTATGTTGTTTTTTTGTTTAGTTCAGCAAAAGTATAATTTGTAATTGTGTTTTTGAAGTTTTTTTTGTGTTTTCTTATAAAAAGTTATAAATAAATATACAAGTAATACTTAAATACAAGTAATGATGTTTTAGTCTGTACTAGCTTGTTGAAGAGTGTTATACAGTATTAAAGGATTTCTAATGGGTTACTTTGAAATTAAAGCTGTTTACAAAGGTTCAGTTTTAGTCTTTATGAGCAATCGTTTATGATGATGAGTAGTCTCTGTGCTAGGCTTAAGTCTGGCCAAGCATGACTGGGGTGCTTAAAGTGATTGAAATGTTTCTAATTGAATTGATATTCAGTCTTTTTCCCCTTAACAAATAGTATGTGTATATATGTATAGTTGCAAGCATGTTGTAAACCATATACAAGATAATGCAGCTTTGTTATTGTGATTTATTAAAATAAAGTTAACATTTGGCTGTGTTTTGCGTTAGTGTATGTGCAGTGTTAACCCTTCCCATACAAGTGTATGAGAATAGCTTGCGCTGTAAAGAACAAATAGCATGCAGCAGCATGTTACTGCACAATACAGCACTTTCAAGTGTAAATGGTAGAACAGATTTTAAATAGACCAGTCAACCACGCGGTAATACATGTTTGTGTATAGTTTTAATGAGTCCTCAGTTTCTTTTGAATTGGTATCAGCCTCTTGCAGCCCCTGAATAACATACCATGTGAGAGGAAGCAGTACAGAAACAATCTGATATAAAAAGAAAGCAGAGTGATGTAGATATTAACAGTAGAAACACACACTCCTATCATAAAGAGAACGGACATGTCCGCTTGCCATCGCTGTGGTAGACTATATTCTCGTGTTCGCTATACTTATGGTGTCTCTGGACTAAAATGCTTTTGGCAAAGGAAAAACTATTCACCAATTTTTCGACTAGCTGACTTTGTGAGCTGATTGCAAAGCCCCTGAACATGGTTTCATCACCAAAATTGATGAAGATGTAGAGAAGGGTTGTGGGAACATACAGTAGGTGAAAAATGTTTTGCTCTACCACAAGTAGTTTTTGCATAAATTAGGGTCAAAGTCGAAATTTCGACTTTCACTATTTTAACTTGACTTTGAATTTCATTTATGCAAAAGCTATTTTTGTGTTAGAGCAACCCTTTTTTTTTGTAGTAAAACCCTAATCGTTCTCTACATCTCCAGCAAGTTTGGGGATGTTACCATGCTCACGGGCAATTAACTCTAAATGGTTGACCATCTCCATTCCCTATTTTCTGTAATTAGTAGGAATTATCATCATGTGTGAGATTTCCTCTCACTTCCTGTTTCTCCTTTGTGGGATGTTAAGGCAATCTCTTGGTTAAGAAAAAAAAAAAAACACTTTCTTTTAGCAGGACCTTCAGAATTTTTGTTGATAAAGAGCATGAAAAGCCATGACCAGACTTGCCTATCAGCCCTAGAGCCTTTGCATGTCTCTTCAGTAAGCACCATATATTTTTCCATTCCATACTTAAACAGGGTACAGAGGGCTGGACATCTGAGCCGTCCGATATTCCCTGCAGCAGCGTGATGACGTCATGACGCTGTCAGATATCGGCGGAGCCAGGGAGACTCTGCTCTCTCCCCAGCTCATCCGATCCTTTGCATGGAGACCCGCGATTTCCATGGAATGCAACAGACATTGGTCGTGTTTAACGGTCATGTCCGATATCCCAGTTTTCGAGCCGGTCCCGCAGTTTTCGAGGGGGTTAATTGGTCCCGCTCCAAAACAGCGATGGCAGCATATTATATGGGCCAGATAGATGGCCGTGAGCTTTCCATGGAAGATCTGTGAAGATGTTGTGACCACAACATTATCTATATTCCTGCATCATGGCCTGCTAAGACGGGTGTATAGCGGAAGTAATTTTAAAATTGTATTTTAAAGAGTTTACAAAAATTGAATTTTGCTAAAGAAAATGACTTTGGGTTAGTATTTTGAAAACCTCCGTTTCCTAGAGGAAGTGGTGACTTTCAGTTGTATAGATTCTTTATTGAGTACAGGGGTAACCAGTAACCACAACTTCCGAAATTTGCTCAGTGTTCTTTTGTCAGGCTTGTTAGTCATCAAGCTCCTCATTTGGAGCATGACTACAAGCCTGATAACTTATCGTGTGCAGTTGTAAATCTAGATCTAGAGATATATTTGTCATAAGATTTCTATAGAAACCGCTGATCGTTTATAGTGAACATCTAATAAATTCCTGTGGTGTACTGAGCAAGTGCCTCTTGGTTTAAATCTGGATTTAGTCCACATAATTAGTACCCTGGCATTTGCACTATTTCTGATCAACCTTTTAATTGTTTTGCAGGCTTTATGCCAGGAGCTGGAAGCCAAGTTTTATGAAGGAACATTCAACTGGGATACAGTGAAACAACACGATGCTGCCAGCATTCTGAAGTTTTTCATTCGCGAGCTCCCTCTGCCACTACTCACTGTAGAATACATGAAAGCTTTTCATTCTGTGCAGTGTGAGATATTGTTTAATTAAATCTTCTGTCTTAATATGCTCCATGATAGTCCTACCAGAGAGCATTTCATTTTACCCTTATGATGCAGTTGTCGCTGTAGTACCAAATTGATGTTATACAATGCGTATGAAAGCAACAAAGGGACATTTATTGTAAAAATAATGAAGCCATTGACAGCTGGGCCTTTGGCCCTTTCGTTTCCCGCTGCGACGCTGTGTCACTTATTACATCATTAACAGATCAGTGTGTAGTGCAGAATGGGAGGTCACATTATTCATTTTCCAAAGCTATATCAATAACTGTATTATGCGCAGTGAGCTTTTGTTCTGTACTTCCTAATTTAGTTAAAAGGATAAGCTTTACATCCAACTAGTCCTTGTTAAAGTTCTAGATTGTAAGAAAAACCTATATAGTTCTGTGCAGCCGAACTCTAGCAGAATGGTGATTCTGTATTTGAGGTTGTAGATTCAACTGACAGTGCATATTCTATAAGCATATATTAGAACACATGATGAAGATGGTTAGAGAAGAGCATGAATACTTGCTCAAAACCAAATGTGTCCTTTTTCTGTAGTAGACCCACATTTATATTCTTGAGTTTTGAATAGAGTAAGAAAGATTTGAAACAATTTATTATTTCTATTACCCGATTGGGAAGATTTTCTTCCCTATTATCCCCTTCTGATACAAATGATGCAATTTCATCATAGTGGGAGAAGTAAGGACATAAAAGAAAAGCAGTTGTAAAAAGAATAAATAACTGTTTGCACAAAAATGGCTGGAAAAATGTATCCGTTCCCAGGGGAAAAAAATACTTAAAAGGGGTGTCACCAATCGTGCAGTGGGATTTATTATTTGCATAACGGTAGAGGAGGGAGGTGGAACTGTGTGCATTCAGCAGAGGGAGAAGAGCACTGACAGTGCAGAAAACTATTAGCTGAGTGGTTCTCTCCTGCACCTCTGTACCTCCTTAGGGGACAGGCTTCCCAATTTGGGCAACACTGACTAACTGTAAAATCTTAAAGCGGTGTGTTCAATCCGTACATCCACACTGCATGTCCATATACTCCCGGTACGCAGCCTCCTTCTCAGGTTAAGTGTCCTACTGGCATAAATCACCAGGTGCTGGGCTACAGAGGATCAGCTCATCCACACATACGAAGACCAAGGTGTAAAGTAGCAACAGTCCGCACTCTGGATTCCTTAAAAATTATTTGGCTTTATTGATATATCATTACACTAATATAATACAGACAGGGTCCCTCCAGGGATCACCCCCTGAAACGCGGGGGTCCCTGGAGGGAACCTGTCTGTATTATATTCATGTGGTGATATATTAATAAAGCCAAATCATTTTTAAAGAATCCAGAGTGCGGACTGTTGCTACTTTATACCTTGGTCTATGGACTAACTGTAACTGTATTATATATGTTTAATAAATTTATTTGATTGACTGTCAGAACGTATCAATTGGACTTTTGTTGGTGTTATAGTTTTACTTCATAGCACTAAATATGGTGCGTTTTATTGCTTACAGACCTACCATCAAAAAAGCATAGACTTCAGGCTCTGAATCTGCTGGTCGTTCTGCTGCCTGACATACACCGGGACACCCTTAAGGTCTGTTTTTCCTCATATTTTATATACAGTGTATTCCTTTATGAATAGTATTTTAAATGCATACAGTAGTTTGGGTTGTAAACAATAGATCCATTCTCTAATACAGTGTAACCGAAAGCACATGGATAAACTTGATCCTGCTGTGGCAGACATAAAATGTCTTTTGTGTCCCGTTTTAGGCGTTGCTTGAATTCCTCCAGAGGGTTGTGGATCACAGAGAGCAGAACAAAATGACTCTGAAGAACGTTGCCATGATAATGGCTCCCAATCTCTTCACTGACCATACCTCTTCATTAAAAGGCGTGGATCAGGGTGCTGTGACCAGCGCAGCCCGCACAGCTTCCATCATGCTTTTTATGATCAAATACCAGAAACTCCTCTGGACGGTATGTATAGTCCAAGAGAATGTATTCTAAACATTTTTCTTGACACAGCATGCATTTATGAGACTTGCCACCTAAAGCACAGGATATTCAAGAGAGCAGGTCAAAAGACGTTTAATATATTACTTATTTATGATAAAGAAAAGTATAACCAAGCGTTACTTTGAAGTAGTGTTCTCTGAAGTTAATACTCTGTGATGTGAGAATGAGTTTGGTTTGAGAGGCTCTTTAACCATCAACACATCCATTATCACACTTCCTGATGATGATCACATTCACAAGGTGTAAGTTCCAAGAACTTGCCACATTTGCCTGGCTTAAATCTTTAATGCCCATTCATTCCACCCTATGCAAATTACAGGCTAAATAAAGCACAACCTAGTGCTTCATTGTCTAAACAGGTACTTGGGACAGGATGTGCTCGAAATACAGTTAAGAAACCATTTCAAATTTTTTTGTGTGTGAATGGGACTACTGAACCCTAAACTGCATCATCCAGGCAATCGCCATTTTTTAGAATGACTTTAGCACCTTAGACTTGAGTTCACCTTTTCAGTCCATTGTGCTGCACTGCATGATTTTATTTAAGTTGCTGTGTATATATTGAATTTGAGTTTTAAGACTGTGAAGGTCCTTTTAATGCTCCTCACACAATACATTTAGTATTTCTAATGTGGTTCATCATGTTGTAATGCTGATATGGATGAATAATTTCCATGTAGCATATGTTCTTAAAGTGTTCCAGGAATTGATTGTATAACTGATGTAAGTGACTGACACATGTCTGTGTATAGCAGTGGTAGGGGGCGGGCGCAAAGGTATTCCAGAGGGGCGCTAGCCCTCATTCCTAACATGTGTTTGCATAAGGAGGGGGGGGGGGGGGGCTTGATAATGTTCCTAAATAGAAAAGGGGGGCCCTGCAAGGAAAGTTTGGGAACCACTGGTGTATAGTGAGAAAGAGCCCTTAATCATTATAAGCAAAGGCAACACAGCAGACTATGTGTAACAGCATGGTGCTACAATTGTTGCCTGCTGTTTTATACATTACTGCGCAATGCAGGGTGTTAGTGCACTTCTGCACACCTTTTTTTACGCACACAGAGCGTATTATAAACATGTGTGGGGTGTAATGTGCAACGCATGTATTTCCAGTATACAACTACATAGACTAAGAGTGTCTTTTTGACTTTCATAGGTGTCATTTTGTAACAGTAGCCTATTTTTCATACACAGATTCCAAAGTTTCTTGTTGCACAAGTAAGGCAACACAACATTGTCAGCCAAAAGAAAAATCTCAAAGATAAAGCTATGAAGAGGCTTTTAAAAAGGGTGGCATACGACAGAGAGAAGGCAGAAAAAAGCCATGCTGATGTGAGTATAGCATGAAAGAAATATGGATAACTCTGCACCTATTTACTGCATACTGCTTTAATGGCTACTAAATACATTTAGTCATGGTTATACTGTGCTCCACTTTTTAAGAACATGCCTTGTGATTGACATTGTCTTAAAAAGCGGTACGAAAAATACAAATGGATTACCATGTAAACCGTTTGCATCTTTTGCCCTCTCTCACTCCAAACCCCCCCCCCCCACACACACACATATTCCCGGCGTCATTAATGACCCAGAAGGATGGCACAGGCATAGTTGGATGTAGGCAACCTGAAGCTTGAGTTTGCACTATTTGCAGTGGAAATATACCCCGTGCTACATTCAGGAATTAACAGTGCTACAGATATATTATAACCTACTATGGTACGATCAAGATTAAGTATATTTTTGATTTTGCTCAAATAAAATTATTTTATGAAAGAATGTCTTTTACTTGCTTTTCTTCCTGAATAAACCTGAATAAACAGAACCCTAATAATCTGAAGAATACAAATTCATTTATGCAACCACATCTTGTCCAGCAAGCTTTGTGCTGTTCGGTTGCAAATTGTGTGTATATAATGCCCTCTAGTGGATATTTATGTGTATTTGTCTTTTTCCTGTATTCTAAGCTACATATACACTGTTTTAGTTGTGTTTGATCGTTTGCAATAACCAGAGAACAAACTAGCACAGTACACTGACAAGCGAGCAGCACCCTGCTGTGTCCTCCCTCATAGTAGACTATGAATGTTAAGCAGGATAGGTTTCTTGACGAATCCATTTCACCAACTTGCCTGACTGCTGTACGCACCTAAGATATTCACCTAAGACAACCAAGATAGATCACCTGGACAGAATATTGTGACATAGGCTGGCTATCTTTATGTTGTGTTGCTTTTTATCAAGTTCATGATTAACAAGGCCAACCTATCAAGAAGTGATGTAAAGAATTGGTGGCCCGATTCTCATGCACTACTCTCATCAGGGAATCTGTTATGGTTTTCCGTCTTAGTTCCTAAGTTTGCATGCCAGACTTGCAGAAGGATGTTGTCCACAGTTACTGTGCAGGAGAGATCTACTCTACATTGCTACATTGTGTCTACCACCTAAATGCACCTAACTGACTTAAGGGGCTATGATTTATGTTAGCATTTGCTTTGTTTATTCAGGTTGTTTTTCAGGTTGGCATGACTACACATTCTCAAATCCTTAATACAACAGTGACAACACAGGTCACTTTACCTACTAATATTTAGATCAGGGGTCGGCAAACTTTTTGACTTGGGTCACATTGGCTTCCTAAATTTGATAAATGGGCTTGACCAAGAACCTGTTATGACCGACCTACTATAGGTGTGCCAATTCCATGCATCACTAACGATGGCAGTGATAAGTAATAGGCAACATATGAGAGGAACATTGTTTTCTTTTTACATTTTCTGCACTTAATAAAAAAAATGCTCATTCCTTTCACTGAGCAAAGATAGTTACTAGAGACTCTTGTTGTCATCATGAGGATTTGCCCACAGTGTCATGATCACGCCACTGCATCATCGCCAAGGCAATGTATGGACACTTCTAAGCATTATGTGCATTCATTCGGTGGGGAAAAAAACATTTTCAACAAGGTGATAAAGTGTGGAAAAAAAAGCTAAACAGGCCATGTTCGGCCCCTGGGCCTTAGTTTGCCTACCCCTGGTTTAGATTCTCCAACAAGATGGGTTCCTGAAGCTTAAGAAGGGGTTACACTGCCAGGATTCCCACTGTGGTTACAGGGCAGTGGCCATTTACTGCACAAGCCGTATCTCTGCAGCTTTTGCAAATTTTGTGCTGGTGCGCAGCTGTCATTCTTCTTCCAACCGCCCCTATGGTGACCCTAAAGACAGCCAACTTGCAAATGTGGCATGTTGCATCCACTCAGAGTTTGAAGCGAACAGTTGGCCAGGAGTGGCAAACAGGCAGCTCCTAACTGACCATATGAATGTGGCTTTTCTACATAAAGGACAGGGCAAAGAAATCTACAAGTTTTTCTATCTGTCCCATATTACCAACCACTAGTAAAATGAAGCATTTGCTTTTTATATTTCAATTTCCTAAAAGTGTATATTTTATTTTGATAGAATGATAAACCTCAGGGATTCATACGGGTACAAGCTCCTCATTTTTCCAAAGTTTCTATGGCGGTACAGCTGACAGAAGATTTAAAAGCTGGTGACATTTTGGCACGCTTCCTGAATCAAGAAAGGTATAGGCTTCTTTATTTCTATAGCACTGTACTTCTATCTTGTGCATTGTGGACATCTGTAACTTCTGCTTGTGGGTGAGCAGTTACTTTATATTCTCCAAATCCTGTTGTCCTTAAATGTTCCCACTCGCACTAGCTAGCATAATAAAAGGAATATCTTAATTTCTAGAAAATAGGCTTTCTTAGCATATCTCATACATATTTTAGCCATGGCTGCCTGCTGTTTAAAATCTTGGTTTGCAGAAAAAAAACACTTTATACAAGTTGTCATGTTGATCTTGAATTCAAGGCTCCCAAGGAGCTCAATAGCTAATGAAACCGGCAGTAGGGCACATGATAATATATTTCTTCTAATATACCTTTTTTAGCATGAACATTTAAAGGACTTTTTTTACTTTAAGAACATTGGGAGCCTTCAACTAAAGTATTTAAACTATGTGATTTGTCATATGATGGTGGTATAATTTTGATAATTTTTTTCTTTGGTAGTGGTGCTGCAATGTCTCTGTCAAGAGAAGAAGTTAGTTTGTATGAAATTGGAGGAAATATTGGTAAGTTGTTATTGCTATAAACACTCTCTTTACTATGTCTTGGGAATAATAAAGGGCACCAGCTCTGTTGAAGATGTACCATCTTTAGCCTTTTGTTAGATGTGAATTGACTCACTGTTACCTGCACAATGCAATCTTCAACTCTCCTGAAAATAGCAGTGGAGGAGCAAAAAAAAGGTAAGTATGAGCTGCAAGTGATAAGAATATTAACCTGCATGAGGAGGGGGGTTCCACATTCGTCAGGACCCCCTCTGCTAAGTGTATTGCTTGGTGGGAGGTCCCAATGGAGCACATTTACTTACCTGCTGGGCGGAAGCTGTGTTCTCACAGCGCTGAGCCGTTCCACCGTTCAAACAATATAGAGCAGGAATCGTGCAGAGGCCATTTTAGGAATGCAAACCCAAACCTTATCTTTACAACTTTTTTGCACCAATTGCACCAAACTTGGTAAAGGATATAATAGGAATAGGATAGCCCATTTTCTAGCAAAAACTACATGCCTACCCTCAAGCTTCTTGTACACAGAAGAGAATGGTCCAGTACTGGAGCTTCATGTGTCTCAAGCTTTTAATGAGTAAAATGGAACTTAAGGTAGCCATAGTCAAGGCAATTCTCCCTCCATAGATGCATCATGCTGAAGCCGGCCCCTCAGCTGATCTGCGGGCGCACCTTGTGTGCTGGCCATTCCTATGGATGGGGACTGCGGTCCCCATCTAAAGTAATGGGATGGTTCGGGAACTTACCGACATTTTAGATTCCTGGTTTATCTGTCCATGTGGGCCCACCTGATTTGCGGCCAAGCAAAAATCATGTGGAAATTGGCCCATGTATGGCTTCCTTTACAAATACCAATGACACTGAACAGTTCTAGAAATTCACCTCTAAATCAAAGGAAATATTTATGGAGACTAACGCAGGGTACAGACATTCGAGCCATCCGATGGTCCCTGCAGCAGCATGATGGTCATCACGCTGCTGTCCAATATCAGCGGAGCTGCGGAGACAGCTCTGATCTCTCCCCGGCTCAGCCGATGCTTGAGAGCGGCGTAATGCGGCCAATGTCCGATATGCCATGGCCGCATATGATATGGGTTTGAAACTGCCATCGATCTGGCCCATATGTTCACGTCTGTACCCTGCTTAAGGAAAAACCACCCTGCATAAAATATAGCTCAAAAATGGGACAATGAGCACTTTTTAGGCACACTGTATTTACGTAATGCAGGTAATTAGAGTTTAAGAATTTTTTTTAAACGTAAAGCTGTATTATTTACTCCATTCAATACATGAATTTGATTACATAGAATTTTACAATATATATAAATTATTTAAAAGTTCACATTTGTGTCACAATGAGCACATATCCAACGCGTTTCACAGATTATCTGCTTCATCAGGGGTATTTGTGCTTTAATGTATATTTTATAGTTTTTTTCTCTTTCGTGTAAATAAATTTTTTTGCAATTTAGCAAAGACAGTGCAAGATGAAGGAATGGGACAAAGTAAAGCCCCCATACTCCTTTAGATCACTCCATACAATTTTCTTAAGATCTACCAACAACTATGTAGTATACATAGTCCAGCTCTCAAATCAGTTTCCAATCAAAGAGTTGAACCTGAGAAATAGTTTGTTGTGTCCAAATGGTGACAGGGTTGAGAGATGGTCTTATTGCCAGATAGCTGGTCTTATCACCAATTTGTTTGTCAGGTGAAATGGGCTGGTTTTGGTAACATTAATCAATTATAAAATAGGTTTCTTTAGAAGTGTATGAGGACATTTTGTTCGACACATGGAGCCTTCGGATTGACGCCTAGACAGCATGATCTTTCATTAAAGATAGAAAATAATTATTGAAGCATTCCAATGAAAATGACTTAAATTTAGACAAGTAAAACACTGTTGTTTTAGAGGTTCTGTTTTCTGGTCAATCATTTTGACATGTTCTGTCTGTTACTTTAGGAGAACGCTGTCTTGAAGATAGGACATATATGAAGGATCTATCTCAACTCAACCCTCATGCTGAATGGGTTATAAAACCGAAGCCCAAGGAATGACCTAAATAGAAAGGAAAACCACTTAAGCTTTCAGAAGGCTTCATACAGACTTGAGAACAAGACTCATGAAAATAAATAATGCCTGTTAATAGTAAAGGGTATTCTATACCGACATCCATGTTTATTTAAATGTGAGTGAATGGCTTTCTCAACTTTAACTGCCAATAATACCCCAGGTACTTTATTACTATTGACACCGAGGACACATCTGTGAAGACTGCATAGATATTCTTATTCTGCTATCGTGAAATGTTGTATTTAAATGTATACATGGATAAAAATATCTCAAAATATTTAAATCAGTCTTTATAAAATATAAGAAAACCATAATGTCTAAAGAATAGCAGGTGCTATAAGGTGGTAACATTTATCATTTCCAAACCTGGCAAATACACTGCCTGGCCCCAAAAAAAATTACCAAATTACACTGGTGGGCGCATCAAGGTAAGAAGAGAGGCAGATGAAGTGATGCACCCATCATACCTTGTGCCTACTGTACAAGGGGGTGGGGCAGTGCTACAGTATGATCTGGGGTTGCTGCAGTTGGTCAGGTCTAGGTTCAGCAACAGTATGTGCTCCAAGAATGGGGTTAGCTGACTACCTGAATATACTGAATGACCAGGTTATTCCATCAATGGTATTTATCTTCCCTGAATGCACGGGCATATCCCAAGATGACAATGCCAGGATTCATCTTTGGGAAGCGCTGGAGAAGGTTTTCTGCAGTGGGCAGACTCATCATGTAAGATGAAAATAAATCTTGTGACATTAAAGAAGCTTTTTGAAACAATGCCACAGTGAATGTGTGCCGTAATCAAAGCTTAAAGAGGTCCAACGTAATAATAGAGTGTTTTGGGGTTTTTTTGGGGGGGGGGGGGGGGGGGGGGGGGGGGGGGGCAGGCAGTGTATTTTCTATAAAAAGTGTGAGGTGGCACTTAACAAGTAAAATCCTGGGTGTTTTTTAGTCTGAACAATAGATACAATTAGATAAGCATTTTTAGAGAAGCATGCATATGAAAGTGGCTGTAGAGATATAGGAGGTTTTTTTTTTTTGGTTTTTTTTTTTATGCACCATAATTGCATCCATTGCTAATCAAAAGAATGGTTTCCACGGTGCTTTCAGGATCTGGTGAGTTGTGTTTATACGCAGAACACTGCGTAAAGAAAAATTATAATTTTTCTTGAAACCCTTTAAGTGCAAAGAAATTGGTCTATACTTTTAACTTGCTGAGTAATTAAGAGAGAGATGTGCATATATCTTTGGACCTTTTGTCATTTTTTCTTTTTAGAGAATTTGTCTTTTGAGTAGGCATTTGTAAAGCCGGGTATAGACTAGCAGATTGGGTGCGCCCACCTTGCAAGATCGACCAGGAATCTGCAGCATGTCGGATCGCATGGTGATCCAAAATGGCGGTAAATTTCCGGCCGATCCCATTACTTTGGATAGGGGCGGCAGTCAGAGGGTGCCCGGCCGATTCTCTTCAAGACTGGCTGTGCATGATGAGGTCATCACGCACAGTCGATCTGCAGCAGCATCGGGCAGAAAACAATATGTCTATGCCCAGCTTAACTTAAAAACATAGGTTAAGTTGCTTAGTCTTGCAACAGGTTTCTTTAAAGTGGTCCTGCAGAACACAACCATAACTCCTATAAAATGTATAGTAATATACTTTTAGTTTCTCATATCTAGTAAGGTAAACCTGCTGTTTGCTCCCTGGCTGATGGCCGATTTTAACTAGTTGAATGGTTGAATGAAGTGCTTACTCTTAGTACAGTGGTTCCTTCCTCTGGCTTGTATATCCTACAATGATAAATGGGTTCACTGAAGAAACCACTGTGTTTAATATAAGGCGCATGTATAGTATTATTATACATACCTGGGAATGTTTAATACTAACAGCAACCAGGAAATAGTAAATGCATAACATCACCAAGATTGGGGCAACTGAAATAGTAATGCTTCAGCATAAATGTTTGTGGTTACATGTCCAATGTCGGGTTACATTGCAGTGCAGGTGCCTTTACCTCTTATAGAGTAATTGTTCCACAACAATTATGGTTTATATAGGGGACAGTTTACCTCTTGAGATAAATGTTTTCCTAGTAGCCTTTTTCAAGCATCTCTGAATCTGCTGATTATGAGAGAGGTAGCGGGTGGGCAACGTTCAAATGACTGATGTACAGCAAACATATGCTATAGTTTTTATGTTGGACTGTAAAATATAGTTTCCAGTATACTGTTAATATAAATCCACCTCAAGGCAAATAAATGAAGGAATTGTACATTTTTTTTACTAGAAAATGCATATTTTCTGTATATAAGTTTATATATTTGCAGAATATTCATTTGTCATATTTGTCAGGGACTGGTGGCTGTGCAAAGTAAATAAAGCATAAGCTGTATCCTATTTAATGTCTTTTTTTTTTTATTTTTTTATTTTTTTTTTATGTCACAAGACCTGTCTTTTAGCAAACGTTTACTTGACATTTTTGTAAGTCTACATTTTAGGTTGGTCTTTAAAACACTTGGCATTATTTGTCTAAAGTGTGTGTTTGTGTGTACATATGTAAAATCTGTATAGATGCTTTAGAAAGTCCCCCCCCCCCCCCCCCCCCCCCCCCCCCCCCCCCCCCCCATTGGTTTTTCAGTTTTGTTATGTTGCAGCCTGATTCTACAATTGTGTAATTGTGTTTTTTTTTTTTCCTTCATGAATATAAACTCAGTAACCCCATAATGATGAAGCAAAATAAACATTATTTTATAAATGTATTGAAAGGAACAAAACTGAAATCTGACATATCCAAAAGTATTAAGACTCTTTACTAAAAGGTCACCAAAAGTCTGAAACCATAATAAAACACTAAATCGCTTTTTTTCTTTTGTGTAAATTCCTTTTTTTTTGTAATGAAATTAAATTTGTCACTTCATCTGAGCTGTCACAATAGTAAAAGGTTTGTTCCAAAACCCCCACAAAATATGCTTACTTCAGTGACCGTGGCCATGTTTATTCCTGTGTACCTGTGGTCTTCCGGTCCTGGCTGGACCACTCTAGTATATTAGGGGTTGCACGTTATGAGAGCCAGGGAGAGGGGCTGTGAGGGATCTTCTTAAATTATTCTTTACAGGTATGTTTTGGTTTTTTTTGTTTATGCCTTCCTCCCTATTATCGGCACTTCTAGTGCCATTCATGCAAATATGTACTTCTTGTGGTAGGTCTGCTTTAACTTCAAAGTTTTGGTCATTGTCATATTGGCCCTACACCCCTAATCTAGTGTCCTGATCACTGTGGAACAGGTTTTCATTGATATGTCCTTTGCTCCATTCAGCTTTTCCTCAATTTTACCATTTTCCAACTTCCTCCTGCTGAAAAACACACAATAGGATTTGGCTTCCGCCATACTTTACTGTTGGTAAGGAATTTTGCAGGTAATGAGTAGTATCTGATTTCCAAACTGGTCAATATGTCATCAGACCAGATAAATCGTTTTTGTTTGCAAACTCCAAGTGGGCTGTTTTTTCACTGAGATGCTGCTTTCATCTAGTCCCTCACTTAGGCTGGGTCTACACCTTGCATCCCCAGAAACCACGGGTATTGTTATGGACACATCGATGTTACATCCATAGCAATTGCTTGCAGTTTGCCCGCTGTTTGGGTGCGGTTTCTGTGAGTTTCGGCAATGCACCATATGCTTTCAAACTGTGCCCAAAAACACATAGGGCACAGTTTGCTGACATTAAGCATTATGTGGAATCATGACACAGATGGATCCACAATGCCCAATCTGGTGCCACCACGTGCCTTGACGTGGGTAATGATACACCAGTCTGCACTACACATCTGCCGCCACTAAGTAGTAGACCCAGCCTTATAAATCCTAGATTGGTGAAGGGCAACAGTTATAGTTGTCCTTCTGAAACTTCTTACCATCCCCAGTTTTGTCGACGACTGCCTTTTGGCATCCTGGTTGTGATAAATTGTTAAAGAATACAAAGTAAATGTGATATTTGAGTTTTTTTCTTTCTAAATAATGTGCACCATAGTCTAACATTTGGTCGTTTGCCTTCTTCGAATACTAAGTGTAGATTAGAGAAAAAAGACACATATATACAACCTCATACACACACATCCTGGATGGGCTTTGCATCTCAAATATATTTCATTGTGCTTTCTTTGCATTTGTCCTTATGATTTAAGTCATTTTAGAGTAAAAGCAGGAAACTTTAATTTCATTAATTTATGATATTATGGGCTCAAGGCACAGAGCTGTTTTCTCTCATTTGCTTTTATTTTCTTCATATCCTACCTCATATCTCTTAAATCACATTTCATGAACTTGCCTAAAGGCTAACTGCTGTTTAACGCAAAGTGCACTTATCCACATTACCCCCTGCCGCTAGTCTAAACCATCATAAAGTGATACTGAATGTGATTGGCTGTCCAAGTTTCTGTGGTTTGTTCACATGCAGTGCTACAATTCTTCTGGTTTTCATGTTTAAAATTAAACACCGTTCTAGCATGGATAGTACTCATTAGTACAAATATCTTGCAATAGCTTGTTGTGAACACTTCTGTTCTACATGCTGAAATTCATAAGAACAATGCCCCATTTCCAGGTAGCTGACATCCCACAACCTACCCATACAGATCGTGCAGGTGTTTGGGAGACATTTGTCAGATATTGACATCCGCCCTCATGGAATTTTTATGTGCGACTGCCCAAAAAGACCTCATGTTGCAATATCCAGGGAGCTGCGGTTTTTGGGCTGTAAACTGGCAGTTAGTAACCGCATGTTATTTCTGATGGATTGCTCTTCTGATGGTAAAGACGGGCAGCCCAATTCGACAGCCGATTGGCCGTGCGCGTTCCTGCAATCTATTGGCGGTCGGGTCGACAGGGTTGGCAGAGAATCTGGTGGGCCCCCTGGTCATATTGGATCCCATTAGTTTGGACGTAATGGCCGGCACACAAAAGGGTTCCCGGACGATTCTCGCCACAAGCGGCCGTGTGTGATGACGTAATCGCGCCTGGGTTGTTCGGCTGGGCAGTCGATGGGAAAATGACCCGTCTTTACCCAGCTTATACCTGTTAGCAAACTATTGTGCATTGTACTTTTAATACCTTAAATCTGCCATATTGCTTTTTCCTTAGCAAGGGAATTATTTATTTTGCCTGACCATTTCTTGTTCATTTTCCTTACCCTTCAGAGTTCTTGGACAAATTCTACCATCCGTACCATAGCATAGTTGTAAGGTAATAAGAAATGATTTATATGTGTCTGGACTAATGAAGATAGAAATGACAATGGAACCTGTTGCAGGCAATCTGGTACTCTAGTATGTTTGCAATTATGTTCTAAGGAGGTGTATTTTAACTGATTTTCTTCATGTTGCATACCTTTCCAGTGTGTGGGTTTAAGCAAACTCTTTTTAAATGATTTTTGGCATGTGACAAGCACCCTCACACCCTGTCTACATCTAAACAACACAGACATAATAATGCTTTTTTGGTATATTCTTAGATGACAGATTTATATTTAAGCTTGTGTTGTGAGCGCACATTTTCACTCTTTTCTTGCTTGAAACAGTTGACACTCTGTAACAAAGCCTGGCATCAAAAACTTGAAAGCAGTTCTTAAGAACCCCCCCCCCCCCCCCCCCCAAAAAAAAGGCCTAAAGCTATATTTGGGTTACAAAATAGGAGTGGCTATGTTCTCAATATGTAAAGAAATATATAAGTAGCCAAAGTTCAATCATAGCTGATGTCTTCTAACTTGTAGCACTATTCAGTGGACATTAGTTATGTTATTTTGTTACTTTGTAGCTTCAAATATACTGTTTATTGTGCAAATAAGAATTTATTATATGAAACCATCACCATACTTTTTGCTCCGTAAAATACACCCAAGGTTTTAGTAAATAGAAAGTCACAGGCACAGCCATTCACATATTAAGTGACTATACAGCTTATAGTAATATGTAGCAAAGTGTTCAAGACCTGGGCATAGATCATCCCTTTTGGCCCGACAGGGGAGTTCAAGGTAACTTTTTTTGTTTACTATTATCTCTATAATAGAGCTAAATTGACACAAAAAAAGGCCAATTTCTTTTTACTTATTTCATCTACACATGTGGAGTTTCACATGAATATACAGTGGAGGAAAT
>CM070035.1:100209756-100221192 GCA_036250615.1 Ptychadena robeensis | reverse complement strand
AAATGTGAAAAAGTTCACTGTAAATCAAAAGGTTTGCATGTCCAAACAATGAACACATTCTTCGATATAGGCAGCTCAAATTATTTGCTTAGCTTATAAGTTTGCAGTTTTCTATAATATACTGTCTTTGTTTCTTTCTTTTGGCCAATTTAAATAAGAATTTTACACTATGGTTTAAGTGGGCACTTAAAACTAATTTCATGGTTATAATTTGGTATTTTACTGTGCCCTATAATTAAAAAAAACAAAAGACAAAATATAATGGTATTTTAACAGTCATGTTTAAATTCAATGTTTATTCTATACTGTAATTTAGTAATAAAACCACTACTTATTCAAAATTACCATCTGCTATATGCGTATGGAAAATGGCAATACTTTACTCACCATGCAAATGGTTTCTCTTCCACTGTGTCATCCAAAAGCCACAGATTTTAATGTTTTTGAATATCAGAGCTTTCTAGGTAAAAAATAAACCATTAAACCACATACAAACATTGCTATCATAATACTGCCCTGAGAGACCCTTAGCTATGGAACTTATACTTATACTTACTTAACCTTAAACTTATGCTGCAAACACATTATCTAGCCAAGCTAAAAGATAGTCATCGGCAATACATCTTCTTCAAAATAAAGGTGCCCATACACAATTTCCATTCGGTCGACTTTCAAAATTTATAATTTAAGTAATTACTTTTTACCTGAATCGATCTACCAAAAATCATGGAAAGCAAACATAAAATTGATCAAGCAGTGATTGGACATGTTGGTAAATTTCAGTTGATGGTACAAGAAGCTGTTTTTCTAAGTGGAGCATGTGCACAGGGCTTTGGAAAGGAATCGATTTTGCATCAATCACACTGAGTGCTAGAATGAATGATCCAAGTGAGACTGACAATCCATATTCAAATTGCACAAACCAATCCAATTTACAATCCTGCA
Source organism: Ptychadena robeensis (assembly GCA_036250615.1). NCBI lineage: Eukaryota > Metazoa > Chordata > Amphibia > Anura > Ptychadenidae > Ptychadena > Ptychadena robeensis. The sequence continues at coordinate 100,220,247 of CM070035.1, read as the reverse complement.
ATACGATGATCCTGCAATTTGATCTGTCTATGGCAACCTTTTACTTTAAACTGTCCATTTCTGAAGATACCTTGTACTATAGTGACTTTTAGTTTAAAAACTGCTGTTAAATATAAATTTTTCTAGGGACTAGGAAGTCAGCTTCTTATCTTAGAAGATCTGGCAATTTCATGCATTTATGTACTCCCCACATTAGGGCTGTAGAGGTTTAAAACAGCTGTAGAGGTGTGTAGAACAGAAAATCTGAAACCTATAAAATTAGTGCTGAAACACATCCTGCCATTTGCGCAGTACATTATTTTGAGTCAATCTCTCATTGTATGATACACATGACTTGAAACGCCAATAATATGAAAAGTCCTTCATACACTCATGGACATTTTGTACCGTGTGCAATGATGCTTTGATACATTTATTTTTAGTGCACCCAAGTCATGCATGTCTTGTATCATGTTTCCTCCTTTTTAAACTATAATATTAGCCTTTATTTTAAAACAAATACAAGATATGCCTTTGATACTAATTAGTACTTAGTAGAGCTTTATATATGTCGCCGACAACCAGCCTGTAGTCTATGTCCATCATATAGTATTGTCTGGGTAATTGCAGCTTAATGTTTGCTTTTAGCTAAAACGTTTATTCTATTAACCAGGGTGTCCTTTTCAGACCTGTTTACTGTCATTTCTTGACATTTGTTACATTGGGTTTTGCAGATGATGTGCAATGGTAAAAGAGGGTTCTCCCTCTAACTGATATCCTATTTAGGTTCCTGTGCTATAGCCTAATGTCTCTTTGCTCAGCTGTAACCTTTAGCTTAATATTCTTGATGCTAAGCAAAAAAAAAAAAACCCTGCATATAACCCCTATGGTTCACAAATCCTTTTTCACCCTTAAAAGGGCTAGATCTGTTTCAGAATTCATGTTTAAGAAAATGAGAGCCGAGCTATAGATGTTACTATAATTGCCATGAAATCTCACATGTTCTATTTCAGAGCATTCGTTTATCCCCGATAGAAACAATAAAATGTGTAAAAAAAGATCCATCTTCTTTAGCATGCTGTAGAAGAATTTTAAGAAATCTTCACTGCATGGATTGAACTAAAAAAAATGTATTTAGTTTGAACACTTACAGCAGGTAAAGGTGTGGGCTTTCTTGACATTCCCCCGTATGTGACCATGGTGCTTCCATCTCTTGGGAAAAAATGTAAAGTAGACAGTTAGGGCATGTCTATACTATGGATTTTTTCCCACCACAGGTTTTCCCCTATGGGAACAAGGGAATTGTGGGTACACAGTAATACAGGAATTGTGGGTTGCAGGTACTTTCACTTGCCACTGCATGCACATTATCTAGGTTTTAACCCAACCCAAAATGTTGGGTATAAATCTTTTCTATCAACCCTTCTCCACCTTCCAACCCTTCCAACAGATCAATAGTCTTTACCTACCTAATGTTTGCAGATAGGCAGCTCTTTAGATATGGTGTCTCTTCTCTCTCTAGAAGATGGTGGCAAGAAGTGATGGGGGGGGGGGAGGAAGGGAAGTTCATTTGCATACTGCATGAAAACGCTGCTCATTATAATCAATAGGCACATTACCATTTTAGTGTGTTTTTAAAATGCTGCAACACATTCCCTATGGGCACTTCTGGGCCCTGCAGATGCTCTAAAAACATGATAAACCACGTGTTTTTCCTCAGTGAGCACAAAGCACCAGTGTGCATTTCCCCATTGAATATAATATCCAGTTCTCAGTGCATGACAAAAGATGTGCGCTTAACGTTGATACAAAAAGCAGTGGAGGCCTAGTCTAAGGATCATTTTGTTGTTGTGCTATAGTGATGGCCAAACTGCCCGCAAGGCGGACAGTTTGGCCGCGAACAAGCATGTTCGCCTTCCTTCTCGCCAGCGGACAGTATGGGTGTTCGACCCGCCCTGTTTGCCGGCGAGAAGGAGCTCTCTATTCTTCCGGTGGGATCATTAGCAGCGAGATCCCGCCGCAGGAAGAATATTTTCACTGAAGACCGGGTAGAGAACCCGGTCTTTAAGTGAAAACCGGCATGTAAACCCGGATGTGACGTCAGTGGCGTCACATCCGGTCAGCATAACAGGAACTATGCGTTCCAGGTGCCGGATGTGACATCACTGACTTCACATCCGGGTTTTCAGATTCTAATTCCCCGCCTAGAGGGAATCTGTCCTCGAACGGGTGGACGGCGGACTTTTTTAAAAGTCCGCTCCGCCTGTTCGCGGACCGACACGCCCGAAGTTCGGCCATCACTATTGTTCTATAACCTACTCTAACCATTTATTGCATAGGAAGCAGTAGAGGTCTAAATTCAGAAGGGATGTTCTAAGGGATCTTATCCGAAGAACACAAATACTTTTTTTTAGTATACCACTTTAAAAAGGAATAAAGAGTTCACCCTTGCTAAAAACTCACTTGAAACATTAGTTCTAATTTGTCCTCAAGATGTTCAAAAAGTGTACCTTCAGGTTCAAATCATTAACCTTCTGAGCGTTTGGCCCGAATTAACTCGGGCTGAGTTTCATGCATCATGAAACTCAGCCCCAGTTAACTGCAGCCGCGCTCAGGGTCTCGCCGTCTTCTGACGGCGGTCGGGACCATCGGCATGTATGCCGATGCTTCCGGGTCCGCCCCTGATCGCGTCACCGGTGACGCGAAGGGGGCGGGGGTAGGTGACGCCATAGACCTCCTTTAAACTGGAGGGGCATCGCCTTTCTTCAGCATAAGTCCGGCGTCTCCAGTGACGCCGGGCTTATGTTTAGAACCCTGAGCTGAGCAGGCAATCACGGTGGAGCGTATTGAGCTCCGCCGTGATTGCCCGTGGCACGGTTATGAAAAAACCGTGCCACGTGGCAAACGCTCAGAGGGTTAAACTACAGCCCTAGATCTTCTCCTTCTCCTAGATCTTCTCCTCTTTCCTTTGCTTTTCACTTCACAACACTTTTTGACATGACAAAACTTCATTGAATAGAAAACTTTTATTTCTACACACAATAGATTTACAATGGATGCAAGGATTGAGACCTTACTGGTCAATATACCCAACTATGCGTTCTAGATCATAAACCAATCTTATACCTTATTATCATATTATATACCAATTATCTAATACTTACTTTTCAAGAATCCCACGCCTAGAAACTAATTGTCAATTTATTAGTAGCAATGGACGTATTTATCAAATTCTGAAAATTCTACTGAAATAATTCACAACTTGTCTACACACAGTGGATGCCATTAGCTTCAAATTAGAAATGCAAGTCAATAAGATCAAATTAGGAGTCTAAAGCGGATTCATGGACGTGTCTGCATACATTTGTAGTGTAGGTTGACATTTATTATTTAACTTAAAGATTGTGGTTTATAATCTAGATATCCTTTAGGGTGAGAATGACGCATTGAAACTGCCATGTGCAAGTGCCCTAGATATTTAAAAAAGAATATTGGAAATGGATAAAGGATTAATATCAAGAATGCAGGCCTTTTCTGTAGCCTTTTTTTTTTCTTTAGGGGGCGTTGCACTTTTAAGTCTTCTAGAAACTGGTTGATAATGACAAGCAGTCAAGCCGCATTTGCCATCCACTTCTTAAGCAAGTTCCAGAGCATGAGCTCTATGTCTGAGCAGAAATAAGGGCACAGTACTTGATTCTAAATGAAACATATACTTTACACTCAAAGTAAATAATACTTACTTGACATGGCAGAAAAGACTTCCAGCACTGCTTCCGCCTACACAGTTGAGAGCTAATTTAGGCCTTTCAACTACCTGGGAAAAAAAAGTGAAAGCATGGCCAGCGTGATGCGTGCTACCACAATACTCGGTATATTGATAATTACTTTATACTGCCACACGTGATTACTAGGTACAAGCATTAAAAATATACAGACACAGCAGTGGCTTGCAATTGAAATTGAATTTAGACAATTCACAGTGAGAAATTGCTCTAAAAAGGATTACCTTAAAGACATTTTCCATTTCTTCACTTTGTAGCATATCCTCAGTAATAACATAGTTGGCACCAAGTGCCTGTAGGTTTTTTATCATTTCACTCAAGTTAGACCTTTCAAAGTAAAAAGATGTAAAGATAAGTAAAACTTAATAGCCAGTAAATCTGAACTGCAGGCTTTCAGTGGTGGGAAAATAGTAATATCGGTGGTTGGGCATGAAAGGGGCAGAGCGTCTATGCTACAACCTCCTGGTTCTAAGCTTTCTGACTTTCCGGAATGATATGCGGTTGGAATGTTTGAATTTCTGCACTGGAGCGCCCATCCAAAGTGTGTATGATTGATTCAGTATGAGATGAGTAGAATAACATTCTTATCTTGCTATTTATGTATAATTTTTATTTGTGAGGTTTTGTGTATTGTTTTGTGATTTGTTCAAGTATACTTTAATCTTTTAAACATACATTGCCTACTTTAAACATAAACTGTAACACTGGACTTGCTTAGGGATTAGCTCTTGTTCGGCTATGTCTACACAGAAAACGAAGCGTCTATGAATAGCTTAAGAATCGAACAAAAACAATAGAAACCTGAGCATTCAGATTAAGCTTAACATGCTATACATGAGAGTATTAAGTAAAGGAGATTAACATAGCCAAACTTTTCCAAACTTGGAGACCTTATCATTTTTAAACATATATTAGTTAGCTTTTCATTAACCTAGTCTAGAGTCTAGACCAGGGGTGGGCAAACTTTTTGACTTGTGGGCCACATTGGCTTCTAAAATGTGATAAAGGGGCCTGCAATGGCCGACCCACCATAGGTGTGCCAATTCCATGCATCACTAATGACAGCGGTGATGTGTAATAGGTGATGTGTAACAGGGCCGTTGTTCTCTTTTAAAATTTCCTGCACTTAAAAAAAATTAAAATGAGCAGAGATAATTCCTACAGACTGCCTGTTGTCACCATGAGGATGCGCCAACAGTGTCACGATCACCACTGCATCATCTCAAGGCAATGTTTGGACATCTCTAGGCATGTGCAGAGAACAGAAGGGGAACATCATTTGGTGACAAAGGGCTGGAAATCAAAGCTAAATGGGCCAGATCAGGCCCTCGAGCCTTAGTTTGCCCACCCCTGGTCCAGACAGATACTTTAGATGTTATGCAGCAAGGAAAATATAGATCAAGTTCTGCATAGATTTAGATATGTTACTAGGAAACACCCCCAAATTTTGGAAATTTAGGTTAGCAGATCTGGATTAAATAGTAAATTCTGCTTGTGGGAGAAATTCACTTGTATGATAAATTACGTGTATATCAGATCATTTGAATTTCTAACAAAAATATTTATTTCTTTTCTGAAATGGTGGCATAACCAAGGGCTGGCACCAGGTGAGCCCTATTTAAACTTTTTTCACCTATGATGTCTAGACACTCTTAATACTCCACGTGAAGGTTACAATCCAGAGGCTAACTGGTCATATCACTACAGCCTTCAAAATCATAAATTTTCCTTTTTATTTTGTATATAAGTGCATGTGTGACGTACAGTTAAATGCTTTCTTCTCTATTGCCTTTCCAAATACTTTATTATTGATAAATGTAACACACATTAACATGAGCACTGACTTTCTAATAGTTTTGTCAATAAATCAATTAGATGTAAGGTATTCAATGGTTCTCAGAAAAATGTTTCCTTGAATGATCAAGCTGAAGTGTAATTTTGTCTGTTGCACACAAGAGAGCAGCATCTGACAGCAGGAAATTGCTTCACTTTTAAATAACATTCTTATGAGCATTACTGGTGCTTAGAGAATTCTGAAATCCACTTTGACATCTACTTGTCTTTATCTGTGCAGATATCCTTTGGTTGCCAATTTGATCTGCATGATTTGTGTTCTGTGCGACTTTAGAATGGACCTCTCATCTTATCAAGGAGATTAATTTAACAATGTGAATAAAATATGTCAATCTAGAGGTCCTTGTGTGTACTTTCCAACAAATTTATATGTGCCTTATAAGCCCTGAAACCCAAAGCACTGTATTATGTAAATTATGACTTTTCCTGGTAAAGTCAAACACTAAAACCCCACAATCACTGTCTTCTGCTCTTAGTATTAGAGAGAAAAGCTATGGATCATTGTAATGGGAAGATATTCAGTCACAGGACAGTTTAGGACTATAAGACGCACCGGCCTATAAGACACACCAAGTTTTTAGTGCAGAAAACCAAAAAAAAAATTTTATACATTTTCACATCAATTGGGTTAATGCAATTATATCAATAAATGCAATATTCAATTCAGCCAGTAGATGTCACTAGCAGCAGTACACTCTCAGCACAACACGTCATTCTCCACACTGATAGGGAGGAGGAGGGGGGCCAACCACTGCAGAGTCTTCTCTCAGTCTCTGCTCTCCTCTCCTGATCTTGCTGTTACAGTGTCCGTGGGAGCTGCAGTGATTGCAGTTTCCATGGATGAAGAGAGAGGGAAAGATGTCAGTTCATCTATGCCTCTCTTCGTTGCGTATGCCAGCATGGCTCTGAGCTCTGTTGGTATAGGCAATTACACAGTACAGGTTGGAGAGCCGGACACCGGCCGGCATCTCTCAACTGACAGCTCCTCCAGCTCCCCGGCTAATCTCCTTGCCGGGAGAGCTGGCCGGAAGCCAAGGTGCGACCACGGAAATACGGTAGTTATCTAGGTTTAGGTTTTTGATGGCTTTGATGAGATGGGTTTCTTGAACAGTCTAATAATAAAACCCAGTAAATGTTTTTGCTTAAACAAAACTAAATATATTCCAGATGTGCATGACCACTGCACATAGTGGAGCAGTTGTGGTTTCAGGCCAGCAGCCAACCTTAAACTGACCATCTAAATGACACTTACTGATAACAATACTGTCAGACTTTGAACACCTTATGTTGGGTTGTACAAACTTTTTGCAAAGAGGGCCAGATCATGTAAAGTGAAATGTGTCCGGGTCATTCAGCCTGACATTCTTTGAACCATTAACACTTATTGCAAATTAACAACATCATTGGGCAGATCTCTTATTTCACACATAATTGACATTATTATTGTAAAGCATTAGCCATTCACTGCACTTAGACAGGCACTGCATGGTTAAAACCCCTGACTGTACCATTTGGTGGGGAGGTCAAGCCAAAGCCCCTGCTACAACTTTCACCCCTTAAGCTATGTGTACAAAAAATGGTACTGGTTTGGTATTTTCTTCTTTGTCAGTATGCTACTGATGATGTCTCTGTGAACATGCTCCTTTCTTTGTCAGTATGCTACTGATGATGTCTCTGTGAACATGCTCCTTTCTTTGTCAGTATGCTATTAATGGTGTCTCTGTGAACATGCTCCTTTCTTTGCCAGTATGCTACTGATGGTGTCTCTGCAGACATGTTCCTTTCTTTGTTAGTATGCTACTGATGGTGTCTCTGCACACATTTTCCTTTCTTCGCCAGTATGCTACTGATGGTGTCTTTGCAGACATGTTCCTTCCTTTATCAGTATGCTGCTGATGGTGTCTCTGCAGACATGTTTCTTTCTCTGTCAGTATGCTGCTGATGGTGTCTCTGCAGACATGTTTCTTTCTTTGTCAGGATGCTGCTTATGGTGTCTCTGCAGACATGTTCCTTTCTTTGCCAGTATGCTACTGATGGTGTCTTTCCAGACATGTTCCTTCCTTTGTCAGTATGCTGCTGATGGTGTCTCTGCAGATATGTTCCTTTCTTTGTCAGTATGCTACTGATGGTGTCTTTGCAGACATGTTTCTTCCTTTGTCAGTATGCTGCTGATGGTGTTTCTGTGGACATGCTCCTTTCTTTGTCAGTATGCTACTGATAGTGTCTCTGCAGACATGTTCTTGGCTGTGCCAGTATGACACAGAGTAAAGATATTTCCGGCTTTAGCAGTATGACACTGATTCTGTCTTTGCAGACTGTAGTTGCCAAAAATGCTTGGTCAGGATCACTCAATAGGGTTTAGGACTATTTTGTGTGATTGCACTGGACTAAGGCTCATCGCTGTCAACATGAAAGGAGACGCATGTTCCTTTAGAAAAGCAGGATGCAGATGAAAGTAATAATGAGTGTGTGCTGCTGAGGAGGAGGCTTGTTATGTTTCACTTGGCAAAGCACAGGGTCACTTTAAGGTCAACCCCACATCTTCCCACATAGTTCTCAGCCCAGTTTTTTTTATACCCCTTTCTAGACACAAACATTTTTTTTACCAAAATAGGTGAAAGGTATACCAGACCTTTCTTCAGTTTCTTCTTCGACCATGCCAGTGGTATCACACATGCTTAAGTATAACAATGCAGTTATGAAAATTAGTTATACCAGTATAATGTTAGTGTGATGTGTCTTGAACTTTTACCTGTCTCTTATGATGTTAATAGTATTGACTCCCATCGATTTACAAATCTGTATCACTGCTTGCCCCACTCCACTGTTTGCACCATTTTGAATGACAGTATCACCTTTAAAAGACAAAACATGTAGCCTTAGATAAAGCTTTACTTAAATTAAGAGCAAAAAAATAATGCATTACCACTCCTTAGATTTATTGGCTTAATTTTTTAGCTTTAAATTCCTGTTGTTTTGGTGGACTTGGGATGCATTTAGCTCATGCAAACCAAAAGTTCTAAAAAATACATTTTAATTACAATTCTATATAAAATTTGTTAGGGAAGAAATATGATAGACACTGTATTTTTACATGACCTACCACTTCCTGGCTGAGTTACTCAATTAATTGAATTTTGTTATACTACCAATATCTGTTGACGGTAATCTTTAGAAGGAAATTTCTTGAATGGACTTATATTACAGGGAGCATCCTATCAACGTACCATGCTGGAATCCACTGAGCTTCTGAGACAGACCAGTTGCTCATAAATGTGAGAGAGATCAATTATATAGCATATGGATGTATAGGGCTTTTTGTGAAGGCAGTTAGATAGACGGTTCACACATGCAGATACACAGATGGATGGCCACCAGTACACTTCACCCCATGTGGCTCCCCTGTAATTCTTCTCTCACCTCCCCTTGGTGTTGGGAGGTTGATGCTTTACGTATGCTCCTGTGGGCTTGCTCCGTTGGGTGGGAGAATTAGCTTCACACCATATGTATCACTTTTTTTTAAGATATTTAGAAATTTTATGCTGGGTGTTGAAATCTCCTGAAGAAGCAATAACACGAAACATGATAGCAGACACCTTGCCAGCAACTTTTGAGGTATATGTACCTTAATGCTGAATAATTAATTGAGATGGATACATAATCAACTACTATGTTTCAATAAACACAATTGTGTTGACCTATCTTGAACATTGGATGTTATAGGGACTCAATAACAAATTATAGACTTACAAAATACTGTACAAATATAGACTATTAGTGCTGATAAAGTCCCAGGAGGCCTAGGCTCCGAGTTTGGGTGGGGGGCGGTCGCCCTCCACCCCATTTTAGTTTTAGATATATGTTCATTAGGGATGTTGGCACATTCATTATTCAGGAGAGGGAATTACTATATTTTGGTTGTAGAGATAAACTATAAGCTACCCAAGATTGTCATCCAGGGCATTCTATAACAATCCATTAGCATACATTTTTCAAAAATGTTGTTAGCCTTAATGTACATGGCTGTTATAAGGCCAAATCTCATAAACGGCCTAGCGAACAATTTCTGACGCCATTTTTGGGTGTCGACACAGTCGAAACCGCCCATGTCAATGAGCCCTTAATAGTAACAGATTTAGAGGGAATAGGCTGAAGCTAAAATAAATGTTTAGCATTACCATGTAACATCCTACCAGGTATTAACAAACAGTATTTATTGTTCACAGGCTTAAGACAACAACTTTAATGTATTCAATTATTTTGCAAACCTCAATATTACCTTCTAAAAGCAGCAATTACATAATTCATGTGCTGTACGTTGTCTGTAGAGAGCAAAACTATAGGAGGAACCCAACAGATAGTGAGTTCGCGAACCCGGCGAACCGGCGAACCCGCCATTGACTTCAATGGGAGGCGAATTTTAAAAGACAAAGGGACCCTTTCTGGCCACAATAGTGTTGGGAAAGTTATTTCAAGGGGTCTAACACCTGGACAATGACATGACAGAGGGGGATCCATGGCAAAACTCCCAAGAATTTTTTTTTTCACGCAATAAATCCGCACCAAGGAATTCTACAATGATAGTCAATGGGATTTCAGCTGGAGAGCACTAAACAACATGGTTGGTAAATGCCTGTGTGAATTCCACCTGAAACAACCTGTGAAGATCTGCTTTCCAAGTTGCCTACAGCTTAAAATGTGAATTTTAATTTTATGGAGGGCACTGGTGGAGATGGACAATGTGGAGGACACTGGTGGAGATGGACAGTGTGGAGGATACTGGTAGAGATGGACAGTATGGAGGACACTGGTGGTTATGGTCAGTGTGGCAGACACTGGTGGTGATGGTCAGTATGGCAGACACTGGTGGTGATGG
>CM070035.1:100190271-100201279 GCA_036250615.1 Ptychadena robeensis | reverse complement strand
CGCCGGGTTCGCGAACTTTTGCGCTAGTTCGCGTTCGCCATTCGCGAACATCAAATTCCGAGTTCGAGCCATCACTAATAATGTATTGTGTAACAGGCAGATATTAACATTGTTTGGACCCCTTTTTTAGGCCATCTCAGTAACTGAATTATAGGAAAAAAAATTATTTGTTTCCTACATGTAACATACATTGTTCTATTGTTGTTTTGGGATAAAAGAATGAAGCTTGACATTTGAAGCAGCAGCTATAAATTATTTAAATATACTGTGCGTAAAATAAGAAACAAGTTATATTTGAACAATTGATTTGAGATGAAGAATGGCTTAAATATACAGATAGTAATATTTGATTTTGGTTTATTTAAAGCTGAAGGTAATTTGGTAATATGTCTTTGCACTAACCCCCCCCCCTCCACAGCCATTAAGATATAATACTGTTTCCTTTATATATCATATTTATAACCAATGACTTTAACACTGTATACTTTAGAAGGATCATACATTGGCCAGAAGGAGGGATGCACAACATAGCTTCATGAACACAGTGCTGCACATCTTATAGATAGGAAATCTTGCTTTTCAACGGAAATAAACTAAAAAGTTAACTTTTATAAGTAAACAGTATTTTTTTAGCTGCATTTTATGAATAAACCCCTTAGGTGATAATCGCTAGCAACTTTCCAAACTCTCAGCATCACTTGTAATTACTGGGCTGTTTCGGAACTCCTAGAGGTGATAATGAGCAGTTCTGGCCTTGGAGTGAGTTTGATAGTGCAAGTTGCAAAATCTCCCCGTAGCCTTCTAATTCTTTCCTAGAGTATTTTAGAGAGCAAGAAAAAAGGCTCAAAATACTGTGTATTCAAAGATTCTGTGAAACATACTTTACATCTTAGGATAGGCAGAAAACGCTCCACCTATGGCTTGCAGGAAAGAATCTGCTTGTATATTGTAATCCTTATGTAATTAATTCAACTAGACCCCCAGCAATATGGGAACAGACAATACAGACAAAAGACAATAATGATCTCAAACAAGATCTCCTATAAAAGCAGGAATCAATGCAATTATATAAATATGTTTTGAAATAGCTTTTGTTAGAACTTACCAAAGCCGCAGTCAATCGGAACCACCCATTCTCCTTGTCTGATATTGTGTACTCGACAGCCAACTTTTATGACTTCTCCAACTCCTTCATTGCCACCTACTGCTGGTAAGTTGGGTAAAATCCCATAATTTCCTGCAAAACGTTAACAGTTATCAACTGGCAACAAATTAACTTCCTCTTCCTGATTCATTGGTGGATGACAAACTTATGTGCTTAGTTAGTCAAGGAACTGTCATTTCAACAAATGACAGGGGACCTAGAGTGCCATGCTAACCATAAATGACAAATTTTGTGAATATGGTGGCGGATTTTTGTAATTTCGAATATTCAAGATATTATGCACTAGGAAGCTTATGGCCATGCATTGCGGTTATATAATGGCAGTGCGAAAATAAATGTGGCCCTTTATTATGCAGATAATCATGATGCGAATTGCAAATATATTTTCACACTGCAAGGCCATACACTCAAAATTCAAATATTAGTAGAATTATTCGCTAAATATCATGAATTCCAATATTGCCTATGCTCATCACAAGTGCATACCTTGTAACATGTTTATATCTGCAGGATTAACTGGAGCTGCCAACATTCTTAGATGGATATCATCAGGACCAATGTTAGGATTAGGAATTCGTTCAACCCTGTGGATGAAATGTCTTGTTATCATTATAAATACTTTATTAAGGAAGTTGTTCTGACAAAAACAACTAAATGTGACCAATCACCTTATGCTGCATGAAAACTATAGGATTTTTTCTCTATTACATTACACTACACCCAGTTATGTTATATACAACTGGCAGTAATTCTCTCAGTATATGTAAACTTGTATTACATTTAATTTTTTTCACATAGAAGACTTTAAAGAGCAAGCAAAGTGTATGGACAAGAGACAATCCTTTTGTTAATAGTCTTTTATTACTAATATGACATACTTAATTGTTATGTGGAATTGACCCAATTAATATAATTCCAACTTATAACAGACCATAATCTCCCTGGAGTGGCTAGTGCATAAAAGGGAGGGTCCCGTCCATGGAGGGTTGCTCAGTGGTGACGAGTCTGATGGAGTTGGAACAACTGGGCACGCTAACCACTCCAAGACTTGTGGAGCCTTGCTGCGCCTCCATGGAGTTACCTGTTGGACTGCCCTCCTGCGACACTGCCTCGCCTCCCTGTCAGACAAGCAAGTACTTCCTGGTACTGGCCCTATTTCCTATTCAGGCCTCACACCTTTAGTTGTACCCGGACGGTACCATCACCACAAGACGCACGGGATAACCCCCCTTGTTTCGCATTGTGTTTTTTATTTCCCTGTTGGGCTTTGCAAAGTTGTATCGGTTTCTGGCAAGACCCTCTTGGGGCCTTGTTTAGACTAAAGTCTGTTGACGTTAAGCCGCCTCCTGTCATTGATTCCTGAACATACACTGGTAAATACATATAGTAACATAGACTTGTTTGTTTCAAGTTGCCCTCTAGTTTTAACAGTTTTTGGATTATTCATTAGAAAGCTAAACAGTTTTTAGATAGGTGATTCCATTCACTCATTTATTATCCTTGATTAGTGATGGCCGAACATCGGCCAGATCTGTCCGCGATCAGACTTTTAAAGAAGAAACTACTAATATACAGGATAAGAACAAAAACCCATAGTCACCAGGAAGAAAATTGGTAACACACACGTCGTGAAGCACTGAAATCTTGCAGCACCTGTAAGGTCCCCATGCCCAAAATATCACATATACAGGCCCCTCTGACAATGATATTCTGAATGAACCAGAGAATAACTGGGGGGAAATGTTGTGGTAGATGAGGCCAAAATCATGATACCAAGAACATCAGCCCTGCTTCACCATATTGAAGAGACGATGAATGGGACCATGTACCATGAAATCTTGGATAAGCCCCTTATTCCCTCAGCCTAGATATTGTAGACGACAATGGCTCAAAACATTTGGCCAAAGCAAAACAATAGCTTACGATGTAGCATATTAAAGCTAGCCATACACGTGTCGGATTCCATGGCCAATTGATCACTCACCCGATCGATTCCGGCGATCTCAGCGGGAATCGAAGCTCCGATCAATCAGCCAATTAAGAGTATCCGATCGCTGCATACCACCTTCTCCCACGGATTCCTGGACGATTCCGTGTCCAATCACGTACTTCCCAAATGGCAACTCCCCCTGATGTGTACAGAATCGGATCAGAAAGACCAACATGTTGGTTCTCTGTCGGATCCGATTCTGAGCCCCCGATCAATCGGACGCGAACGATCGGACAAGGTGGGCTGCACGCAATTCCGGCACGATCGTTTCGCGTGCACGCGCCCGGAATCGATCGTGCCGGAATCCGGTGGGAATCCGACACGTGTATGGGGGCATTAAGTTCCTGGAACTGCCAATTTGAAGACATTTATACCATATTAAATCTGTTGGCAAGCATCAGCCCTAAATCAGCAATGACTTGCCAAGGATCTGCTAAAGAGTAGGAGGACAAAAGCCCTTCTGAGATGGGTGCAAACCTGATGCCAACTACAAGAAACTTCTAACCTGATTTCTAGCTAAGTTTTTCTAGCTAAGTTATCTTAGCTAAGTTCCGAAGAGATGAAATACTTAATACTTTAATTTCAGTAATTAAAATGCAAATCAGTACCTTCCCTTTTTAAAATTTTCAATAAATATCAAAGTTGGCATATTCATTTTGTCCAAGTTTTTGTTTTTGAGTTTGTTTTTGAGTTTGACACCCCTGATCTATGTGGATGAAAAACATGAAAGGTCTATTTGGCATAGCGATCATGCAACTGGGTTCATTTGCTGGATATTACCGTCCATGCTTGAGAGTATATTAATAGATAATAATAGAGAGCAACTTAGCCGTAAGGAAACTCATCTACATACTGTTAACGTTTTAAGGTCTTTGGGAATGTGTTTTTTTCCTCTGAATTTGTTAATGTGTATATGCAGAATGAACTTTGTATGGGGATATGATTTGGATTTTAGAATTGTGTATTAGTATTTTGTGTGATAAATTGGTCTTGTATTTGTCATGTTTAGGCTTTCCTCTGTGTCCTTTGTTGTGTGTGCATATTAAAATTAAATATAGATAGTTATAAATATGTTTCCGAAAAAAAATTACTGTATAGAGTAAAGATATAAAGTGCATTCCAGATATATGTTGAAAGGTTTTATTGAACATTGATTGTGAATGCTTCTTCCTTTGCATGATATTCACTATCCAGAGCTCCCCATTCTACTGGTTGTTATAGTAAATATTATAGTTTAGTATTGGGTGCATGAGCTGATAAGGGATCAAAAGGCCCATCCATAGACCCCTGAGCCCATGTCCAGGTTTTCTGTCTTTGCAATGTAGGACATAGGTGTAATAGTTAGGTCAGCATACCCAAAAAATATAGAATGTTGTGTCCAGTCTGTTTCTGGATCCACTGAGAGAACAACTTTCTGTTGTTGTGAATAATCTAGCCTGAGGTGACCTAAGCTTTAAAATAATTTTTTTTGTTTGTATAGCTCAGCCAGTGTGTTTGGGCAACTTACTTATACCCTACAGGCACACTCTCTAAGCAGGATATGGCGATTTGTTTTATATCATTGGGAACAATATTTTGTGACCATAACCAGTAATCGGAGAACAAATGAGCACTGTACAAACTGCGCTCATTCTGCTCTAAAGAGAGGAGCAATGTGAGGAAAAAGCAAGCAGCATCTACTGTGTTCTCCACCATAGGGGACAATGGGCATTCACCGTCCACTTCTTCTAAATCACTGAACAACCTCACCCAACCACAGCACAACTTTAAGCTATCTACAAAGCTTGTGGTTGTTGACTTATACTGGCTATATTTATATGGTCGTTTCTGGGGCTCCTGTCTGCAAACTTTTGCAGGTGCTCATGGGTCATTTAGGTAACTATCCTATGACAGAACTATCAGGTGAAAGCCCAGAAACTAACTGGTGTTGCGTCCACTGGTCATTCACGCTAATTGGTCATGTAAAGGAGCCCTTGTTCATGGCAATACATGTCTGTGATTAATTTCTTTTCTCAGTAGCTGACTTGGACTGCATGATAAACCCTCCCATCTAATTAGATAATCTACTCATTTATTGTCTATATTCAATACAATAACAACATTTAAAAATTAGCACACAATGAGTGCACTATGCAAATATGAAACATTCCCCCATTTAACAATCGCTCTTCTTACATCTATTCAATCCCAGAGTCCTATAAAATCAAGATGAAAAATTTAACTGAATACTGTATTTGATTTTCCATCTGATATTTATGACAATATTAAAATATCACTATTAAATAAAATTCTTGCAGTGACCTACATTTTGCATAGTAGTATATTGAAGGACACGAGAACTTAAAGGCTAAGATGCAAATGTGATAAAAAGAGATGAAAAATGCATGTGCAGAACAATATTCGGAGAATGAGATACCTGACAGCAAATACATTTTAGCAGAGAAATTGGATGGATGTATTGAAAGTGCAGTTCTTGCACAAAGTGAAAGCAGAATTACTGACACAGTACAGCCTGACAAGCTTGAAAAATAAGTAATGAGGGGGCAATCAGTTATCAAACCCAGAAAAATAATCATTAGTTAGGAAAATGAGAAGATTAATGACTGATCTACCTAGGAGTCACACAAGCGAAAATAGAAAAATCAGACACTGGAAATAAAAAAGAATGCTTGGCTTTTTGTACTGTGCCATTGCTCCCTTTTTATATCAAAGCTAAATGTTTACTGAATGTGGCAATGTATATTTTTTCCAACAGTATTGGTGCTATATAGTAATGAAAAATGGAATAATAATTTTGAATATTCAAATATTTTCTTTTTTTAAATTATTATTTTAGTAAAAAGGATGTTGCATGGGTTCAAGGATCAACCAACGACAGGAGGCGGAGGAATTGCAAAACTGTTTATTCAGCAAGATAACAGAAAATGTAGCGTAAACTCTGGGGATTCAGTTCAGCATGTCCCTTATAGGAGACAGGTCCTCTTTAGTGGCAGGGGTAACTGGTACTTTAAAGCCACTGGAGATAGCGGAGGCTGGTGATCTCATCCACAGGAGGATAAGGCACGTGGTAATGCAACCAGACTGCACTCGGTGGTGCACCACTGAATTGGGTATCCAGCCCAGTCCGTATAGCAAGCAACTGGGACTTTTCCAAGGAATGTGTGCTATTGTGCATGTGTGTACACCGGTATATACAGTGGAGGATGGCAAGCTTAAAGACAGCTATCTAGCCCAGTTGCTGTTGTCTCCCCAGCATCCGATCCACTAAACTGCCCTTCCCTTCCTCGGCCTCAGCTTTATACCCTTCTCGCCCCAGAGCATCATGGGATATAGTGTTAAAGGGGACAGCACCTGACCTAGTTTTTGTGGCTATACTACAGTGTAAAAAACAACCTTTATGAGCTAGAAGACAAGAGCACTGACATTTCTGACCAGTAATGCACCTGCATTAATTAATCTGCAAAAACTGTTTACATTTAAGGTAAAATTAAAGTGGACCTACCACCAGAAATCTATGTTTTTATGAATGGCACTAGAAGTGCCAATAATAGTGAGGAATGCAGTAAAAAAACTCAAAAACTTACCTGTAATGACCATTTTAACAAGATTACCACACAGCTCCCCTCACTTCCTGGTTCGCTGAAGGCAACACATGAAACTGGGGGTGCAATATCGCGGGTGGCCACTGAGGGGCATTCAGTGATCTTCTATGGGAATTTTCAAAGCAGATCACTGCTTCCTGTGAGGTGTTGCCTATTTCTGCCTACAATGAACCAGGAAGTGAGAAGAGCTGCAGAATTATCTTCTTAAATTGCTCATTACAGGTACGTTTTTGGTTTTTTTCACTGCATTCCTCCCTATTATTGGCACTTCTAGTGCCATTCATGAAAACATAGATTCCTGGTGGTAGGTCTGCTTTAAGCACTCCTTGCCAGCGTCTAATATTTGTTTCAGAATGAGAGATATTCTGGTGGTATGCCTACATTTTCCCCATTCACTATGGCCATAAAGAACATGGTAAGGTAACTGTAACATACTACAGTTTGTCAATTTCTATGTGGGATTGACAAACAGAAGTATAAAACCATAGAAGAGCATCAGGTAGGTTGCTGCTCTACAGACCACAATTGCCCTTCGTTCTAACAATTATAATTACAATAAAATTCAGATTGCTTCTTAAAAGTAAGACATCCTTCCTTAGAAGGCTTTTTCTGTTCCATTTCATCTGGCACTGACGGGGAAGGACGCGATTGTAGCGAGCTCCACATTGCTACCTAGCACATTACTACTTAACCTACCTTTTGGACTACCCAATCTACTGCTATTTTACCCAGTAATACCCTACACTTATGGTCGCCCTCTAGGGGTCTATACAGGTCTTTTGACCTTAGGCTCCCCATTCTCTGAACTCGCCCCCGGCGCTGCCTGCTTTCTCATATTCCACCATGGTACCTTACTCAAAAATTATCCTCCATTTGTTACCCCCTGATGAAGCCTAATCTGACGAAACGTACGCTGGGGTGGCCTGACGTTTATCTTTTATCTTATCGTATCTTTTTTATCACCAACAACCCCACCATCTTCCTGGACAGGTTGATGAAGATAGGGTCTGGAGATCCATTAGGCATCGTATCAATATTTACTAATGTACCAAGATTGGAATATCACCACTGTTTTTATGGATATTAAATAATCATTATTTTTTATTCATGATTCATGATTTATGTCATTACTCTTTTGTACTGTGATGTATTTACATTGAAACCTTAAAAGTCCCCTAGCCTCTGCTGAGTCAGAGGACATCTCTGCCCGGGGGTGGGGCTTTTTCTCTTTGGTGGTCTCTGGGTATAGGAGGGGAGCAAATATTCTGCATACAATATGTGATTATATATATTTCTGAATGTTATCAAGTCATTCATGCTGCAGTTACAAGGAATTAATTGTTATGTTTCAAACATTAAATACAATGTTTTTTTTACCAATTTAGAACCATGGCTGGGGAAGAGGTTTTTTCTCTTAGCCTTGGCACTAAACAAGTCATTAGCACCCTCAACGATGACTGCTTCAGTGAGAAGATGAAAAGCCGGATTTGAGGAGGTCAAGGAGGAAATTCACATTCAGATAGCTGGTGAGTCTTTTGTAAACCATGCATTCAAGCAGTTTAAAAGCAAATGGAAGAAGAGAGATTGGTCAGTAGCTAGAGGGAAGAGAGGGGTCAAGCGATGGCCTCTGTAGTATGGGGAGGGCTATGACATGTTGAGAAAATACCAGAGGAGAGGGAGATGTTGAATAGTTCAGTCAGTAAAGGAGCAAGGGTGGTAAAATGTGGTGTCTTTAGTAGGTCTGCAGGTAGCGGGTCCAATGGGCAAGTGGTGGAGCAAAGCAAGGAAGTAACTTCCTTCAGACTAACCTGGGGAAAATGAGGTGAGTGGAAAGTTACAAAAGAATGGGAGAGGGGGTGTATTACGGTTGGCAGAAATATGAAGTCTAATGGCGTAAATTTTGTCTTTAAAACATGGGACCACACATCAATCATAAGCAGCTTTTTCCCCCTTTAAAGGCTAGGTGTAAGGTCCCATTCAATCTAGCTGTGCTGCAGCTGCCTTGGGGTACAGTACTGCAACACAACAGGGCTATCATAAATGCCCTGCTTCACACAGTTCTTCAGACGCAAAGCGCAAGATGCACAGTGCAAAATTCTGGGTTTGTGCTGGTAACAGACATGGTTAATGGACATGGTAGCTATAACCCTAGCATGTCCTTTAACAGCAAAAACACATGTAGTGGGAAAGCGCCCTAAACTTGGCAAACCATTTTGTTTTGCTGTAATCAAATTTAAACAACCCCATTTTAAAGGCATCTATACTATGTATTGCTGTTCCAGCACAAACAAGATAGTACATTTTTGTGTTTTCCAATCTCACTTACTGCCATGGAAGTACTAAAGGTCTTGGCAAGAAATAAACATTTACCCCAAGCTTGATAATCTGCCAAACTACATCACTAGATTAATAGAGCAAGTTTAGCACCAACCTTCACAAATGCTTGTTAACACCTAAATTAATTGATTATAATTATAGTGTATCAATTCTCTGGTTGTCACGTTTTGGTTTTCCTGATAACAATACTTAGATTTTTGCTGTATCTTAACTATCTTAACACTGGTTGCTGTAAAATTCAAGATACTACTTCTAAAGCTGTGAAGTGTCAGCTGTGAGAGACCAAATCTCTGTTTCTGTTGTAGCAAAGCTTTGATGACAGAGGGCACCAGGGCTTGTTCCAGACTCAAAGTAATAATTCTGCTGTCGTACAGACTGCCCTTACAGAGCCAACCTTTCAAATAAATGTAATGACCTTCATTTTGCAGGGCACATGGGGCCAGTATTAAAAAAAAAATGGATAAATACACACAAGTACATGTGTACTTATCCTGTGCGAGAAAAATAATGCAATAATAGAAATGGAAAACCACATGATCAGTACATTTTGACAGCTAGAGAAGCAATGCATCATGGGAGTGAGTGCTGATCAGATTAGAACATTTTCAACAATGCACAGGCATAAACTTTGACATAAATTACCAGAAATTTGCATTTAAGTGTTTTTTTGGAAGCTGTAGGGGTTATATTACAGAAAGTAAGAGCTAGCATTCATAAGGCTTTAATAAAAGTAGGCTTATACGTCCCCTGTTGTTGCCTTTTGGGCAGCACAGGGTTTCACAATGCAATGCAAGCTTGTGTCAAAAAGCATTGCCTTAGCCAGGAGAGAGGTGAATTTTAATTACATCTGAATATTAAACAATTCTCTTTGCATTCTTTTACCGTTCTACTACATTGGCTTGTCAAACAGCTCAATATAAGAGAGACTGCTGTCTTGAGTATATATGCCATAACAATTAGCTAATCTATCTGAAAAATAGCCAAGTCACGGGTGAAATTGAGGAAATCTTTTCTGCCACTAATTCGACCATACGGTGCACTCTAATAAAAAAGAAATTATCAGATGCCTTTATTCACTGGTAATTAATGTCACTATTCGTAATCAAGGGAATGACTAAAATGATTGTATTTCTACTAACTAAGCACTGACGCTTAGTATCATTCACTTTAATTATATGTTTTCCAGTGTAAGAGCAATAACATCAAATAAATTCTAATTACTTGTGTAATGGGGAAAAGGGCAGCTAATTATTGAAGCGCCAGTTTTTCTGAAGGATGAATGCCTAATTACTAGTAAGAATCAACAAAACTTATCATAATTAGGTATTTCATTCAAGAAAAAGAACAGCCTATTCAAATAAGGCAAAGCAACACAACTATGAACTGGTCAGCACGCAGCTTATAAAAAACATTCAAATCATTTGCTCGAAATATAACAAAAGGAATACAGTCAAACCCTGATTTTAAAATAACTCTGCAATCTGTTTGATATTGTGTAAAAGCGATTGCCAAACACTATGTAGAGAAAATAAAATATATAATTGTTTGTTAGAGTTACATTATATAATACACCCTTCTTTATCATAGAATTTTTGTCCAAGAATGTATTTATCCCAAAAAAAAATTCCCATGCGGTCATACCCTGCCTCACATCCTCATCATTATCAATATGCTGGGGATGCGAGGCCCAGGCCAGGGGGTCATTACTGGGGAACTCCAAGAACATGAGGCTAGGAGCTGGACATGGCTGTAAATCTACCTAGCTTGTGACACTGTGGAAGGAAAGCTTGTTGCAGGGCTATTTTTTTTTGTCAGTACTAGTTAAGACTCCTGTAGCTTGTCATGTAACTACCGGCTACACCCATTCTTTTCCACTGCTTTACCACTGCTGTGAAAACCTTCCCTGTGGTAAGG